>BSBK01010828.1:0-435769 GCA_027943335.1 Chamaecyparis obtusa
GTGCCATATTTGTATATGGACATACTTTTGATACATTTGATACATATATAGAACATGTTCATTTATATATATGTTATATTTGCGTCATCTTTTGTATATACATATTCATTATTCATGTTTATGGAATTGAATGGTGAAGTTATATCTTGAATATGATTATCATTATGATTTAAATTATATCTTGTTGAAGTTACATTTGTTTTTCTTTACTCTGAATACCCTGTTCATGGAGCTTATTATGTTTGAGGTTTAACTTCTTGTTGGTGAATAAATTTGTCTTCCAAAGAAACACTTACAAAATGACCCTTAAAGCACAAACAAAAAGACTCAACCAACACCAATAGTTGGGTCACTTCGCTATTGAGAAGTGTAAGCGCCCTCTGAATTATCTGGGTACAACTCCCCATGCAGATTTACAATGAATCAACTAAACTATAAATGATAATGCTTTTAACCTAAAAGCAATAAAGGCTTACAAACATCTATTTGCAAACACGAGATAGACACGAAGGGACTAATTACTGAAAAGAAAAGGACAGTAAACGCTACAAATTTCATTTGCCTAAACAATGCATTACAGAAAGAAACTAAGAGAGAAAGACGAATGGTTCTTTCCAAATACATGAAAAACTATAGCACAAAGTCCACAGATGATCATGTTGATGATCAGATGTAATAGATATGCATTCAAAAGAAACCAATATCTTTCAAAGATGAATATCAATCAGAAAGTGAGCATCTAAAATCAAAGTTTTAATATGCTGACATATCCTTCTTTGAACACAGCAAAACAACAAAGATTCTGCTGTTCATGTACATTAATCATTATCTGAAAATTAAAATCCCTCTTTCCCTACATTACAATAAAAATCCTAATATATCCCTCCCCTGGCACAAAGTCTCTCAGGTTAGGCGGGAATCCGAAACCCCCAAAATCTCCTCTACGAGCCTCATTTATTTTCCCCTTTTGGTCAGTTTCTTTCCTGTTATAATAACTAATTCTTGAGGATGTGTCTATCCACATCTTCTTTCTCAAATACATTAAGTCTCCCTTTGTGAGTGCCTTAGTAATATTTTGTTATGAAAGTCCATGTTACTTGGTGCTCTACATCTTTCAAAATGGATCTATTCCTATAGAATAGTGCCATCTGGATCTTATTGCAACACAAGTGTTAATGCCTCTATGTTTTGATTGGATGCTTGGTGCTATAACTAGAGCATGTCCATTTATGGCTCTCCACACACATACCACTTCATGCAAGTGACACCAAGAAACATTTTGTCGAAGCCATCATACATACGTATTTTGGGATTCAATTGCGAGCACGTCCTCCTCAATTTTCCCACCCTATAAACCTGAAGCCAACATCTCTGAATCATGACTAATGTCAACACAAAGAACTACATTATCATGCATCATGAAGGCATCATCAGCTTGGTATTGAAAATTGCTCTTAAGTTTCCACTGATATAGTCCTAGACCTCTATGAATCCAACAACTGAGCATGAAACAAGGTTCTATCCATCAGGGAAGATGTCGGGTCCTCCTTGACATTCGGTGTTGGGGCATTCTTAGGAAATGATAATGTCTTAATATTGAAATTGCATTATAGATTATCATGTTCTCAAATGCCAATACTGTCGATGTGCAAAACCAATTCTCATTTTCATCGACCAGTCTAACTAACAAAGCTTTGGAAACTTCATTTTTGGATACCTTTTACTAGTTCTACTACTCCTATCTGTAATTCCATATGTCATGCTCTACTTGCAGGCATTCTATCAAATAGTTAACATATACGAGCCCCTAATGCAGAGGTTACAGCAAGAAAGTGGAGTGCCCTTCTACTACCTCCCACAACTCACCAACCAACCACAACGGCTTAAGGGTAATCCCAAACTCTTTTGATGGTATAACACAACCAAAAAAATTTATTTCTATCCCAATAAACTCCCTTTGCAAAGTTACACACTCAATCAAACTTCAATGCCTTTTTGGCTTTAAGGACACCAGGCCTAAAACCAACTTATTGATAGAACTCTTCACCAGTGGACTTCCTGACTTCTCCCAAGCATTTAGATGGTCCTCATATGACCTAAGGCCTTTTAAATAACACTTTTTTTATTCCCACCAAATTCGTACCATGGCAAACTAGACATGCACGCCAATTTCCTTGTAGCCTTCTCAATAGAGGTTTTCTACTCTAAATTTTGTACAACTAAATATCTTGATACAATCAAAGCATTTTTAGACACCCATTTGGAAGTTTATTTAAGATCCCAAAGCCTTTCCTTCCAACTCCACTTTAGCGGCACCTAACACCCACCTTGGACACAGACCTAATTGGCCTAATTAAGCTTGGTTTGCAAAGAAAGTAGGTTAGACGGTTTGAAAGATACGTTGCTGAGCCACTTTCAACTGACCCTCACTGCAAGTTTTGGCATCAACTGAGATCACCTTGCCAAATGCAAACGAAGTCGAATCATCCAAAATTGAGAGAGGTTATTGTAGACCTCAAAAACATGATCCTGTAGCACTTGATGGTTTGTCAATACCTCTCACGAAATTCAAGATACGAGCCCCAGAAGATCATTGCCCAATCATGCTTAGTGCACCTTGGGGTCACTTGGGTCGAGCATGGTTGCGAGCGTTCCGGTGACTCTGTGGGCAGAACGAGGTTGTCACTATCATTTACCTGGCTAATCGGAGCTGATGTAGTAGATAGTTTGATGTCAAGTCAGACGATTTGAAAGATACATTGCTGAGACACTTTCAATTGACCCTCACTGCAAGTTTTGGCATCGACTGAGATCACCTTGCCAAATGCAAATGAAGTCGAATCACCCAAAACTGAGAGAGGTTATTGTAGACCTCAAAAACATGATCCTGTATCACCTAATGATTTTTTTGATACCTCTAACGAATTCTGAGATACGAGCCCCGGAAGATCACTGCCCAATCGTGCTTAGTGCACCTTGGGGTCACTTGGGTTGAGCGTGGTCGCAAGTGTTCCGGTGACTCTGTGGGAAGAATGAGGTTGTCACTGGTGTTTATCCGAGCAACTGGAGCCAATGGAGTAGACTGTTTGATGCCAGGTTAGATGGTTTGAAAGATACGCTATTGAGCCACTTTCAACTGACCCTCACTGCAAGTTTTGGCATCGACTAAGATCGCCTTGCCAAATGCAAACAAAGTCAAATCGCCCAAAACTGAGAGAGGTTATTGTAGACCTCAAAAACATGATCCCATAGCACTTGACAGTTTTGTCAATAACTCTCATGAAGTCCAAGATACGAGCCCCGAAAGATCGCTGCCAATCGTGCTTAGTGCACCTTGGGGTCACTTGGGTCGAGCGTGGTCGCGAGCGTTCCGGTGACTCTATGGGAAGAACAAGGTTGTCACTAGTGTTTACCTGGCCAACTAGAGCTGATGGAGCAGACAGTTCGATGCCAAGTCAGACAGTTTGAAAGATACACTATTGAGCCACTTTTACTGACCCTCACTGCAAGTTTTGCCATCGACTAAGAATGCCTTTCCAAATGCAAATGAAGTTGAATCTCCCAAACTAAGAGAGGTTATTGTAGACCTCAAAAACATGATCCCGTAGCACTTGACAATTTGTCAATACCTCTCACGAAGTCTGGGATACAAGCCCCGGAAGATCGCTGCCCATCGTGCTTAGTGCACCTTGGGGTCACTTGGGTCGAGCTATGGTCATGAGCGTTCTGGTGACTTTGTGGGAAAAAAAGGGTTGTCACTAGCATTTACCTAGCCAACCAGAGCTGATGGAGTAGATGGTTCGATGTCAGGTTAGATGGTTTGAAAGATACGCTGCTGAGCCACTTTCAACTGATCCTCATTGCAAGTTTTGGCATCGACTGAGATCGCCTTGCCAAATGCAAATGAAGTCGAATCGCCCAAAACTGAGAGAGGTTATTGTAGACCTCAAAAACATGATCATGTAGAAACTGATAGTTTGTCGATACATCTCATGAAGTCCAAGATACAAGCCCTAGAAGATCGCTGCCCAATCATGCTTAGTGCACCTTGGGGTCACTTGGGTCAAGCATGGTCGCAAGTGTTCCGGTGACTCTGTGGGAAAAATGGGGTTGTCACTGGCATATACCCGGCCAACTAGAGTCGATGGAGTAGACAGTTTGAGGCTAGGTCAAATAGTTTGAAAGATACGCTGCTGAGCCACTTTCAACTGACCCTCACTGCAAGTTTTGGCATCAACTGAGATCACCTTGCCAAAAGCAAAATGAAGTTGAATTGCCCAAAATTGAGAGAGGTTATTGTAGACCTCAAAAACATGATCCTATAGCACCTAATGATTTGTCGATACCTCTCATGAAGTCTGAGATACGAGCCCCAGAAGATCACTGCCCAATCGTGCTTAATGCACCTTGGGGTCACTTGGGGTCGAGCGTGGTCGTGAGCGTTCCTGTGACTCTGTGGGCAGAACGGGGTTGTCACTGGCATTTTCCCAGCCAACTAGAGCTGATGGAGTAGATGGTTCAATGCCAAGTTGGATGGTTTGAAAGATACGTTGCTGAGCCACTTTCAACTGACCCTCACTGCAAGTTTTTGGCATCGACTGAGATCGCCTTGCCAAATGCAAACAAAGTCGAATCACCCAAAATTGAGAGAGGTTATTGTAGACCTCAAAAACATGATCTTGTAGCACCTAATAATTTTTTAATACCTCTCATGAAGTCTGAGATACAAGCCCCGGAAGATCACTGCCCAATCGTGCTTAGTGCACATTGGGGTCACTCAAGTCGAGCGTGGTCACGAGCGTTCCAATGACTCTATGGGAAGAATGGGGTTGTCACTGGAATTTACCCAGCCAACCGGAGCTGATGGAGTAGATGGTTTGATGCCACATCAGATGGTTTGAAAGATACACTGCTAAGCCACTTTCAACTGACCCTCACTACAAGTTTTTGGTATTGACTGAGATCGCCTTGCCAAATGCAAACGAAGTCAAATCACCCAAAACTGAGAGAGGTTATTGTAGACCTCAAAAACATGATCTTGTAGCACCTGATAGTTTATTGATATCTCTCACGAAGTCTAAGATATGAGCCCCAGAAAGATCATTGCCGGTTTGAAAGATACGTTGTTGAGCCGCTTTCAACTGACTGTTAGTGGTATGTTTGAAATTTGAACTGTGAAATTAATCATGATTAAGCTTGTGAAATTTGAGCTATGGAGCATATTATGTTTGAGGTTTAACTTTTATAGATTGTTTGAAATGCTAAAAAATAATATCCTTAAAGCATTAGAAACAACAATCAAACATGTAAGAATTCAAACCATGCAAATGACATAAGTATATGACGTGTAAGATCCCATCTTGGCACTATTGGCCACCCATACATGATTTTGGTCATAATTCCTTATGAAGATTTTTAGGACATTTAACTTTTAAATCAAATTGATTGTTACAAATTGCCATTATAGGCTTCAAAAGATCTCAATTAACCATTAAGGATCCTTTTGTCCTTCTATCTCTGATTGGATCCATGGTGACCATAGGCGTCTTCATAAGTTCTCCTGCACAAGTTACAATCCACATACAAAACCAAGTTTATTCACTCAAAATACAATCTAAGAAAGGTCAAATTAATGTATTGAAATTAAGCTTAACAAACTTAGAAAATAATGCACTATGTTAACTTATTACCTAGTCAAGTGTTCCTGAAGGGTCATCTCTTTGCTTCAGGGTCTCCAATAGTGCTTCATGATTAGCAATAGTAATAGTCCAAAGTTCTTTTGTCTTTGGTCTTCCTTGATGCTTTGACAACTT
The DNA here is from genome assembly GCA_027943335.1 of Chamaecyparis obtusa. NCBI lineage: Eukaryota > Viridiplantae > Streptophyta > Pinopsida > Cupressales > Cupressaceae > Chamaecyparis > Chamaecyparis obtusa. Next base: position 5,814 of record BSBK01010828.1, read on the forward strand.
GACATTTGTTGCTATAACAAGGTGTGAATACATGAGAATAGTTTTGTGCTTCTCATAGTCTTCAAATGTAGGAACTCCATTCTTTCTAATCATGTATGTTCACAGCCATGTTCTCACAACAAAAACTAAACTAGTAGGATATGTGAACCCATCACCATCTGTCATCGGTTGTACAAGATTTTGTTTACCTCATACACAACGTGCTAACCAATAATCTGACCTCTCATCATTCCCTGTGGTGCAACCAATGCAAAAACATCTCCTAGCTTCAGGAGATCTGAAAGATGGTCATAGTCAACTGAAGTGTCCATGTCATCATTTCTTATAGAGAGTGTCAAAGATAAAGGAGTAAGATACTGTGGAACCCATGTATCCACCCACTCACTTGACTTGCAATGATCCCAATCATACTGAAAACACATGGGCCAAAAACAAGCCAACTCTTGTGTCCAAATGGTCCATGTACTACTATTGGAGCTTCAGAATGAATGCATTTTTGAAAAGTCTTTCACTGTTTGACAATCCAATCTATCTCCTATAGTTCCCTCCTCAACCAACCAAAAGAATCTATGCACTGTAGAATCAAGAGTCCCCCCCTGTGACAATGCTAAAGTACACCAATCAACAATAGAACGAGCTCAAGAAGTACAGCACCTAAAATCCTCAATTGCTCCTTAACTAGAGCTCTCTTCACACATGCACCTACTCCGTCATGCTCCCCTTTCCCATGCCCTGACTCAAAAAAACTCCAAATATGAGGTACACCTCTCTCCACATGCATTCTACACAACCAATAAAACATTCTGGCATTCTTAAATTGACCAGTGCAATTATCTGACCAAATGAGATGCCTATCCATAGCAATACCATTTTCCTACAAGAAGTCAAAATAGTTCTAGAAACAATGTTGAACAAACTCATGAGAGTGAGACTTGTCATCGCTCATATAAAAATGGTACTCTCTGATTATCTTTCGCTCATCTTTTGTGCTTTCAGGGGAATGTCTCTATGTGATGTGTACAAAAATAGCAACTTGAATGGAATTGTAATATTGAGCTTGAGTCTCATTTTGGGGCTGCAATGTATAGTTCTCTGCAAAGTCTACAATGGATATAATAGTTCCAATGGGGAAAGTGTCCTTACATGTCCTGAATTGTTGATCCAACCATTGAGACCTGTGACTATGCCTTGCATACTTGTAAAAAGGATTTCTCTTGAAATCTGAGATAAAATCAGCAACATCGTATTCTTTTGCAACTAACTCACATCTAGAGCCTTCACCTCCACTCTTCAATGTATATTTCACTATTTCATATACCTTTTTTTTACTAGTGTCTTTCCAAAATTGTGTTCCAAACCCTCATGAAAACATATTCTAAACTTGGACAAGCCACCACATTCTGAGCACTTGGCATTTAAGTAATCTTTTTTATAAAATAAACAACCATCATCTCTATGACATAAAAATTGATCTAGCAAGTCTCTTGATGATTTGGGAAGACCACTTGCACCACAATCCTATAGCATTTCATTAGTATGAAAAGTAGAACGAATGGACCGTAATAATTCATGATGCATTGAAAACTCAACATGATATTTGCAACAACATGTATTTCAAATCTTAAGGGGTACACAAAAAAATGGTTTGACGGATTCAAAAGACCTTTGTGATATTTTCAATGTTGGATGTGTCTCACAAAATTTTTTATACAACATTGTTTGACTTACCTCCACATAATGTTTAGGATGTGGAGTGTGATCTCCATTGCCAACTCTCAACTTCAAGACATCCTTCACATTTAGTGACACTCTTGAGTTAGCATCCAAAAATTGTTGAATTTCATCCTTGACAACATCTGTTAGCTTCTTATTGAAATGTGGAAGTCTCCCACCATAAGCCCATGTATCAATTTGAAGCAGATCATCAAGTCTTTCTCTTCTTGCAAGTGCTCTACCCAAAGTTTTATGGTCTATATTGAAGTCAACACAAGTTTGTCTCATCAAACGAGCCTTTCTCAACTGATGACTTACTAAGGAGGTTGTAATAACCCTCCGAGCAACTTTCTTGTCTTTTTCTCTGCTAGTCTTCCCAATGCTATTGAGAGCATTGAAAAGATTCTTCACAACAATGGAATTTCTCTCCATTTTCTTGTTCACACGAATCTTCAATTTCACAAGCATAGGTCTCATGTTTTGCATCTTTAACAACTGCACAAAAATTTGACATTGCTCAACCAATGTCTTGTTTCGAAAAAATTGATCATAAAGTCTTGAAGCCCACAACCTAACGGTTCTATTTGACCTCTTTCCTGCCCAATTATTCATAATGTTCTCCTCAATTTCAATTAACCATTTAGGTGTTCTTGAAAGCCCCGAATTTGAACATTGATTATCTTTATTGCAAGGGACTTCATTTCGCATATAATTTGGAGATGTATAACATTCATGTGGTTCTTGTGCAACATTTTCATTCCCAAAGTCTACATTTTCAATCTCCATCTGTGCATTTTCAAATTGAACATCCTCTTCACTTACAACTACATTTACTCGGTCACCTTGATTAATGTTTAACATACCTTCTCTCCTTCTTCGGTGATTTTCCTTATCTTTTTCCCTATATGCTTGAATTTCGTCATCTGTCAACTTTCTCTTGCGTTTAGCCTTTCGATGACTGCTGCTTCCCATGGTGAGAATGCAAGTCGACAAAAATCAAACAATGGGCCCCAAATCACTCTTTTTTTTTCACAGCGCGTGAAAAAAGTATCAAATCCCATGATTGTCTAGTCTGTGTGGACAGGGAATATTTTGGTCAAATATTACCTAGCAAAAATCGAGTATCCGATTTCATATCAGGTACCCGATATTCTCAGGCTAATGAAAAAAAATTAACTTTTACATATATTGATGTATATAATAGTTATAAATAAAAGACGCATATGATATATATAATGTATATTATATATATACTAATGTATTATATATACTAACATGTGTGTGTGTGTATATATATATATATATATATATATATATATATATATATATATATATATATATATATATATATATATATATATATATATATATATACTAATGTATACTAATATATTATATATAATATTACAAATTTTGGAGAATCTCTTGCAAAAATATGGAAATTATAATCTTCCTCCTAGAGCATACATTAATGAAGTTCTTCGTGCCTTATCAGAGGAAGCTAGCTGGATTGTTGAAGCTTACAGTACTACATATAGAAATGTGGTATGTATTTTTGGCCTAAATTTTTTTCTTGTTTCTTTTAGGTCTTTAAAGGTGGTTAGCTAAATCTTTGTATTAAATGTGCCTTTTACAGGTGTTGTAAACCCTAGCTACGCAAAAATGGAGGCTTTGAAGAATAGTTCACTGGAGGCAGAGAGAGAGACTTCCTAGGGTTCATGAGGACTCCCTAGGGGTCCTAACGCATGATAAGGCATACTAGGACCCCTAGGGAGTCCCCGTGACCCCTTTTGACACATTGGAATGCTTATGTGTGTCTTAAGGGGTCTTAGGACCCCTTAAGACACACTTGAGTGTCCCAATGTGTCAAAAGGGGTCACAGGGACTCCCTAGGGGTCCTAGTATGCCTTATCATGCGTTAGGACCCCTAGGGTGTCCCTGTGACCCCTTTTGACACATTGGAACACTCAAGTGTGTCTTAAGAGGTCCTACTATGCCTTATCACATGTTACGACCCCAAGGGAGTCCCCATGACCCCTTTTGACACATTGGAATGCTCAAGTGTGTCTTAAGGGGTCGTAGGACCCCTTAAGACACACTTGACCATTCCAATGTGTCAAAAGGGATCATGGGGACTCCCTAGGGATCCTAGTACACCTTATCATGTGTTAGGACCCCTAGGAAGTCCCCGTGACCCCTTTTGACACATTGGAATGCTCAAGTGTGTCTTAAGGGGTCCTAAGACCCCTTAAGACACACTTGAGCATTCCAATGTGTCAAAAGGGGTCACAGGGACTTCCTAGGGGTCCTATCACATGATAAGGTGTACTAGGACCCCTAGGGAGTCCCCGTGACCCCTTTTGACACATTGGAATGCTCAAGTGTGTCTTAAGGGGTCATAAGACCCATTCGGACAAACTTGAGCATTCTAATGTGTCAAAAGGGGCCACAGGGACTCCCTAGGGGTCCTAGTATGCCTTATCATGCGTTAGGACCCCTAGGGAGTCCCCGTGACCCCTTTTGACACATTGGAATGCTCAAGTGTGTCTTAAGGGGTCGTACGACACCTTAAGACACACTTGAGCATTTCAATGTGTCAAAAGGGGTCACAGGGACTCCCTAGGGGCCCTAGTACACCTTATCACGCGTTAGGACCCCTAGGAAGTCCCCATGACCCCTTTTGACACATTGGAATGCTCAAGTGTGTCTTAAGGGGTCTTAAGACCAATTAAGACATACTTCAACGTTCCAATGTGTCAAAAAGGGTCATGGGGACTCCCTAGGGGTCCTAGTATGCCTTATCACGAGTTAGGACCCCTAGGGAGTCCCCGTGACCCCTTTTGACACATTGGAATGCTCAAGTGTGTCTTAAGGGGTCCTAAGACACCTACGAACACACTTTAGCATTCCAATGTGTCAAAAGGGGTCACGGGGACTCCCTAGGGGTCCTAGTATGCCTTATCACTCGTTAGAACCCCTAGGAAGTCCCCGTGACCCCTTTTGACACATTGGAATGCTCAAGTGTGTCTTAAGGTGTCCTAAGACCGCTTAAGACACACTTGAGCATTCCAATGTGTCAAAAGGGGTCACAGGGACTCCCTAGGGGTCCTAGTACGCCTTATCAAGCATTACGACCCCTAGGGAGTCCCGGTGACCCCTTTTGACACATTGGAACGCTCAAGTGTGTCTTAAGGGGTCTTAGCACCCCTTAAGACACACTTGAGCATTCCAATGTGTCAAAAGGGGTCACGAGGAATCCCTAGGGGTCCTAGTATGCCTTATCACACGTTAGGACCCCTAGGGAGTCCCCATGACCCCTTTTGACACATTGGAATGCTCAAGTGTGTTTTAACGGCTCCTAGGACCCCTTCGAACACACTTGAGTGTTCCAATGTGTCAAAATGGGTCAGGGGGACTCCCTAGGGGTCCTAGTACGCATTATCACACATTAGGACACCTAGGAAGTCTCGATGACCCCTTTTGATACATTGGAATGCTCAAGTGTGTCTTAAGGTGTCCTACGACCCCTTCAGACACACTTGAGCATTCCAATGTGTCAAAAGGGGTCATGGGGACTCCCTCGGGGTCCTAAGGCATGACAAGGTGTACTAGGACCCCTATGGAGTCCCTGTCATCCCTTTTGACACATTGGAATGCTCAAGTGTGTCTTAAGGGGTCATAGGACCCCTTAAGACACACTTGAGCATTCCAATGTGTCAAAAGGGGTCATGGGGACTCCCTAGGGGTCCTAATGTGTGATAAGGCATACTAGGACCCCTAGGGAGTCCCCATGACCTCTTTTGACACATTGGAAGGCTCAAGTGTGTCTTAAGGCATCTTAGGATCCCTTCAGACACACTTGAGTGTTTCAATGTGTCAAAAGGGGTTATGGGGACTCCCTAGGGGTCCTAACACATGATAAGGCATACTACGACCCCTAGGGAGTCCCCATGACCCCTTTTGACACATTGGAATGCTCAAGTATGTCTTAAGGGGTCTTAGGACCCCTTCGGACACACTTGAGCATTCCAAAGTGTCAAAAGGGGTCATGGGGACTTCCTAGGGGTCCTAACGCATGATAAGGCATACTAGGATCCCTAGGGAGTACCCATGACCCATTTTGACACATTGGAAGGCTCAAGTGTGTCTTAAGGGGTCTTATGACCCCTTCAGACACACTTGAGTGTTCCAAAGTGTCAAAAGGTGTCATGGGGACTCCCTACGGGTTCTAACATGTGATAAGGCTTACTAGGAACCTCAGGGAGTCCCCATGACCCCTTTTGACACATTGGAATGCTCAAGTGTGTTTTAAGGGGTCCTAGGACACCTTCGGACACACTTGAGCGTTCCAATGTGTCAAAAGGGGTCATGTAGACTCCCTAGGGGTACTAACGCATGATAAGGCATACTAAGACCCATAGGGAGTCCCCGTGACCCCTTTTGACACATTGCAATGCTCGAGTGTGTCTTAAGGTGTCGTATGACCCCTTAAGACACCCTTGAGCATTCCAATGTGTCAAAATGTGGTCACGGGGACTCCCTAGGGGTCCTAGTATGCCTTATCACGCGTTAAGACCCCTAGGGAGTCCCCATGACCCCTTTTGACACATTGGAATGCTCCAGTGTGTCTTAAGGGGTCCTAAGACCCCTTTGAACACACTTGAGCATTCTAATGTGTCAAAAGGGGTCATGAGGAGTCCCTCGGGGTCCTAGTACGCCTTATCACATGTTAGGACCCCTAGAGAGTCCCCATGACCCCTTTTGACACATTAGAATGCTCAAGTGTGTCTGACGGGGTCTTATGACCCCTTAAGACACACTTGAGCATTCCAATGTGTCAAAAGGGGCCCCTTCAGACACACTTGAGCATTCTAATGTGTCAAAAGGGGTCATGGGGACTTCCTAGGGGTCCAAACGCGTGATAAGATGTACTAGGACCTGTAGGGAGTCCCCATGACCCCTTTTGACACATTGGAACACTCAAGTGCATCTTAAGGGGTCTTAGGACCCCTTAAGATGCACTTGAGCATTCCAATGTGTCAAAAGGGGTCATGGGGACTCCCTACGGGTCCTAGTACACCTTATCATATGTTTGGACCCCTAGGGAGTCCCCATGACCCCTTTTAACACATTAGAATGCTCAAGTGTGTCTGAAGGGGTCGTAGGACCCCTTAAGATACACTTGAGCATTCCAATGTGTCAAAAGGGGTCATGGGGACTTCCTAGGGGTCCTAACACATGATAAGGCATACTAGGACCCCTAGGGTTTCCCCATGAACCCTTTTGACACTTTGGAACACTGAAGTGTGTTCGAAGGGGTACTAAGACCCTTTAATACACACTTAAACATTCCAATGTGTCAAACAAGGTCATGGGGACTCCCTAGGGGTCCTAGTACACCTTATCACGCGTTAGGACCCCTATGAAGTCCCCATGACCCCTTTTGACACATTGGAATGCTCAAGTGTGTCTTAAGTGGTCTTAGGACCTCTTAAGATAAATTTGAGCGTTCCAATGTGTCAAAAGGGGTCATGGGGACTCCCTAGGGGTCCTAGTATGCCTTATCACATGTTAGGACCCCTAGGGAGTCCTCGTTATCTCTTTTGACACATTGGAATGCTCAAGTGTGTCTTAAGGGGTCCTACTCCTTTTGACACATTGGAACACTCAAGTGTGTCTTAAGGGGTCCTACGACCCCTTAAGACACACTTGAGCATTCCAATGTGTCAAAAGGGGTCACGGGGACTCCCTGGGGGTCCTAGTATGCCTTATCATGTGTTAGGACTCCAAGGGAGTCCCCATGACCCCTTTTGACACATTGGAATGCTCAAGTGTGTCTTAAGGGGTCCTACGACCCCTTAAGACACACTTGAGCATTCCAATGTGTCAAAATGGGTCATTGGGATTTCTTAGGGGTTCTAACGCATGAAAAGGCATACTAGGACCCATAGGGAGTCCCCATGACCCCTTTTGACACATGGAACACTAAAGTGTGTCCGAAGGGGTCCTAGGACCCCTTAAGACATGCTTGAGCATTCCAATGTATCAAAAGGGGTCATGGGGACTTCCTAGGGGTCCTAACATGTGATAAGGTGTACTAGGACCCCTAGGGAGTCCCCATGACCCCTTTTGACACATTGGAACGCTCAAGTGTATCTTAAGGGGTCTTAGGACCCCTTAAGACACACTTGAGCATTCCAATGTGTCAAAAGGGGTCATTTGGACTCCCTAGGGATCCTAACATGTGATAAGGCATATTAGGACCCTTAGGGAGTCCCCATGACCCAAATGAGATGTTAGTGAATGACTTCTTGCTAATAGTACTCTTCCACCAAATCTAGATTTCAACCCTTTTGTGGATCTACAGGGTTAATCGCGAGCCCACAGAATTGGCCAAGAGAAAAATGTAATTGTATATCAATTGATTACAAAATGTTCAGTGGAGGAGAAAATATTGCAACGATCAAGAAGAAAATTGGCTATGGAAAATCTAGTTATGAATTCTTTTAAGAATGAAACTATTAAGGAATTGCATGAATCACAAACCATGAAAATAACCTTCTACAACAAAGAACATTCAAGCTATAGAATTTATTAACTCTGAATTTAAACATCTTATCAGCATTCATGGAAGAGATTTCATTAGCATCCATGGAAGAAATTTCATTAAAACTTCAGACAAAATCATCTAAAAAAATTCATTAACTTCAGGCGAAATCATTTAAGACAGACAAAAACAAAATTGTATTACTCAGAAATGGCAGAGAAAGAAAATGAGATAAACCAAATTTATCAAATTCTTGCAATCCGCAGCTTCTCTCCGAGCGCAAAATGACAATCCATGGATCCAAAATTACGGTAAAAATTAAATTCTTCGAGTAAGTCGTTCAGAAATGTGCAGAATACTGGAACGCATGATGATTTATAGAGAATTTATGATGGACTATGCTATGTAAAAGCCCGCAATCCCTGCCATATCTCAGAGTACTGATGAGAAGCAATGGCAAAAGTCTGAGATAGAGGCGGCATTGACATTGAAGCAGCACGACATTCTTCATAATATCGGGGCAGCACCATCGAAATGTCAAGGCTTTCCTCATAATGTTGCACCGTCGCTGATCTCTTCTTTAAATTTATTAATACAGTCAGTTCTACGACGCCTGCATAATTTCTAGTACAACTGGTCATTTTACCAAACCCTTCCCTACTCTCCATAATCTTCGACCGGTTCAAAGGTCTGTCCGGTTGTTCTTGTTTAACCTCCCAATGACTCTGTTAAGCTGTCGGATTATCAACAGGTGTGGTACAATTGTCCGATGACCAGAATCTATTTCGAGAACCTTTGCAATTTAGCATTCCGGTTGAAAAAGTAGGGAAAGATACCATTTCACAACCACAGGCAGTGGAAACAGAGTGATTCTCTTGCCCTCTACTTCTATAATCCACCTCCAGTGAACTATTCTTCAAAGCCTCCATTTCTGCGTAGTTAGGGTTTTTGGCGCTTGTAAAAGGCACAACTATGCCCCTATAGGGACTCGTGCTCATGCTCAAAATCATATTAAATAATATTTAAAATGTAAAATGTATATTATATAATATTTAATATATAATATATAATCTAATATATAGTTTTTGATATTAATATATAATTAAATAATATTTAATGTAACATGTATATTATATAATATTTAATATATATAATATATAATCTAATATATAGTTTTTAATATTAATATATATTAAATAATATTTAATTTAAAATATATATTATATAACATTTAATATATAATTGATATTATATAATATTTAATATATCTAATATATATATATGTTTATGAAGGATGGAGAAATGGGAGGGAGAAAGTGGAGGCAAAGTGAAAATTCAAAATTGTGCATCATGTTCGGGTAAATATCAGGTACCTGATTAGGCTTGGTATTGCTTTGTGCACCAAACCTACATGGTCAACTATTGGAATGTCTCAAATACGTGTTTTTCTTCTATTTCTCTAAGTTCCAGACTTTGACAATGTAGCTGACGACTTTTTTTTCACCTGAATTTGATAAAATGAAAAGGGTATCTTAAGGAGATTATCAGCTTTCTATCGATATAATTGCTGTCAAATTTTGAATTCGGTAAGTAATTATTAGTTATTTTTCAATTGAGCTACCTCTAAAGTGCTGATTTATATACTGATTGAAAAATGACTATAACTTTCAAACGGTATAACATTTTTGAAATCCAAAAAATGCGTCACATTCTATGCTTCACCTACTATAAGGAAAAATAAATAAAATTTTAATTTTGTAAAGTTTTGAATGAGTTAAGGTGGTCAGACACAGGAGTTTTTTTATTCTAAAAACGTTGTAGCAGAAAATTCATAATTAATTATTTTTTTAGAATAAAATTACAAAAAATATGCGTCACATCCGGGCATGAGTTTACTACTTATAGATAAAATCTTATAATAAAATATTATAATTTGATTATGATTAAGGTGGTCAGACATACACCTACTTCTTATTTTTTTCCTGAAATTTTTGTATTGCTGCATTGAAATCTATACTTTTCACCAATCATACTAACTTTTTCTCAAAAAAGGCCTAGTAGTTTAGAAACTACATTCAATTTTCTACAGATTCTATTCTTACAACTTTTTGATATTAGCTTCATAGCTAGTTGAAATTTTCACGTCAAGTTGACTAACCCTGATTTGTTGATTTTTCATTGCCACTTAAGGGCATAGTTTGGCCCCCTCATGATCTTGCACATACCCATAACCCATATTAAACGTGCGGGCAATATGGAAGTAGGCATTTTATCTAAACTGGAGGTTGGTTTAGTGAATGTTGGGGATATTAATATTAATGTTCTCAATCGACTTCAGGGATTGTAGTTGGATTTGAAAGGGTCAGGCTGATGGCGGGGTGGCTTAGGTCAGCAAGTTACGGCCTCATGGGTGAGGCCTCCATAATCATTTTTGGATGCAAGTTGTTTCAAAGGGTGGCACACATGTTTGTCATTTATTTCTAAAAAATGACGGTGGACGCATTGTGCTGTGATATGATGGTTGGCGCGTGGGGAATGTGTTGTTGGAATGAATGCCGAGGAGCTTTAAATTGGGAGTGGATGTTTTTTTTTTGGTGTGTGTTCGCTGTGGCTGGTTTGTAAGTTGTGACTTTGTAGAATTTCTTCACTGCTGGTTTGAATGGAGCCGACATTTACATTTCACACCCTGCGACAATAGAAGGGCATTTTCGGGCTGGTGGATGATCACCGACTCAAGCTATTGGTCAAATGCCCTACGAAGGAGGTTATCCAAGCAATTAAGCTGACGTTGGGGCCGTTGTTTCAAAATGGCGATCACAAATGGAAGCTGCAGGTTGACATAGCAACCATGATAATGGTGTGGGGCTTGGAGTTGGGGGAGCATGAGAAGACTGTTGAATGGGTAATGAAACACTTGTTCGAGGCAGAGTTGATTGTGGGAGTTGACTCTCTGATCAAATGGGCCCATCCGGGATGGGCATTCGACTATAGTGAATGTTTTTCAGATGAGGAGGAGGGTTTAGAGTTAGGCATTGTGCCTTTTCTGAGATGGCCTAAACGAGTGATGAAGGAGAGCTATCTGGCGGAGAGACGTGCTGGATGGGAGAGTTTGAAGCAAGGCATCACAAATTTTTTGAATGCCAAACAGGGTGCCCTAGTGCCGACCAACTTTCTGAAGCGAAGGCACTCTTGTCGTTGCAGAGGAAGTCATGATGCTGGTAAGGACTAATGTGCTGGTAGTGTCATCCTCTTTTTTGTTGTGAATATGCAAAAGTTGCTGCCCTGATGTAATTTGAATTTTGGTGTTCCCAATGATGAATATTGGGCTATGTTTTGTATGTTTTATATCTGGGTTGATGTTGCTGTGGCAGCTTTATAATGTTTGGTTGTAAATGGCTAAAAGGTCAATTTTGTATGACCCCTATAAATGGGTGTAGTTTAAAGCCTTATGTGAAGGTCGACAAAATGTAATGATCTTTTGAAACACTCATGATGCTTGTCAAAATATGTAATTCCTCTTTATATATGAATAAAATACTACCTATTACCGACCAAAAAAAACTACTACAGTGGCTTTTTAATTACACCAGATAATTTGCTGCGGCTCCTTTAAATGCTTATAGCTTAGAAAAATAAAAACTCTAACGGCATCAAACTGTCCAGAGATAGAAATATCTCTGTGAACCCCTTTTCAAATCGCCAATTTTTTTTCTTCTACAAATTCAAAAGCTTTTTTTCACTTCTCCATTCCTCTTTCGGAGGCCAGCGATTGCCATAAACACTTTTCTTCTGCACTGACGATTGGCTTGGAATCTAAGATCTTCAAACAAAGTTTACCTAAGCTCAATAATCTTCAGCGATCTTTGCTAAATCTCCTCCTAGCAGCCGCAGTCAACAGCTTCTTATCTGAATTGGCCTTCGTTTAATGTGCGGTCTGTTGGAATAGCTAAATTAATTATCAATAAAATGTGGTCGGCACAGACCAGCCATCCAACACAGACCAACTTCCCAGCACCGACCATGCCACCTTCAACCTCATGTTCTTCTTGTGTGCACTTTTGTTGCAGCTTATAAATTTAAAACAAGCAGAGAAACAGAATTAAAAATAGAAAATCAGAGCAAAAACAAGAGACATGATTTATAGTGGTTTGGCAATTCCTTACGTCCACTATCAAGCAGAAAATTATTATATTAATCTAATTTACGATTTGATACAATACAATACATAACTGAACACAATCATTTATAGACAGCTTTTCGAATACAAAGAAATAGAAGAAAACAAACGGTCATGTGACCATTAGACTTCATATCCCAACACAGCTAACTCTATCTATAGTAGACTTAGACATTTTATTATGTATTTCCCTATAAATTGAATGTTAAGAACCTGTGACAGCTTCAACCCCATTCATGCGATCTACTACTTCAGACTTACCACCTGTGCTTGACTCTAAATCAGAATTATAAAACACCTAGCATCCGTGCTCTCTGATACCACTTGTTGTGGTACATGAAGATGAATATAAACACAATTACAAACACAAACACACATCAAACATGAAGTTTTATTTTAAAAAATTGTGCATTACGATACTATAAGCATTAATCACTTGACTACAAATCTATTTCATAAACAGGAATGCTACAACCCTCATGATCTGCTAATATCTGATCATCGACCTTGATCAGTTTGAACCCCTGACGTCAGATCTATTACTTGATGTCTCATTAAATAAAAAGTCTTTAGATAATTATAGAGATTACGTTGGCCTTCCAAGATTTTGGGCCAACCTTGTTACATAACAATATTCTTAACAAATATTAAATATTTGCAACTATGTAGAAACTTCCTATTCGCTGGCTTGCTTCCATCTATAAATCTCATTTAATTGTGTCTTCCTCAGAAAATTACATCTTTCAAACATTACATAGTTCTAATTTTTGCTGGCAGAGGCAGTGGAATAAGAGAAACAGAGCATTCAACAGAAAATAAAACAGCAACCTTATATTATATATTTGCATATATCTAAGACATACAAAAATATTTCATTTCAATATTGCAGAGCTCTGTTCTGCAGCACCATTCATAAGAAAATTACAAAAATAAAAAGAACTGTTCAAAATATACATCGAATGTGCCCAGCTAATAAGGGAAGAAAGAAAATATTAAATACATAATTAATGCTGATTGAACAGCCAGTAAAATAAAGTCTACGAGAGAAGGATTTGCATTTAAAACTAAATCAAAAAACAGCTCACGCAATGTCCAAAGGAGATGGACTGAGCTGGAAGAAATGACTTCTCACGTGAGGGAGTTGGAGAGAATTACGAAGACTGGGTAGTAGGGATTAATTCTAACAATTTTGTGCTAACTTCCATGCCAGGCTTACATTTTCAGACTTTTGGCAGAAATATAAAATATTACGACTGTCACAGTAACAATTTACAACAGTAAAGAAAAAAAAAAAAGAGCTAGATGTGGGTGTAGCCAAACTTTTCTGGATATTCGAATTTGTATTTCTACAGTTGCTTAAAGGTAGAAAAACTATTGGCAAGTTTTAATAAAGGTAGAAAAATTATTGGCAAGTTTTAAGGAAAAATGTTTACTTCTATTTTTATTTCATATCTATGTACATCGTGTTAGGTTCTTGTTCACGTAATTTTTCTTGCAAACCAATTTAAACAATAGAATTATACAATTATAATGTAGATACATAACTTTCGTCGCTATCAGAATTGGTATTTTCTCGGTTTCTATTATTTTCAAGCAAGGAGGTGATATCTATTGGCAATTGAAAATTTCTTGAAATACCAAGAAACATGCCTCTAATCTTATCTAATCTCTCGACTATATCTATCATATTTGGTCGATGTTGAGACAATTCCCTTGTGCAGGCCAAACCCACTTCGAAAATTTGAGTGAGGCATGAAAACAGTGGTGAGGATTCTAATTCATTAGTATCTCCAAGGAAGTTAATATCCACCACCTCTAAAACTTTATTAAGAAAGTTTCTAGCTACCCATTGTTGAAGATTCACACTTACAAACATATTATCTGTTGGTCTCCTCCTTGTTAGCAATTCCAAGAGTAATATGCCATAGCTGTACACATCTCCATTTGTAGAAATGCTACAACCCATTCCATACTCTATAAAAATGATACTGTGATTAATGATTATCAGTCCATTTTAAGCATTTCAATAATATAGGAAAGTATACAAGCAATGATTCAAATTTGTAATAGTAATAAAATTATACTTGGAGCAATGTAGCCAATAGATCCTCTAAGTGCAGCTGTAGAAGTTAATGAATCCGTGGAATTCCCAAAGAGTATTTTGGCAATGCCAAAATCTGCAATCTTTGGAGTCATGTCATCTCCTAATAGCACATTACTAGGTTTTAGATCACAATGGATCACTTGTACAAAACAATGATGATGTAGATATGCTAGTCCTTGTGCTATCTCTAATGCTATCTTTAATCGATCACTCAAATTTAAATTGCATTGAGCTCCGTCTTTTGGATATAGCTGTCTCTCCAAACTTCCATTTGACATAAATGGAAGAATCAAAGCTTTAAACTCAGAGTTAGAACAAGCTGAAATGATTTTAATCACATTGTAATGTCTAACTCTTTTTAATATATTGCATCCTATGATAAAACTTTGCTCAGCATTTTGTTCTTGGAAATTCAGAACTTTAACAGCAACATTTCTTCCACTGCTAAGAATTCCTTTATAAACTGATCCAAAAGAACCGTTTCCCAACAGGTTTGCCTCACAAAATCCATTAGTTGCATCTACTAGTTCTTCATATGTGACTCTTGTGGGCTCTACTTTCAGAACAAGACTATTGCGACTATTATATCTCCATCTATAGGAAAATGCTAACAGCAGAAGAGACATTATGAAAATTGCAGTTCCAACCACAATGGCAATTAGTACTTTTTTAAAGACTGATGGGTGTTTTCCCTTGATTGCAGTGCATGGTGGCAAGTTTATCCATGTTCCACAAAGGCCAAGATTTCCCGTAACTGCTGAAACATCCATTACTGCAAAAATTCCTCCCTTGGGGACCTCCCCAGTCAACCTATTTGAAGAAAGATTGAGATGCCAGAGCATTTTCATGTCTCTGAAGGCCACTGGTATTGTTCCAGTCAACTTGTTGCCGGAAAGATCCATCTCTTGAAGATTTTTCAGTTCTGCTAGTGATTTCGGTATCGAGCCTGTAAATGCATTCCAGGACAGATTAAGATATTCTAATGCTTTGCAGCTTTGCAGTGCCACTGGAATGACACCTGAGAAATGATTAACAGATACATCTATAGCTGGCACCATTACCATCTTACTCATTTCTAACAGAGAACCCTGTAATAAATTGCTGGACACGTTGAAATAGAAATGCAGATTTTGGAGACCAGCAACTTCTGGAGGTATCTTGCCTGTAAGTTTGTTGTAAGACAAATCCACCAGCTCCAAAGTTTGGCACCTTCCTAAACTGGCAGGTATTTCTCCTGATAATTTGTTGTTATTAAGATAAATCTGTCTTAGTTGGGGAAGGCTGCCAAGAGCATCTGGAATTTTCCCTGATAACATGTTACAACATATTGACAATAGCCCCAGCCTTTTTGCCTTGCCAAAACTTTCTGGAATTGCCCCATGCAGATTATTGTTGTCTAGACACACTCTTTCAAGATTAGGAAGTGCACTCAATGAAGATGGGATGGTACCACTGAAGTGGTTGGCAAGTAAATCTAGCGCTGTTATATTTGTCAGGTTGCCAATCTCTTCTGGTATGGCTCCCTCGAATTCATTGTAGGGCCAAAGAAAATAGGAGAGATCACTTGGGAGGAGGCCAACTGAAGAAGGCATTATACCAGTAAAATAATTTGCAGACAAATCTAAATGGTATAATTTGGAGCAATTACTCAAGACTGTTATAAATAAAAACCCGCTGCTTCCGCTCACAAGTTGATTGCTCCACAAATTAAGCCATTGAAGATGGAGCAATCGGCCAAATTCCAAGGGCACCGTACCAGTCAGATTATTGAACGATAGTTGAAGCTTTTGAAGAAGAGTACAATTGGAGAGGGAAATTGGAATTTCTCCCGTGAATTGATTTCTATTTAGGTGCAATTGTTGTAACTCTGATAGTTTTTCAAACTCCCAGGAAATGTGACCACTTAATCTCAGTTCTTTCAGAAAACTGCAATTGAAAAGGGCAGTGGGAATTGGTCTTGTCAAGTAATTGTAACTCAGATCAAGCAATCGGAGTTTAGTGAGCATACCCAATTCCGTGGGAATACCACCATAGAGATTATTGTAACTCAATCTCAACTCAGTTAATGAGGAGAGGTTACCTAGGAATAGTGGGATTGTGCCTGTGAGGTTGTTATCTCCTAACAAAAGGGTCTCTAAACGTGGAAGAAGACCAAGCTCAGAGGGAATGGGACTGCTAAGATTGTTATAAGAGAAACTGAGATCTTGCAAAGATCGACAGCCTGCAAGAGAAGACGGAATAGAGGACTCTAATTTATTGGTAGATAGAAGAAGCCTTCTCAAACGAAAAAGCTTTCCAATCTAATATGGAATATGGCCTTCGAAGCTATTATTAGAGAGATCAAGTACTCTAAGGAAGGAAAGATTTCCCAGTAAGGGAGAAAGAGGGCCAAGTAATCCCATACCTGTGAGATTCAAGGATAGCACACGCTGTCGACGAGAAGAGCAGGTAATACCAGTCCAATTGCAAAAGGTGTTACTGGGAGACCAATCCGACAAGAAATTATATGGATCCAGAAGGAGAGAAGCCTTGAAACGAATCAGGGCTTTTCGATCGGAATCACTAGAAGACTTTCCTGAAAGAGCAGGCAATGCAGATAAAAACAGTAGCGCCAGAGGGAGGATCATCATCATTATCTTCATTCCTAGCTTGCTTTGCAGCGAAGCCCAAATGAAATAAGTCAGGATCGATTTGGAAATTGTCAATGTCCTTGAGAGAATGTGTGCGGATAGGAAGTTTGATGCCTTTATTTGTTTGAATTTCTTCATGCTCACAAGATTTATATATGTTTTTATAAGTATTAATAATAATTTTTCAAACACTGATTTAAAATTTTCTACCGTATCCCATCATTCCCATTTACTGACTAAACTCGCAGCAAACATTTTCGTCGTCAGTAAGATCTAGAAACTACAGAGCTGTCATGTAGTAATTGACATAGTGATAGCACATTGACTAAATAACCACAGCTTTTATTGGGCGAAAACTAGTGCCAAGGAACTGAAACAATTTGTCCTGCTTCATCTCCAACTTGACGTCCAGTTAAATTAAATGGGGATGCCCGTAAATTTTACTTTTTCTACCTGAGGTGGACACCTAGATCAATTTGCAAGTAAATGGAAAGAAATTTTTAGAGTATAATGTCTATAATATCAGTTATATGTATACATATCAGTATAATGTCTATAATTTTCTGACCCTTCCCTTTCTACTCTTTTCTTTGGCATATTTACTAAGAAGCTTGTGATTTGTACATATTTCAATTATACAAATAAAGTTATTCAATTATATCTTATCATCATTTTAATTATTGATTGGGAAATCACACTAAGGAGCATCTAATAAGAATTCTAAAATTATCTATTAAGTTTTACATTAATTATATTTAATTAAGCTGATAGACTTTATGTGGGAGCTTTTGCTCCCGGAAATGACATTTTTTGCTGGAAAGTTGTCAACCTTGTAAGCCCTTTTACCGGATAATTTTACTTTCTGGCTATATATTTTTTCCTATTTTTTGGTTAAAAATTAGCAAACAATTCTAGAATCAGAAATAGAAACTTATCAAATCCATAGTTCACCATTAGAAATGGAAACTTACCTAAGATGTTGATTTTTAAAATTTATAATACAAATATTTGTTATTTAAGATGAAGTATTTGAAAAATAAAATAATTTAATAAATAATTTAAAAATTTAAAAATGATTTATTTTCACTTTATAATGGAAACATATATTTTGAAACTCACCTAAAAATATTACATTTTGAAGTTGATCTACTTAAAAATTTATTACGTGAACATATACCTATCAAATAATAATAATAATAAACGTTTATATATATATATATATATACATACATATATATATATACATACATATATATATATATATATATATATATATATATATATATATATATATATATATATATATATATATATATACATATATATATATATATACATATATATATATATATATACATACATATATATATATATATACATATATATATACATACATATATATATATATATACATATATATATACATACATATATATATATATATATACATATATATATATATATATACATACATATATATATATATACATACATATATATCTACATATATATATATATATATATATATATATATATATATATATATATATATATATATATATATGTATATATATATATATAATTGAGAAATTAATTTTAGTTTTTAAACATTGTATAATAAGTTTTTACTTTTTAAAGTAATGTATAATATGTTTTTACTTTTTCAATTTTTTTAGTTATATATTTAAAAATAAAAATTATTTTTTATTTTTTATAATTTAATATGAAAGTAATAGTATTATTAAAGTAATTTTTTTGTTCAATTTTATCAGTATACTCATTTACAAAGGTAATATTTTAGTGTAATAGTGAAACTTTTTCATGACTATAATGAAGATTGTATTTAAGTTTCATGTATGCATTTCTTTCAAATTCAAGTTTTAAAATAATTTTTCTATATTTTATTGTATGTCAATTAGGATTTACGATTCAAATTTTAACATTCAATTTTACATTATATTTGGCTTTGAAATCATATTTTTTCGATTGCATTTATGTGCAACTAACAATTTTTCTATTTTGTGTGTATGGGTATGATTTATGCCACATGATACTATTTTTTGGGGGTCAATTTATATTTCTTCATTAATTTAATAATTAAAATTCCTCCAAATATTTGTTTCTAATTTAAGAGGGTATATATCTATGACAAACATTTCTTTAATAATTTTTATATTAAATTAAAAATAAAAATTATAAAAATTAAATTAAAAATTAAAAATAATAATTTTTATATTATATTTCTTTAATAATTTTTATCAATCCTAACCTCATTCCAATTTTTCCAACCATAGCCAGGGGAATGCCATTCAACCCCCCACTTCCAAAAAAGGCATGGACTAGGGTACAGTGGGCTATTCATAGGAAGAGGATCAAAATGCTTGGAATGAACCATGGGAGGGATCATGGCTCAGACAAGGCCCCCTTCAAAAAATGGAAGCGAGTTCAGGAGCAGAAGTTGATTCAAGAGCTCTTACCAACCAGGGAATCCCTAGAGTCAGATTTAGAAGGGAAGCAGGGAGAAGTAACATCTTTTGCTCATCCCATTTTGTATTCTGGGCAAGTATCATCATAGCATGATCAGGTACCCTCCATTATTTTTCCAATGGATATGCTCATACACAGGAATACCTTTTTATTGCAGCATTCAATAATTTGTAAGGCTTGGAATATTAATATATCATTTTTTGAGTTCCATGCTTGGGCTCACGAAACTTGGTCTAACATTAATCAGATAGATTCTTTGGATTCTGAACTGGGATATTTTCTGGTAACCTTCTTAGATTAACCCAGTAGAGACAAAATCTATAAATCCAAAGCTTGGTTCTACGAAAACTCTGGAATCCACATGCAACAATGGACCCCAAACTTTGACAGCAAAAAGAATGTCATGAAGGTTATTCCAATGTGGATTTCCCTTCATAACCTTCCTATAGAATATAGGGATGAGAATATCATTCATATCTTAGGGAATAAGCTTGGCATTTATCTTAAGCATCACATAGACAAATCTTTTGCTACTACATACATATGCTTGCTTATGAATCTGGAAAGAGCACTACCTAATTCCATCAAAATCATCTCCAAGTTTGGTTTATGGATTCAACACGTTTAGTACGATATTGAGATGCTCCCATCTTCATTCCATGACTCAGAGGGAGTGGGCGATGCTTCTCTGGATAGGGCTTTGATGACCACTGAGAAAAACTAGGAACTCTTTCCAGATCTGACAACCAGAGGAGAAGAGCAGTTCTTAAAATCAGCTCACAAGGGCACTCAAATTCAGGGAGGCTTTCTAGAAAGCATGAATCTTTTTGTATATCTTTTGGGCTAGATCTTGAATGGGAACTTTAAGCATCGATCCAACCTTCTTTTGCTTCCCCCGCCACTATTGTCACCGGATTCCAATCTAGCTAACCATTCTAAAATAGAGATGAGTTTCAAGGAGATTGATCCAGATTGTAGGATAATTCCAAACTTGTCATTATCCAACAAAATTTTAGGTCACAACTGGCTGGCAAAGGTGTCCAATCCCTTTCCTTTGGGAAAAACACTGACTAAATTTATCCCCAAATTTAATTACAGGATTATGGAACAAATGATTGAGAAATGGTTTATGGAAGTACAATTGGAAATGATAGAGAAAATTGCAGACCAAGTGATGGAGGAAGATGATAGAAATTTGTCCACGGTTCAAGGCCCATCTACAACAGATAACATTACACAATAGGTTGCTACATCTCTAGAAGAGGATGACATTCTCAAAGTAAGGCTTTGTGATTTAACGGCCTTAGTCAAGTCGAAGGGTTCCCCTAACCCTACCTCATCTCCTTTAAACCTTTCTACTAGAGCTTCTTAGGACAGCTTCTTGTCCAACTCTAGTTCAAGGTGTCGGAAATCCTCGAGGCTCAAAGTAAAAGAGCAGAAAGTCCTTAACACTTCATCACCTTCAGAAATTGGTAAGCCTCTAAGGAGAAACAAAATTAAAGGTGGCATTATATCTCTCAAACCTTTAATGTGCAATCCTCAAACAATAGGATCAAAAAACTCTTCCTCAATGAGCACAGAGAATTTCCAAATGGAAGAAGAGATCTCCCCAAGACTCCAGGTAGTTTATGACATGTTCAGAACCCCTGACCCTGAGAAACCATTTGCCAACAACAATTCAGCTTTCATGGAAAGACTTCTTGAGGAGGATTTTGTGGAAGAAGAGGAGAGAATGATAGATATATTTCCTCCAGACTCCTTTGAGGAGACAACTATTGACATCCCCAACTCACCTCCTGCTAAGGACACCAATAACCTAGGCCTCCATAAATCCTCTCAGTCCACTGCTCTTGACTGTGGTGTGGTGAAGAAAAAAGGCAGAGGCAGAAAATCTACTATCACTCTCAGGCAAGAAGTGGGGGAAGAGTTTGATCAGACCAAAATCATAGCATATTTAAATGTAGGGAAGGGGAAGTTCCTTCCCAAGCTCCAATGAGAATCATCTCCTGGAACATTAGGGGTCTCAATGCCCCTAACAAGTAGCACTTGGTCAAATGCTACATACTGGCAACAAAAGTTGAGGTTGTACTAATCCAAGAATCTAAGCTGAATAAGGAGCAATTAGAAAGTTTTACAAAATCTCTAGGAGACTGGCAAGCCTCAGGAGTGGATGCAATCAGGTCTTCTAGAGGTCTAGCGATCTTCTGGAATTCTAGACTTCATTGCTTCATTTCATTGGACCGTAGTTTGAATTGGATTGGGGGGAACATTGCAAGTTCACGTTCAAATCTTAACATACACATAGTGAACGTATATGGCCCCATTTCTCATAAAAGGAAAATAGAAGTTTGGGAGGAAATTTCAAATTGTTTTGCAAACTGGTAGGCAGGCTCTTTCATAGTTGGGGGGGACTTCAATGCTATTTCTCATCCTGCAGACAAGCTTGGTGGCTCTCAAAGAATCTCCCAATCCTAAAAAAATTTCACAGATTGGCAACAAAGAGAAAATCTAATGGAAATTGAATTGGAGAATGGCTTGTTTACTTGGTCAAACAGAAGAATGGGCATTTGTAGCATCTTAGAGAAATTGGATAGATTCTTCTTCAAAGGGGATATCACAACTTTTCCCTTTGACCTTAAAGCTTCCATTTCACCTACATTAGGCTCAAATCACTTTCCAATTCTTCTGAATATTTTGGAGAGTAACAAACCCCAAGGGTGTCCCTTTAAATTTGAAAACATGTGGCTAAAAGAAGAAAACTTTTTTGCTCTGGTTGCTGAATGGTGGCTAGATTTTAAAGTGGAAGGCTCCAAGTTATTTTGTTTGGTGGCTAGACTAAAATATGTCAAACAAAACCTCTTAATATGGAATAGAACACATATATTCAAATCAAAAGAGGATATTGAGAAAAAATTAGCAAGCTTAAATCAATCCATCATGCTGCTTGGGATGGATCAAGACAGGTTTGAGGAAGAAAATTTTTTGCTGAAAGAATTGGAAGACATTCTCTCGAAGGAGGAAATATTTTGGCGTAAAAAATCAAGAGAATGCTAGCTGGCAGAAGGTGACAAGAATACAAAATTGCCAGTACCAAAAATTGCCGAAATGTGACTAAGATCATGCAGATTAAAGATTCTACGAGTATCATCTTGGAGGACCAACAAGAGATTCAAAAGGAAATTGTCAGCTATTATTCAAAATTACTGAACAACTCCAGTAGCTCTCTGCTCAAATGTCAACAAGACTTATTGAATAATATTCTTAAGCTAATCTCAGAGGGAGACAATCAAATGCTTTCAGATGCATTCTCAGAAAATGAAATCCAGAGCACCATATCTCAGATGGCCCCTGACAAAGCTCCAGGCCCGAATAGTTTCCCACCAAGCTTCTTTCTTCACTGCTGGGATATCATCGATAAAGATCTTACTGAAGCCTTGGAGGCAGCTAGAAGGTCAGGTAGATTTCTAAAAGAGACTAATCACACTTTTAAAGCTTTAATTCCTAAAAAAGAAAAGGCTTCATGTATGGATGAATTTAGATCCATTGCTCTCTGTAACACAATTTATAAGATTCTTTCTAAAGCATTAGCAAATAGAATGAAGACTCTTCTCCCTAAAATTTTTGGGGAAGAACAGATTGGATTTGTCCCAAGTAGATCAATTTTTGATGGGATTATCATTGCTCAAGAAGCAATCCATTCTATCCAACACAACAAACAGCTTAGCATGATCATTAAACTAGATATCAAAAAAGCCTATGACAAGGTAGATTGGAGATTCCTAGCTAAATGTATGGAAAGTTTTGGCTTTTCTAAGGCATGGATCAATTTGATTTTCTATTGCATATCTACTCCTAAATTTTTGGTTTTAGTGAATGGTTCCCCTCAAGGTTTTTTTGAGAGTTCTAATGGCATCAGACAAGGAGATCCCCTTTCTCCCTTCTTATTCATAATCATGGCTGAAGCTTTGGGGGGGGGGTTTGATTAGATTACAAGAGTAGAATCTTCTCAAAGGTGTACAAATGACTTCCACTATTAAAGTAGTAACCCACCAATAGTTCATGGATGACATTCTCCTCTTAGGAATGGGATGCATGCAGGAGGCCAAGCAGGTCAATCTATGGCTAGAGAATTATGCCAAAGCTTCGAGCCAAATGCCAAACAAAGAAAAATCAGTGATATTCTTCTTTCACACAAAGAAAAAACTTCAGTAGCAAATTGAAAAAGTTTTGGCTTTTAATTCAAGATCTCTTCCATTCTCATATTTGGGCATCCCTATAGACAAAACCTTGAGATCCTCCCAAATCTGGAAACCCATCAATGAAAGGCTAGATAGGAAAATGGATAGCTGGAAATCCAAATGGCTCTCTTGGGCAGGTAGATTAGTTATGATCAAAGAAACTTTGTCAGCAATTACTATTTACTTAATGTCCTGCCTTTCTCTATCTATGGAAGGATACTAGACATGGTCAAGAGATTAAGGAAATTCTTTTGGCAAGGGATGGATACAAAGAAGAAATTCACTCTTATTTCTTGGGATAAGATCTCCAAATCACAAACAAATGGAGGTATGGGCATAAATAATCAACTATGGAAAAATCAAGCTCTTGGGGCCAGACTCTATTGGAAGATTATAAAAAATCAAAATTTAAAGTGGGTTAGAATTTTAAGAGGCAAATACCTTGGGAACCATTCAGAAATAGAGATGTTCCACATACAAAATATCCCAAGAGGCTCAAGGATTTGGAACTTTATAATCAAATATAGGCATGTGATTGAGAACAATGTTACTTGGAATATAAAAGAGGATAAGAAAGCTATATTTTGGGAGGATTCTTGAGGGGGCATCCAAGTATTAACTCACTGATGGGCCCAAATGAGCTAAGTCAGATTTGTTTGGCATGGTTCAGCGAGTTAATACTCATCAACATTCTTAGTGGATGGTTCGTGGCATTGGAAAGATTTCTCAGAACTCAACCTAGACATGACAGAATTGACAAAGTTTAAAAGTGTTATCAAGAATAGAGTATTTTTTATCAAGCAAGGGTCGGATGAGATCATTTGGAATGGAGCTAAATCAGGGAATTATAATGTTAAGGAGGGATATAATTTTATGTCAAAATGATCTAGTTTCAATAAGTAGGAAACCCCTCTATAATTATGTTGGCACAGTGCTTGCCTTCTGAAAGTAGGCCTCTTCACTTGGGCTGCATCTCAGGGTAGAATTCTGATTGCAAAAAAATTTATAAGAATGGGATACCAGGGCCCGTCCAGATGTTCCTTGTGTAAGTGTAATGAAGAGGATGTCAATCATTTTTTATTAACCTGTCCCTTTGCCTCAGAATGTTGGTGTTGGCTATGCTCAAAATTAGGATGGTTCTCAGCCATGCCAAAGGAGTTGCTTCAATTATTATTATCTTGGCCTAAACTTCATGTTAATAGTCTATGTGGTAACCTGTGGATTCTGTCTCCATCTATTTTATTGTGGGAATTATGGAAGGAGAGGAATAGAAGACTATTTCAAGACAAATCTATGGAATTGGTATTCATCCTTAACAAAATTGAAGTAGGAATTGTGGAAGTGATGAATTCCCATCTTCAAGTCCAATCAGCTCAACATAAATTTTACACAAGTTGGGATGATCAAATGTTCAAATCTTGGTTTGGACTCAAGACTCCCCTCTCCTTGGGAAGAGGTTGCAAAATTAATCAAGCTCTGAGAGCATCCTGTGTGTGGAGACCCCCAGCTCTAGGTTGGTTCAAAATAAATTTTGATGGTGCTTCTAAAGGCAACCCAGGCCCTTCGAGAGCAGGCTGCATCATTCACTCTTCAGAAGGGAAGATCATAGCTAAACTAGCTAGACCACTGGAGCAGGACACCAACAATTTGGCAGAGTTTAAGGCCTTGATTTTTGGCCTAGCTTTAGCACACGAGATAGGGGTGAGGAAATTGGAAATTGAGGGGGACTCAATGTTGACAATCAATGCAGCAAGATCAGGGAGAACTCAAAATTGGCGCCTTCAAGCTCTTCTAGATGTCATTCTACAGTCTATTAGTAGATCTGATGCAATAACAATCAATCATATATTCTGTGAAGGAAATTCTCTGGCAGATGACTTGGCTAACCTGGCATTGAGAGGAACACATTTGAAATATATTTTTTGATCTCCCTACCTAAATGGATATGAGAATTTCAAATCTCTTCCTCCCAATCAACTCAAGTACAACTGTCCGCTTGTAGGTAGTGTGCTTTCACGGAGTTCAAGGATCCCAATTTGGTTGCTTTGGTGACAAGTTGTAGGGGCTGACAGGGCTGAAATGACAACCTCATTCATTATCAGCACAGAGCTTACAAGTTGGCGGCACTCCTTATCTTACCGTTTCAATTCATTGCTAATAGATGGGATTTTTTTAGGATATTCACTTGGAGTACGCGTACTTTGCCTTGGCATACATGACAATTGTAGGTTTTCGGGTAACTGGTGAAAAATGCAACATGTTTCCTTTTCAAGGCAATCTAGAATCAATCTTTGGCATGTCAGCACTCACATCCCTCCAATTTAGCAAGAAATTTAAAACTCCTCCAATCTTGACATTGCGTACACCTCTAACCAAAGTCATAAAGTCTGACAATTCTTGAAAGGGGTGTATACTGCAAGGCTTGCTCCAGGTTGTCAATGACATCAAATTTTGATATTCTCATATGTAATAAGCTCTCCTTCTTCATGCTGCGGTTTGCTCTATAACTTTTCCACATTAGACAAGCATGGATTCCCCCATCAAGCTATATGCAAGTGTGGAGCAAACTGCTTTTGATACCCCTATTTATGAAGAAGAACTAATGGAAATATGCATCTTCCATCACAGGCTAGTGCTTCGTGCCGTCAAGGAGATTCTGGGGATGAATTTCCTTCTCACCAGTCACAGGGACAAGGTGAACACTGATCTTTGTGCCAATTTTCTAGCAAGTTTATTGGTTGCAGGAGCTAGCAAGATTGATGCAGAAGAAATTTATGTTCACCTTCTCCATGCTAAGTTTTTGGGTGGGCTTCATAGGGCGATTGTTGGCATAGATGATGATCTTTTCACCACATTTCCTTGGGACCTCCCAATAGTAATGTCAGCTGGGTCTCCATTCCTAGGCCTTGGTTTTGGTCAGAAATGAAACTTCTATGGTGGCCCTCGAAGGAGATTCCACATTCTTTGGGGCTGGGAGTGGGAGTATCAGCCGCTGAGGCTCTCCTTCAAGAACAAGGGGATTAAATTCTTAACAAAATTTTTAGAAATGAATGAAGGTTTGGAGTTTCCTTATGGTGATGACCTCGACGAAGAGCTAGATTGGGTTCTCAAATTCAAACAGGAGCTTAATATTGATGGCTTGGGGAGCCCTGACTCTTCAGAGGCAGCTAAGGAGGGGGAGGAGGACTCCGAAAATGTTGGAGACTCAGAGGAGCAATCTAAAAATGATTCAAACGATGAGGTGGAGGGAACCAAAGAGGATTCGGCCAGTGAAGAGCAGCAAGAACAAGATGAAGACAACATGGACCAGGATCCTCCTACAAAATCTTCGGAGGAGGAAGCTCAAGATGCTTCTTCAAGCTCCTCTAATTAGAATTCCACTTTGGCCTCAAACTAGCCCGGGTGCAGGACATCTTCTAGTTTTTTGCTATTTTTGCTATCTTCGAATCTTACCATAGCAATTTTTTGATTTGCTAAGTTTGAAGCATAGACATTTTAAGATATAGACCAGTGCTTCTGGTTTTGTTTGGTATTTCATGCTTTCTCGGGCTCTATCGATGGGCCTTTGATACTTTGAAAACTTATGTA
The DNA here is from genome assembly GCA_027943335.1 of Chamaecyparis obtusa. Taxonomy (NCBI): domain Eukaryota; kingdom Viridiplantae; phylum Streptophyta; class Pinopsida; order Cupressales; family Cupressaceae; genus Chamaecyparis; species Chamaecyparis obtusa. Next base: position 33,298 of record BSBK01010828.1, read on the forward strand.
TGTTTTAAATATGCTAATATATATATATATATATATATATATATATATATATATATATATATATATATATATATATATATATATATATATATATATATATATATATATATATATATATATATCGGCCTTGGCCCCTTATTGATCAAAAAAAACAAAACTTATCAGCTTATCATTGCATGCACAAAAGCATGTGACTACTAGTTTTATTAGTTTTAGTTTTGCAAAACATCATCTCGTGCTTCTTATTGTAAGACATAGTCCATATTATTCATAAATACTTTTGGATAGGAACTAAGATCTATCACTTACAGCTAGATTGGACACAACTTTCAATCCTCATGACTGTAGTTTTTCAATTGACTAAATCAAATTGAGCTTGTCAACCCTCGAATCTAACAAATAAATGGTGAAAAGGGGAATTATATTCCATTTTAAGTGTTGATTCTTAACCCATAAGTAATCCTAATATCTTTGTATTAAAATGGAGGACAATGACATAATATTCACTCTCAATCGATAATATAACCATTTTGCTATTCAGTAGATATTTTATTGAAGTAAGGTGAATTCTCAACAACAGTGAAATAGAAGACAAAAGTGTAAATAAAACAAAAGGTACAACTACATTCATTGACTTACTTTGTTCTACATATAGATGACACTAGAGTGAGTTTTCAACAACAGATAAATAAAATGACACAAGTATAAATAAAACAAAAAATACAACTACATTCATTGACTTACTTTGTTCTAGAAATGGACGACCCATATAGTACTGTCTATATGAGTCATCCATATCTACTTTGCCTTTTATCTCCACCTATGTTGCTCTACTAGGCTGCCATTGAAAACTCTAGATACCCACCCTACTTTAATGAAATATATAAGGAATAACAAAACAGTATTGAGATTGAATATTATGGCCTTGTCCTACTTTTAATACAAAGAAATGGGGAATACTTTTCAGTTAAGAATGGAAACGCCTAAACAGCAAACTAAAACGCATAGGCAGCATCCCTCAAATTTGGTGAACCCAAATACCACACGTATTATTATTTATTTTTATTCAATTACTCGACTCAATAATTAAACATGTAGTTAATGCTCTCTATTTCTTTGCATCGGCCACATTCTCACAATAAATTTAAATTTGGTACAAATTCAAGAGCTGTCTATCTTATCTCCACCATCGTTCAAATTTAGGGAACCAAATACGACGCCTAACATTGAGTATTTTTATAAGAATGAAGATGATGATGCTTTCTCTGTTACTTTTTCCTCTGCGTTGCCTGCTCTTACAACGGAGTTCTCCAATTATTCTGATCAACAAGCTCTGACTGGTTTCAAAGCTGCTCTAAGTTATAAAATACTTTTCCAGAAACGTCCATTTTGGGACTAACTGTTTAGATTTCCCATACCAAAACCACCTATTATTAACTATCCACTTCAAAACCACCCAGTTGCCCTGTTGATTTGGGTGGTAAAGTACGGAAGTTGAAAATTATGGCTGATTATGGTGTTGCAGTGACATTGTAAATAATTGCACTATAGTTGACATGGTTTGGGCTGTAAATTTATTTTCTTTGTGATAAACAGTGAAAGGAAGCATTTTTGTCAGCTTGGCAGAAATTGTGTTTTAGGGAGAGCTCAAATGAAATGAAAACTCAAGGAATCTATAGACAGCAACCTATAGGTGATTTGTCAAAGGCTGCAAAACTAGCAGTAGGAAGAAAATATGATGTTACTAAGAACCTTGTGCAATAGGCAGTGTGTAATGGCCTGGGGCTATGTAGTAGAGTCCAATAGAGGGATAGTGGTTATAAGGTCGGGTAATAGCAAGAGAATGAGAAGAACCATGGTTGAGCTGCACTGAGGGAGCAAGGCATTTCTACTTTCTATATACAGATAATAGCCTCGTTCATGCCTAGAGTTTGCATGCACTGGCGTGACCATCTGCGGGGCATTGGTCTGGCAATACGACACCTGGGTGCAGTGACGTGGTCATTTCCACGAGCCCAGAGAGACTAAGGGTTTGCACTAGAATGGAACCATGTGATGAAACCATTTCGTTTGAATCCCCCTCATGTTTTTTTAGATTCGCCTCTAGTATGGGATGTTTCTTTGTGATTATTCTATGTCATCTTGTTATTTAACCTTGTGAATTTCTATGTTACTCCTTGGATTGTATGTTTCCTTGTTGATGTCTTTCTTGTGATTATATGTATGGTGTGGGGCCTTGTGTTATCTCCTAGCTTGGGGAGTGGGCCTCATGGTCTCATGTGGTTGGGTGGAAAATCTTTATCCATCAATTTATTTTTTATAGTTGATTCAAGATCCTTGGATGATCATACTACTTCACTATGCTTCTCATGCAGCGTCTTGTTAGATGATTTCTATGATTCATTATATCTTATATGCAACTTCATGCTGATGTATCATGACAATATCATCATATTGATGATGTATTATAATCTTCTTGAAGAGACAAATGTACAATAAGTTTTAGTGAATGTTTGTAATTTGTAAATATAACATGTGTCTCTGACTACTTGTGATGTAATGAATGAAGTGGATAAATAGAGAATCTGATCTTGAGTATTACCTATGACTATATGTTATTTATGATTGTAAGATTTTAAGGAAATAGTACTTGTTATTATCTTGTTCATTTTCTCATGTAATTGCATTATTTTAGTCATGATGATATAGGTTGCTAGTAGAAATGTCGGGTAACCTAAGAGGACCTAGTTATAATGTGGTTAATGTATAGCATATTTTATTGCATTTATTGTAATGTGGTACTGATGATTTAATTTATTACTCATAAGTATAAGTGTGATGATAGTTATCACTGTATCTTTGGTAAAAAAAAATTAGTTCACAAGTTACATTAGTTTATTAGGTTGTCCTCTCAAGTTCCTCGCGGGGTGTTAAAGTTGATGTAAAATTATTACCTAACCCACCTCAAAATTTATCATGGCAACTCATATATCAACTAAAAAGGAAACAATTTTATTACAATATAAATACTTACCATTATGTGACACTTATTATAACATAGTGAACATTAACTATAATAAATGATGTGAAGGAGGAGGGTGATGATGATGATGATATTATATACATATAATAAGTAAGTTAGACAATAAGGTTTCTAAAAATATATAAATTAAAATTTAAAATTATAATTATAAAATTAAAATGTGCAAGCCCAAATAGGGGTGTAGAAAATAGCTAATCTACCCATATTCCTATCTGATATCTTGCTAACCCATCTTAACATGGTAGTACAAAGTAAAAAATAGACTACTAATCCATTTCACATTTCTTCCCTTTCTACGACGATCTTAATGTCATGTGGTGTTGTGGAGAAGTAAAAAGTACACTGACCTCAAGATTAGTTAAAGTCCTAAAATATGAACCTTTCCTTGTGCCACCTCGCTTATAGTAGCATGTTGGTTAGCTAGGCGAACTAGAACCTAAATGTGATGGAGGGATTTTAATGAATTAAAATGTTAAATACACATAATATAAGTAATTAAGACAATTAAAATGTTATATATGGAAAAGTGTGAAGAACTTGAAGACACTGAAATATAAATATGTTTTGATTATTGGAATCAAAAGAGCTAACTATGATTAACAAACACCATATTATGTGAGCTCACTACCTCAAACGCACACACAAGTCAAGGATGACAACATGGATATGAGATGCCAATACATGGTGAATATTCATCCTGTAAAGACAAAATATAGAAATGGTGAAAAAAGTTAGCAAGATGAAATGAAATAGTTCTAGAAATATACTAAGCTAAATAACATAAATCCAAGTACAATGATATAATGAGAAAGAACATAATTATTTTATGAAAATACAAAGATAGAAAAATCTTACTATGACAATTTTGAGTAACTGATAAAGAAATCAATCCACTTTTGTATGCCCATAAACCTACACACATGAAAGTGGAAAAAATGTTGGTTGGTTGTTTGGAGATCTTCCTTATTCAGATCATAGTTTATTTGGTGCTTCCACCCCCATAGAAATGGATTAGACACAATAACGTTGATAAATAATTATATAGAAAATGATAGACATGGTAGATAAATTCTAGAAGAGATAAGAACATATGATATATGCTTCAAGAAAATTTTTTAATAGAAAGTAGAGAGATTCCCCTCAATGTAATGGGAGCCCAATGATGAATATGATAGAGCCAATGTGATACAAATGCAATGGGATGCTCAAAAACATGATTTCAAGTCTCAAGAATGGAGTAAAAACACTTTGTAGAATGATCAAGAAGGTTCAAATAATAAAGGAGCTTATAGAATGCATAAAGAAGACCAATGAATTCCAAAAAAGGAGATTATAATGGAATAATTTGAATCAAACTCTCAATGGGTTGTGGAATCATGAATTACAATAGAAAGGAGGTAGTTCATAACACTCCAACATTAGTCTACACATTTGAAAATTCATGGATGAGTGCACACCACATGTACACCTTTGTAGTGCTTACACCTCCTGTATCATCTAGGTCGTGTGACCAAGATTGTGAATGAGCAATGACAAGGAAAAATGAGTGAGTGCAAAGAAGTGATGTGGCATTATGTCTTAGGCTAAGGTAGGGAGATTATGAAATGGAAAATTACACCATAGAGAAAATTTGTGACATTATAGATGTGTATGGAGAGAATTGGAGTTTTCTCATCCTAACTTTAATTGATTTTGGTTTAGGAGAGTGATGAGAATAGCACAAAATTGATATTCTCTCAAGATAAAAAAAATTGTTTCTTTTCGATCATTAGAGAGTCCAAGTAATAAACTTTAAATTCCTCAAAATAAATTAGTTATGTCACTTGAGTTGATTCAATCCTATATTTTAAAAATTTGAAAGATTTAGAAATATTTCTTGTGGTGACATTTGGACTAAAACATCACTAGGGAGTTGAAGAATTTATTAAATACAAGAAATTGGCATGCAACAAATTGATCTTTCTATTCATTCAAAATATTATTGATCACAAGATCAAGGATTGACTGATCAAAGTGATCAAAGATAAATAGTGCAATACAAATTTCCTCAATAAATAAAGGTATTAAATAAATTGAATACTACTGCATGAAAATTATAAATATATAATGAAATGACATAGAAATTATATATTTAGAAACAATATATTTTCCCGAAAGGATGATTTCAAAATTGTAATTCCCTACCAACAAACACTCATAGCATGGAGTAAATCATGAATTAATTATATAAAATTATTTATTTTTAAAAAATACATAAAAACTCTTAACATACAAGAGCATTGTGCTCAATGAGAAGGTTAATTCAATCAATTTTGACACAATCATTCACTAGTGGAAGGCTAAACCACTTCCAAGGTCTCAAAGATGTCTAATTATGCAACTATTAGAGGACCATTTTATCCCTCAACTTGTCACTTGAGCTCATATTAAATCCAACAAGCCACATTAAGCACTAAGCTATTTGAGGATACTTTTCTGCACATGGAGATGAATACATCATCCTCCACTAAGTCTTATCCAATCCTAGGTTCATTTTAAAGAAATAATCAAAATGTTCCTTTGATAAATCAATCATGTAAACTAGTTTAATTACCCTTGAGAGCATATCATATGATCTATTAAAAATATATAAATGCATTAAAATACACTGGAAACATACCCTATAAAAATTAAAACATATAAGATAAGGAAGTATGGAGATGCCAACAAATAGAGTTGAAGATGTCGATATGTAAGTGTATACATTGATTCATAGACATAAACACTGAAGAACTGTAACACCCCACTAGGGAACCTAAGAGAAATTAACCTAAAACATGATACTAAGTTGATGGAATAATTTTTTTCTTTAAATGTTTACACAACAATAAAGTGGAAGTAATTAACCATAAGATAAAACATGCACATAAGTAAACACAATATATAGTTAACCAATCTCAAGGGTTTCTTAATGTAGTTACATATAAGTTACCTAATCTACTAAGATAATTACAAGTACACAATCTCACATATTACAAATGGATAACCAATACACCATCATGTATAAATAAAAAATAGATGCAACTGATAGAACATATTGTAAACAATAAATCATCATCCACTGCACAAGTAGCAGGATATACAATAATCAAATAAGTAACCATATTACATTATACAAAAACCTTGCATAGGTATCACAACCGATACAGTGATACATGATACAAATATACATCATATCATAGATATGAACAAGAAGAAGATAGTAACAACAACAAGGATCATCCAAGAATACTATATAGAATGTCAAAATCTCAATGGTAATTGAATCACTATGAATCGACCATGTGGAACCCTAAGGTCCACCACACCTTGCTAAGGATACAAGTACTAGGACCACACAAAATAAAAGATAGGCTAAAGAAAAAATACAAGGATGCAAGATTACTAAGTTGATAAATAAGTATCTTTATAGAATTTACACCCCTTTTTTACCCTAGCTTTAGCGTGTCCCATTGTATCTCTTATTCAAGCCTATTTATAGAAGATATACAAGTAATCTAATGCCATATGTATTTTTCAGCAAGCGGATTGCTATCTCACACTGAGTGCATTGATGACAACTAGAAGTTCCCTTTAATGTTAAGCAATGCTTTGGAGCATCATTGACCCACCAACTTGTGTTAAAAAATAAATATGTTAGTTTCAAGTTCGTACAAGTTGTTCATCAATCTTAATGTCTTAGTATGACCATTGGATGTCGACATAATTCATGAAAGACCTTGAGAACCCTATATAAGAGCATTCTTTCAATTCATTTTCACATCAGGATCAAATAATTGCCATCCAATATATTTAAGCATTCAAAGTGTTATTTTATCTTTCAATATTCTTCACAACATTAGATATAGGCATTATGGAGAAAACATTTACAGAAACCATCATACAAGCATGTCTTTGTGGTTGATCTTCTTTAGGTTTTTATTGTTATGTTATGACATCAACACTTTTTATCATATTAAAAGAGGATTGCATCAGAAGTATTGAGGTATAATATTCAAGATTTTACTTCAAAGTAGTCAAACCAATTACATTTAGATTCAATTTCATCGTTAATTTCAAAATTGGTGTTTACCTGGGTAAAGCCCCCTCAATCTGATATTTTTTCTTCTTTTTTTCTTCTTGATCTACACCACATGTTTGCATACTAGATCTAAGACTTTTTGTGCATGTTGATTACTACCAATTTCACACTTTTGGCCCTAGATCTAGCATCCAACTCATAAACTTTTACATAGCGATTTTCAAATCAATCAATAAGCATTGAAATAACCTTTTGCTTAATTCATTTTCAATCAAATATGAAATTGAGCCAAGTGGATCAACTCTCTTTAATGTAATTATGGAAAAAATAGGTCTTTTTCCTAATTTGCATGCATAAACTAGAGACCATTAAAAATACCTAGATGAATCTTGATCACATCATACACATACATATAGAAAAGTATAATCACATTATTAGTTTTAGATGAAATTAGAAAATCACGTAAGATCTATTGAAATGTTTGAGTCAAACATATTTAATTTCCATGTTGAGTTAAACCTTATCACATTATCATAGCACGTCCTCCATATTGCATTGCCACAATAAGCATTGTATTATTATATTAGTTTCTAGTATCACATGAAAATTTTCTGACCCTTCCCTTTCTACTCTTTTCTTTGGCATAAATTTACGAAGGAGCATGTGATTTGCACATATTTCAATTATGCAAATAAAGCTATTCAATTATATCTTATCATCACTTTAACTATTGATTGGGAAACCACACTAAGGAGCATCTAAGAAGAATGCCAAAATTATCTATTAGGTTTTACATTAATTATATTTAATTTCATTAGTTTTAGGTTTGCAAGACAACATCATCACATGCTTCTTACTTGAAGACATAGTCCATATTATTCATAAATACTTTTGGATTGGCCCTGAGATCTATCACTTACAGCTAGATTGGACACAATATTCAATCCTCATAACTGTAGTTTTTCAATTGACTAAATCAGATTGAGATTTTCAACCCTCAAATCTAATAAAGAAATATTGAAAAAGGGAATTAATTGCTCAACCATCTTTAATAAAAAAGTCTTTAACTAAAAATCTATTTAAACAATAAAAATATTTTCAAGATTCTCCTTTTATATATTCTATTTTAAGTGTTGATTCTTAACTGATAAATAATCCCAATATCTTTGTATTAAAATGGAGGACAATGACATAATATTCACTCAATCGATAATATAACTATTTTGCTATTTAGTAGATATTTCATTGAAGCGGGGTGAGTTTTCAACAACATCAAAATAGAACGACACAAGTGTAAATAAAACAAAAGGTACAACTACATTCATTGACTTACTTTGTTCTAGATATGAACGACCTATATTGTACCGTCTATATAGGTCATCCATATCTACCTTGCCTTTTATCTCCACCTATGCTGCTCTACTCGGCTGCCATTGAAAACTCTAAATACTAACCCTAATTTAATGAAATATCTACCCAATAACAAAATAGTATTGAGATTGAATATTATGGCCTTGTCCTACTTTTTAATACAAAGAAATGGGGAATCCTTGTCGATTAAGAATGGAAACGTCTAAACAGCAAACTAAAACGCATAGACAGCATCCCTCAAATTTGGTGAACCCAAATACCACACGTATTATTATTTATTTTTATTCACTTTCTCGATCTCAATAATTAAACATGTAGTTAATGCGCTCTGTTTCTTTGCATCTGCTACATTCTCGCAATAAATTTAAATTTCGTACAAATGCAAGAGCTGTCTATCTTATCTCCACCATCGTTCAAATTTAGGGAACCAAATACGACGCCTAACATTGAGTATTTTTATAAGAATGAAGATGATGACGCTTTCTCTGTTACTTTTTTACTCTGCGCTGCCTGCTCTTACAGCGGAGTGAAAACATGCTTTCGGGGACAATTCCAGAGAGTCTTGGCGACCTCCCACAGTTACGAGAGCTTGTTCTTCATCACAATCATCAAATTAATTGTAGGTGGCTGAAAATTTCCTAGGCACATAAGCCGATACTAAATGAGACAAAATGCAAAGTCACCAAAACCATCTTTATGGCCGCGGAGTCCTTAAAAAATTAAAATTTCGTGGGCGACTAACAATTTCTCAGGCACATAATCATATACTAAACACCTATTGATGTAATTAAATATAATAATCTTGTAATGGAAAATTGGTATAACCATATCATTTATTTAAATTTAGGGTAGCGGTAATTTATTTAATGAATAGACATTTTGATTAATTAAGAGTTAAAAGTAAATTATTCACAATTAAAAGGTAGGAGGATACAAGATCATTTCTTTGAGAGTCATTTGGGTAGCATCCGAAAAGGTTACGTTAATAGAACCATAGGCAAAGCTTAGAAGAAACATCACAAAATAACAATCGCTAAGTTGCTAAAGAAATGAATCAGGGTAGTGACAGAGTATCCCAATCATCCTTATGAGCCCATACATCAATAGGGTTGGGAGTTTCATTCATAAGGGATGACCCTTCTTCAACAATAGCACCTTCTTCTTTCTTAGACTCCATCTTGGTTGGGGATATAGCAAGAGATAGTCGTAGAAGTCATTTGTATGATCTCATCCAATTGGTATCCTTTTCAATGTCTGACAAGCCAGTGTCACCACTAGTAGAAGGGTTTGAACCCCTTTTATTTCACACAAAAGAAAATCAGCCACATAGAAAAGAGGTAGAGCATCGGTGTTGAACATCTTTTATGTCAAGAGACTAGTGGTGAAGGGTTTGGGAATGCAAGGTTTGAGAGTGGCACAAGGAAGAACTGTGGTTGCACTAACTGCCATGGGATGGAGAATAGCCACCAGAAGTAGAAGGATCCACAAAGAATTTAAAAACTATTCAAGGTGCATTTCCCCAATACTGCAAGAGCTCTGGATGGGTGGTCCTACAATAGTGTGTCACATTTTTTTGCCAGCTTTGACACTAAAATAAACTTATTGAAAAAAATCTTCGCATTCATACACCTATTTTTGCTAAGCCATTACGAACATGAAGATATAAACTAGTGATTTTAGATGTTTTGTGTGTATATTTTAAATATAAGTTTTTTAATTCTTTTGGATATTCAATTTTCCATCTCTTTCAAAAGCTAGTTTTTAACAACAAGCTAATATTTTAAATAGCACGACACTTACTATATAGAACATAATATTTGTTTCTAAAAGTGATAAAAGAGTGATTATTTTGAATTTATATTTCTAATACAGGTATCTAGTGATTGCAACTCGTTTCATTTCATTATGTTGAATATTTTTTATTTTATTGAGTTTTAAAGTCGAGTAAGTATAATTTAGATGTAGGTTCACTATATGTATCATAAGTTCATTTGTATGTATCTAAAATTATTTTAATAGGAGAGGACATCAATACCTAATGCACAATATTTTTTTAAAAAAGAACTCACCTTAGTTTACTATTTTTTCATAAGCATTAAAGAAATATATTTATGTATGGTGAAAAACTTATATTTAGTTAACCTTAAATAAATAAAAAAAATTTTAATCCAATATATTTTAAAACCATTCTGATTGCAAAGCTCATTTTGAGTAGTACCATCCTACATCTAGGTTTGTCTAGATTTTTCCACTTTATCATTCAAATAGAGCTTTGAAGGGCAAAATTCTAAAGAAATCGGGGGAGTTTCAGGGAGAGACCCATAAAAAGCTACTTCAATCGAAGACACCTTTTACTAAAGTGGTGCTTCATCGAACACATGTTGCACTAATTTTTTTGTAATGACCATGTTGGGTATTTTAACTACTTGTGTTTGATAGAAGCCCCATTGGCCATTTTTTTTATTTGAACGTTTGCATATAAATAAATTTATTTTTTTCATATTTTATAAAATAAATCTTAGTGATTAATTTACATTTTTTATAAAGAAGACATTTTTTTGGTGTAGAATTCTCTAAGGCATTTTTTCAAATAAAGATGGGAAATAAACAAAAAAGGAGAGATAAGACATCAAAAAAGTGGTTACCTAATGCTAGACATAGACATCATATGCAAGTATTGACAATCTATCATAAAAATAGAGTGAGTATGTATATTAACATTAAATAAAATAACTCTCTCTCTCTCTCTCTCTCTCTCTCTCTTTCTCTCAAGGTCAACACTGGGGAAAATAATGAGAAAGATTTAATACTTAAAATGAATTTTAGTTTGGTCTATTCGTGTCAATCTGGAGGCGTAATCTTGTGAACGTTGTCCGAGAAATATGGTATCAAGTGGTACTAGTTGCGAGTTGAGTGATTATGAATGCAACTAGAACACATGAAAATAATCCCATGGAAAACCAAATAAACCCTAGCAACAAGAACTCTCACTTCCTAGCGACAGAAACATTAGAAATAAAAACATCCTCCTATAATAAAAATAACAACAACAACAACAATATTGTGAAAAGAACTACACTGAAATCGCTACAAGAACTATTAAGTACTCGTAAAATAATAATTTAATTCAAATTTCATACTATTAAGTACTCGTGAAATCGCTACAAGAACTATTAAGTACTCGTTACATCTATAAAGAAAATGAATTAAACACAAGCTTCAATAATTTCAATAATAGACACACTAAGATTAATTGCACATAAATAACTAAGATTAATGCAATTCACACCAATATTTATTGAAATAAACTAATGCATACCACACAACTAAAAATAAAAGATCACTAGGTAATCTTGGTGTGGGCCCTGCCTCCTCAATATATCCGGTGATAGAACAAAGATGTCTTCTACATTGCTTTAATCATGAACAATACTATTACATTCACCAAAATTATTACAAGCTTGCAAAGAGCTTTTCCTGTAATATAAACCTGTGTACAAAGTATATTTCTTACACACCCCCTATCTCGACAATTCATTTGACAATATATATAAAAGAACTTGGGCTCTCTAATTTTGGCAATTCCCATCTATTACATTGTGCAGTTATAACAGTTTCTACATAATGTGCATAGTGCAATGGTGGCAGAGCGTGGTTGGATTGGAAGGTTGACGGTTCAAACTGTCGGCCCCCCTATTTCCTTTTTATGGGCGTCACTTATGTTTAAATTAAGGAAGCACAAGTTTGTTACCGACATCCATGGATGGTTGAGTGGTGAAGGTAATAAATTATAGGATGGGAGATGTTGCATTTATCTTGCCTTTGTTTTTAGCCACAAATTAAAAATAAGTTTGTTACAACCATAAACAAATAATATGGAATTATATTTCCACGTAGTTATCAATGGCCTCATATATTTGTGATTTCTTCTCCACATGAAATACTAATTTCCATGGCATAGTAAATGTTAGTTAAATACAATCAAATATTAATTATTAATATATTTTATCTAATAAATAAAATAAATATTACTTATATATTGAAGTATATGTAACATAAAATGGAAAAATGGTATAGAAGTGGAATATAGAAATGAGTATGAAGGCTTAGGGGAGGGCTAAATAATAGTATAATTTAGGACATAAATAGCTCGCATCTGTGTGTGTGTGTGTGCGCGCACACGCGCGCACGCGTGCCATGATTTTGCATGTAGAATTATATACTCCCACTAAAGTGAAAGCTAAATTTAGCATCATTAATTGTATCTTTGTAGAATTTACACCCCTTTTGTACTCTAGCTTTAGTGTGTCCCATTGATCTCTTATTCAAGCCTATTTATAGAAAATATATGACTAATCTAATGTCACATGTTTGTGTGGTGAAATAGATTTCTATCTCACACTGAGTGCATTGATATCCTATTTACTTTCCCTTTTTGGTAGGTCAATGACACGTATAAGTTCTCTTGAATGTTAAACAACGCTTTAAGCATCATTGAACCACCAACTCAAGTGAAAATATGAATATGTTAGTTTCAAGTTCGTACAAGTTGTTCATCAGTCTTAGTGTCTCAGTATGACCATTGGATGTTAGTATAATTCATGAAAGACCTTGAAAACCCTATATAAGAGAATTCTTTCAGTTCATTTTCACATCAAGGTCAAATAATCATCATCTAAAACATTGAAGCATTCAAAGCAATACTTCATCCCGCAATATCCTTCACAACTTTAGATATAGTCATTATGGAACAAAAAAGTTACAACAACCATCATACAAGCATGTCTTTTTGGTTGATCTCCTTTATGCTTTTTTTGTTATGTTATTACATCAATACTTTTGGTCATATTAAAAGAGGATTTCATAAAAAATATTGAGGTATAATATATTCAATATTTTACTTCAAAGTATTCAAATCAATTACATTTCAATTCAATTTCATCGTTAATTCAAAAACTGGTGTTTGCCTAGGTAATCTCCCTCCGGTCTGATATTTCTTCTTCTTTGTATATGAAAATGACAATTTCTAAAGGAACAAATTTAGAATTAGAGAGTGTCGAAAGAGGCCTATGGAACCCCCTTTTGCAGATCCTAAAAAGTAGGCTTGATGATGGTTTCACGTTTCATCATCTAACACTTTTTTGATAAAATTTTCATGAAAGAATTTGATTGGCATCCTAACCCCAAAAATCCAACTTTTTTCTACATCGAACATCTCATGTCAAGGGTACTCTAAAACATCATTGATCAACACTTGCTCAAATTTAAGACTTTTTGTGCATGTTGATTACTACCAATTTCACACTTTTGGCCCTAGATCTAACATCCAACTCATTAATTTTTACATAGCAATTTTTAAGTCAATCAATAAGTGTTGAAATAACCTTTTGCTCAAATCGTTTTCAATCAGATCTAAAGTTGAGCCAAGTGGATCAACTCTCTTTAATGTAATTGTGGAAAAATAGGTTTTTTTCCTAATTTGCATGCATAAACTAGATGCCATTAAAAACTCCTAGATGAATCTTGATCACATCATACACATAAATATAGAAAAGTATAATCACATTATTAATTTTAGATGAAATTAGCAAATTAGGTAAGATCTCTTGAAATGTTTGAGTCAAATATATTTAATTTCCATGTTGAGTTAAACCTTATCACATTATCATAGCACATCTTGCATACTGCATTGCCACAATAAGCATTGTATTATTATATTAGTTTCTAGTATCAAATGAAAATTTTCTAACCCTTCCCTTTCTACTCTTTTCTTTGGCATATTTATGAAGAAGCATGTGATTTGCACATAGTTCAATTATGGAAATAAAGCTATTCAATTATATCTAATTGTATTTAATTTCATTAGTTTTAGGTTTGCAAGACAACATCATCTCGTGCTTCTTACTTGAAGACATAGTTGATATTATTCATAAATACTTTTGGATAGGAACTGAGACCTATCACTTACGACTAGACTAGACACAACTTTCAATCCTCATGACCATAGTTTTTCAATTGACTAAATTAGATTGAGTTTTCCAACATTAGAATCTAACAAAGAAATGGTGAAAAAAGGGAATTAATTGCTTGACCATCTTTAACTAAAAATCTATTTGAATAATAAAAATACTTTTGAGATTCTCCTTTTATATACATTCCTTTTTAAGTGTTGATTCTTAACCGGTAAATAATCCCAATATCTTTGTATTAAAATGGAGGATATTCGGTAGATATTTTATTGAAGTAGGGTGATTTTTCAAGAGCAGCCAAAAATGGAGGATATTCGGTAGATATTTTATTGAAGTAGGGTGAGTTTTCAAGAGCAGCCAAAAATGGAGGATATTCAGTAGATATTTTATTGAGGATATTCGGTAGATATTTTATTGAAGTAGGGTGAGTTTTCAAGAGCAACCAAGTAGAGTGATACAAGTGTAAATAAAAAAAAAAGACACAACTACATTCATTGGCTTACTTTGCTCTAAATATAGACACTCGACAACTACATTCATTGAATTACTTTGCTTGAAATATAGACGGAATACAACTACATTCGTTCACTTACTTTACTCTAAATTTGGACGGAATACAATTAAATTCATTGACTTACTTTACCATAGATATGGACAGAGCACACCTACATTCATAGACTTACTTTGCTCTAAATATGGACGGTCCTTATGGTACAATCCATATCTACCTTACCTTTTATCTCCACCTGTGCCGCTGTACCACTCTACTCCGCTGCTGTTGAAAACTTTGGATACTCACCCTACTTTAATGAAATATTTACCGAATAGCAAAATAGTCATCTTATTGATTAAGATTGAATATTATGGCCTTGATCTCCTTTTCGATACAAAGATATGGGGAATACTTAACCGTTATAAACTAAAACGTATTTTTTACCAAGGGGACACTAAGTTTTATTTTCAAACTTTTTCTAACTTCCTTTATATATTTTAGTTTTAGTTTACGATTTAGCCAATACCTCTTTATCTCCACCATCGTTCAAATTTAGCGAACCAAATACAACGCCTAACATTGAGTATTTTTATAAGAATGAAGATGATGATGCTTTCCCTGTTACTTTTTTCCTCTGCGCTGCCTGCTCTTATAGAAGAGTTCTCTAATTATTCTGATCAACAAGCTCTGATTGGTTTCAAAGCTGCTCTCTCTGTCGATCCATACAATTCTATGTTCGATTGGTCTCTCAATCAAATCTTCTGCAATTGGACTGGTGTTACCTGTTCTTCTCGGCGACAGCGTGTTGTTTCATTGAATCTCACAGGTAAGGGAAAACTTTCCTTCCTTAGAGTACTTGATCTCAAAAATAACAGCTTGCAAGGACATATTCCATTTCAAATTGGAAACCTATTTCACTTGAAAATGCTTGGATTGTCTTATAACAATTTGGAAGGTCACATTCCATCCTCTCTAGGAGGTTGCCGTTCTTTACAATCTCTCAGGCTGTCGTTTAACAATTTAAGTGGAGCCATTCCCTCTGGATTTAGTCTTCTTTCAAAATTAGAAACCATGTCAATTGCAGTTCACCAATTAACAGGTAGTGTCCCACCTTTCATAGGCAACATGTCCTCCTTGACTATACTAGAATTGGCTGACAACAGGCTCGAAGGTAGCATTCCTGTTGAATTGGGTATGCTTAGTCATCTTAACTGGCTTAATCTTCGCACCAGTAGCTTAACAGGGTCGATTCCTGTTGCCCTTTCCAATTGCACTCAGCTCTATATGCTGCAATTATATCAGAACAACTTAATTGGCCCCATTCCCAGGGAGCTTGGCAGGCTATCAGAGTTGGAAGAAGTGTATTTGTAGGGAAATCAACTCAGTGGAGAAATACCCACCTCAGTGGGTAATTGGACTCAGCTCCAAGTGCTTTATCTGGAGCGCAACAAACTGAGCAGCGCAGTGGCCCTGGTTTTTGGGAAAATGAAGAACCTGCAACGGTTTATTTTGTGGCAGAACCAATTTGTGAGTGGAGGCAGTGGTTTGCCTATTTTGACTGCGTTGTCAAATTGCTCCAGCTTGAAAAATCTCGATTTGGGCTTAAATTATCTCACTGGCATCTTGCCCAATTCAATTGGACGCCTGTCCAATTCACTCTCCTTTCTTGCATTGAATTCAAATGGATTTTGGGGAAACTTACCAGATGAGATTGGTAACCTCACAAACTTGGCAACACTAACCCTTGAAGCAAACCGCTTCAATGGTAAAATGCCAAATCTGGAGAGGATATTTCTGGACAAAAACAATTTAGATGGAAGAATTCCAGAAAGTTTCGGGCTAACAAAAAGGCTTGGATTGTTGTCAGTAAGTGAAAACATGCTTTCATGGACAATTCCAGAGAGTCTTGGCGACCTCCCACAGTTACGAGAGCTTGTTCTTCATCACAATCAACTTTCAGGGGACTTTGAGGTCCCCAAATGTCATTACTATGCAAAATATATTACTCATGATTAAATTGATCACATAACAAGGAAATAACTTAAGTATTTCATAAAAACTAAGTTCATTTTAAATATCAAGTCAAATGTTCTTATGATAATCATATATTGAATTACATTACATTCACATATGAAAACTGATATGATAATTATAAACACTAACATAGTTTTAAATACAATTATATAAATATATGTAAGGTGTTCCCATAAGTCAATAATAAATTGCAATAGACAACCTTAAAAAATAATATAATGTATCACGAAAACTTGCACTAAAGGAATAATTTTTGGAATTGAAAGAAATGAAGATCTTCCAAAGCACATAATTTTTTCTAGATCCCCTAGTGCAAGTGGCACACCACCCAACCATGTGGAGCCCTTAAGTCCACCCCACCATGCCCAAGAGATAGATAAAAGGCCCCAAGCACATGAGAAAACAAGAAAGGTAAAACGAGATCTATTCTCAAGAACATCTCCAATGTCAAAGGAAACATAAGGTATATACAAGTATAAACCATATATAAGGAAAAGTAAGAAACATGATGAGGACTCACCCGAGGCTCCTACTCATAACCACATAGAATAGGATACTAGAAATTACAAAAAAGAAAGAGTTTTATTTCATAGTAAAACAAGATAGCTCATGTAGAAACAAAGAGTCCTTTCATGAAGACAATGAAATTAGATCTCACATCCTTAGTCTATACAAGCACTCAATGCCACAGGTAGGGCACCATTATTATCTTATTAATATGTTTTACCTAATTTCATTAATTACATTATCACTTGATTAAGAAACTCTCTAATGAGTTACCCTAGAAGCCAATTTACTACCCTAGTCACCATCGAGAGCCACTCTCCCTAATTGCAAATATCGATACCCTATTGGAATGTTATCAATTATATTATGTTTATCATAGAAACATGAGCATGAAGATATCTACCAATTTTTGGAAAGATCATGTAAGTTATGTCTTCTAGACTATATATTTGTGATTCTACTTTTGGTTTGCACGCCTTCACAATTAGAGATATTTCTTTGGAGTTTTTATAGCATGTTTATTTATTAAATAGAAATACTCAAATTCAAGTTGTCACATGGTAATATTCTATAGAATCAAAGTTATAAGGTTTATAAGTTTTGTTTCCTCCATTATATGAGAGGTTGTTCAGGATGTTGACAATTTGTTAGAAGACTATATTTTGCCTTGTGGTTTTGGGGAAAGGTTAAGTATTGATTGTGAAGTTTGGTTTCCAACTGGCATCAATTCTTTCCATACTTATGTCAATTGATCTAAATGAAACATGCAAAGTATTTTGGGAGCCAACTTCATTTTGAATGAAGCATGTGGAGTTGACCTAGAGTATATATGTGTGTGTGTGTGTGTGTGTGTACCATCCTAAAAAGTTAGCACCCATAATTGGATGCTCCATTAGGCCCTATTTTGGTGATTTTGAGATTTGATATCCGTCATGCTTGATCCTAGCAATCTAATTATTTTTTTCCCGCATCTACCCTATAATCCTGGAACCTAGTTCAAATTTGGGCTCATTTTCCTAGGTACAAATTATTTCAAATGTTTTTCTCCTGCCTATTTTGGCTCAAATTTGGCCCAGAGACCCATGCTGGTGTTTTGGTGGGAACTTAGGTCTTGTGGTCACCCTAGATCAATTTTGAATTTTAAAATGTTTGAGAGGTATATAAACACCCTATCTCTCCTCATTTTGGTAACCATAATCAAGACTTCAAAATCAATTAAGCATTCATGGTCAATTCAAGATTTAAAGGTAAGCATTCAAGATCTAGTGTTTCTTCAAGAATCCATAGTACTTTAAAGGAAATATTCTCCATTGTAGAAATGTTCTCTCCCATGAAGTCCAAGTAGAGGAGTTCATAATCAAGTAAGACGATCCATTCTTCCATCCACATACATTAATTCATGATTTGTAGCAATTGAAATTATCAATCATAGAAACATTGAATATCTACAAGTGACATTCATAGATCAATGTATTTGTGTGGGAATCCTTGATCACTTTCTACATTTGAAGGTCAACACCTTCAATTCATTCAATAATCAACTATCATCATGAATATGATTAATTACTACATCAATTCGTAATGATATAATCAAGGTGAATCAAATATTTACCTTTTTGCATACATTCCTTTATGCAAATTGCAATTCATTTTCGAGGTTGATTCCTAAATAGGGGTTTGACCAAGGAAAACTCCTTTCCACAACCTTTTTTACCTATTTTTATGTGTGCAAGAACAAGTGACATAGTTATCAAAAATTTTGCGGACAAATCTAGATCTGATAGAGAAGCCCTACAAATTTTAGCCAAAAACACTATGCACATAACAAAAACTATTTTTTACCCTACATTTTCAGCTAAAATATATACCAAAAGTTAGTTTCATTGTCTAGATCCCGATTTAGGCCATTTCAGGTTTTTGGCAGTTATTTATTAGAATGCATCTTCTAGATTTGTCCATATTGGTCTATTTAGCCTTCTATATTGTATTATCATATTCATTTTCCCTCTCTTCATTTCACAGTTACATATTCAACAAAGGATCATTGTCCCATTTGGTGCTCAGGACCCACTTGAGCCTATTGGGACATCTTTCTTCCAGATTTTCAAGTTTGAAAAGGATTAATCTACCCCTTTGCATTTCTTCCCTTTTATTAATGTACATTTTTGGTGAACCTGAATT
The DNA here is from genome assembly GCA_027943335.1 of Chamaecyparis obtusa. NCBI lineage: Eukaryota > Viridiplantae > Streptophyta > Pinopsida > Cupressales > Cupressaceae > Chamaecyparis > Chamaecyparis obtusa. The sequence goes on from BSBK01010828.1 coordinate 52,956, forward strand.
ATGGCATTTCTATTCTAATTTTGGTGTTATATTCCCTGTTAGTGCATTGGATCCCCATGTTTGATTTGATAGTTTGATATACTCTTCATTAATTTAGTGTACAATTAGTTCATTTCATGTTGCATAAAATTAATGAATGTTTGCATATCTCCTTTCCAAGTTCATATTTACATTTCTTATATCTATCTCTCATTCATTTTCATGTGCATGGGTGTTATAACATTGCGTCCTACTTATAAAATTCTATTTAGAAGAATTCGTAGACTTATGGGTTCCTTTGATCCTAAGTCATCTTTGTATCCTAGGAATCTTGATGAAAAAAATGCCTACTAAGGATATTCCTACCATAGTTGAGAACAAATCTTATCACTCTTCTCATGATGAAGATGAGACCTTAAGAGTTCCTCCTATGCAAGTGAAAAACATTTCCCATGTCTTTGAAAATTTTGAGCAATGGCTAGGACAAGAAAACTCCAATCCTAAGGCCTTCTTAGTTGATGGTTTGAGAAAACTAATTTACCATGATGAAAATGGTGTTAATATCTTGCATTGTATCTCTCATCTTATTGATAACAATGTCAAACCTATTAGATATTTTCCCCAAGAACTTGGTTTCACTCAACCTCCCACTAGTGTTGAGACTTACATTCCTATTCCTACCTCAAAATCTAGAGAGTTCACTTATGCTCCACCTCTCATGACCACATCCATTCAACATACCAATCCTACACATGCTACCATTCCTAATCCTATTGTCCCTCCTCCTTCAAGTATTCCATGTGTTTCCCTACGTTAATCCATGCTCACTTATAATAGTTTTCTATTTCCATATTCTACCATTCCTTCTATTTCTCATAATGGTACAAACCTTTCACACATATCTCCTACCACTCTTTCTACTAAATCCACTATCAATAGCTTGGCTAAAACAATGTCATCCTTGCAATAATTTTTTTTTCCATGACCCAATCCATGTTCAACATTCCTCCATGTGACATTGCTAGTCATTTTTCCTTAGACATCATTCATGTTTTTATCCTTCAATACATGGAAATACCACATTTGGAGACTTACAATAGTAAGGGTGATGTAGAAACCTTTCAACCATTATGTAGTGATTTCTCTCATGATGATAGCTTCATGGATAAACTATTTACTAGAACCTTTCAAGATATATCCTTGCAATGGTATTGTTCTTTGCCTCCTTATCCAAAAAAATCCCGATGCTTTCATCTAATAGTTTAAAAATAATATCAGTCCTAATATTTGTTTGACTGCTTTGATGCATTGTAAACAAGGTGTTAAGAAAATGTAACAAATTGTGTTGGTAAATTTAAGCATTTGCATGCTCAGATTTCTTATCATGTGCCTAATGTTAATATTCAATATATTTTAATTTCTAATTTACAAAAAGGCGGTAGAGATAAGATATTACTTTTTGAATTCTCTTCCTTTATTCAATTGTGTGCAAGGCTTTATAATTATCAACTTCAAATGAGTCAATTTGAGAGAACCACTCCAATAACTTTGATTGATAAGAGTGATGTTGCATCCCAGTCCTTTCAATTTTTTTAAAAACCTAAGGCCTTCATTATGATCAATAATTTATCAAACAACATTGATGAGCAAGTGGAAGTGGCATCCAAAGGTGTGAATCCTTTGTCATCTATTTTTAGACCTTCTCATAATTTTACCCCTCTTTTTGAATCTTTGCATAATGTGATATAGAAATCCTTGTAGATAATGCTTTTCTTAGTTATCATTGGCATTGATTTTTAGGATGTGTTGACTAGCATAACACAACTCACTAGTTTATTTGAATCTCCTTAGTGCCATTTTTAAGGATGGGTTGGCTATAATAACACAGATCACTATAATATTTGACTTTCCGTGCACCAAATCTTAGGATGAGTAGAACTAGTGTAGCACAACTTATGACACTATTTCAACTCTCCCTCTTCTTTTTACACAAGTCACAAAACATAGAAAATCATGTTGTCTTATATAATTTGTTCTCTTTTATGAATCGCCTAGCATAACATGGCTTATTAGCCCATGGAATCCATGTTTCCTCCTTTTCCACATGAGCCAACAACATAACACATATTTCTATTTCATTGGATTATAGTTTGTTATATCATCCTTTGATGCAATCTTTTTCTCTTTCCCTATGACCACTTGTCTTCTTGAAATAAAACTTTGAAAATGATATTAACAGTTGAAGCTTTTTGATCTTTGTGGTCTCTTCAGCTACTTGACTTGAAGCCTTTGTTTTCTGAACTAACCCATTTTGTGTGCCTTTTTTTTTTCCTTTATTTATCATTATCTTGATTCGCATTATTCTATGTGTCTTTGCATATGATTGCACGAGATATAATCCTACAATTGGGGGAATTTTCCATTGAATTTAGTGATCCTCTCTCTCTCTCTCTCTCTCTCTCTCTCTCTCTGCCATGAGTTTTCATGAAGAATCATACTCCCACTAAAGTGGGAGCTAAATTTAGCATCATTAATTGTATCTTTGTAGAATTTACACCCCTTTTGTACCCTAGTTATAGTGTGTCCCATTGTATCTCTTATTCAAGCCTATTTATAGAAAATATATGACTAATCTAATGTCATATTTTTGTGTGGTGAAGAAAAGTTCTATCTCACACTAAGTGCATTAATCTCCTATTTATTTTCCCTTTTTGGTAGGTCAACGACACCTAGAATTTCCCTTGAATGTAAAACAATGCTTTGGAGCATCATTAACCCACCAACTCGAGACAAAATATGAATTTGTTAATTTCAAGTTCATATAAGTTGTTCATCAACCTTACTATCTCAGTATGACCATTGGGTGTCGACATAATTCATGAAAGACCTTGAAAACCCTATATAAGAGCATTCTTTCAATTTATTTTCACATCAAGATCAAATATTCGCCATCCAATATATTGAAGCATTCATAGCAATATTTCATCCCGCAATATTCTTCACAAATTTAGATATAGGCATTATGGATATAAAAGTTACAACCTTCATACACGCATGTCTTGTGGTTGATATCCTTTATGTTTGTTTTGTTATGTTATTACATTGATACTTGTGATCATATTAAAATAAGATTGCATTAAAAATATTGAGGTATAATATTCAACATTTTACTTCAAAGTAGTCAAATCAATTACATCTCAATTCAATTTCATCGTTAATTCTAGAATTGGTGTTTACGTAGGTAAACCGCCCTCAATCTGATATTTTTTCTTCTTTGTATATGCAAATGACAATTTCTAAAGAAACAAATTTAGAATTAGAGAGTGTAGAAAGAGGCCTATGGAACCCCCTTTTGCAGATCCTAAAAGTAGGGTTGATGATGATTTCACACTTCATCATTTGACACTTTTTTGATAATTTTTTCATGAAAGATTTTGATTGGCATCCTAACCCCAAAAATCCAACTTTTGTCTACATCTAACATCTCGAGTCAAGGGTACTCCAGAACATCATTGATCGGAACTTTAAAGTTCAAATTTGAGACATAGGTACTTCATATCCTCCTTTTTCTTAATCTCTACCACATGTTTGCATACTGGATCTAAGACTTTTTGTGCATGTTGATTACTACCAATTTCACACTTTTGGCCCTAGATGAAGCATCCAACTCATAAAATTTTACATAGCAATTTTCAAATCAATCAATAAGTATTGAAATAACCTTTTTCTCAATTCTTTTTCAATCAGATCTAAAGTTGAGCCAAGTGGATCAACTCTCTTTAATGTAATAGTCAAAAAATAGGTCTATTTCCTAGTTTATATGCATACACTAGTCACCATTAAAAATACCTAGATGAATCGTGATTGCATCATACACATACATATAGAAAAGTATAATCACATTATTCGTTTTAGATGAAGTTAGCAAATTAGGTAAGAGCTCATGAAATGTTTGAGTCAAACATATTTAATTTCCATATTGAGTTAAACCTTATAACATTACCATAGCACATCCTCCATATTGCATTGCCACAATAAGCATTGTATTATTATATTAGTTTGTAGTATTACATGAAAATTTCCCGACCCTTCCCTTTCTACTCTTTTCTTTGGCATATTTATGAAGAAGCTTGTGATTTGCACATATTTCAAATATGCAAATAAAGCTATTCAATTATATATTATATACACTTTCACTATTGATTGGGAAACCACACTAAGGAGCATCTAAGAAGAATCCCAAAATTATCTATTAAGTTTTACATGAATTATATTTAATATCATTAGTTTTAGGTTTACAAAACAACATCATCTCGTGCTTCTTAGTATAAGACATAGTCCATATTAATCATAAATACTTTTGGATAGGAAATGCGATCTATCACTTATAGCTAGACTAGACACAACTTTCAATCCTCAGGACTATAGTTTTTCAATTGACTAAATCAGATTGAGTTTGTCAACCCTCGAATCTAATAAAGAAATAGTGAAAAAGGGAATTAATTGCTTAACCATCTTTAATAAAAAATCTTTAACTAAAAATCTATTTAAACAATAAAAATATTTTTGAGATTCTTCTTTTATATATTTCATTTTAAGTGTTGATTCTTAACTGATAAATAATCCCAATATCTTTGTATTAAAATGGAGGACAATGGCATAATATTCACTTTCAATTGATAATATGACTATTTAACTATTCACTAGATATTTCATTAAAGTAAGGTTAGTTTTCAACAACAGTAAAATAAAAGGACACAAATGTATATAAAATTTAAAGTACAACTACATTCATTGACTTAGTTTGTTCTAAATATGGACTGCCCATATAGTACCCTATCCACCTTGCCTTTTATCTCCACCTATACTGCTGTACTCCACTGCCCTGCCGTTGAAAATTCTGGATACGCACCCTACTTTAAGAAAATAGTATTGAGATTGAATATTATGGCCTTGTTCTCCTTTCTGATACAAAGATACGGGGAATACTTATCGGTTAAGAATGGAAACGTCTAAACAGCAAACTAAAACGCATAGACAGCATCCCTCAAATTTGGTGAACCCAAATACCACACGTATTATTATTTATTTTTATACAATTATTCGATCTCATAATTAAACATATAGTTAATGCGCTCTGTTTCTTACCAACTGCCACAGTCTTGCAATAAATTTAAATTTTGTAAAAATCCAAGAGCTGTCTATCTGATCTCCTACAACGCCTAACATTGAGTATTTTTATAAGAATGAAGATGATGGTGCTTTCTCTGTTACTTATTTCCTCTGCGCTGCCTGCTCTTATAGCGGAGTCCACTAATTATTCTGATCAACAAGCTCTGATTGGTTTCAAAGCTGCTCTGTCTGTCGATCCATACAATTCTTTGTTCGATTGGTCTCTCAATCAGATCTTCTGTAATTGGACTGGTGTTACCTGTTCTTCTCGGCGACAGCATGTTGTTTCATTGAATCTCACAGGTAAGGGATTACTTGGCCCCATCTCCCCATTACTTGGAAACCTTTCCTTCCTTAGAGTACTTGATCTCAAAAATAACAGCTTGCAAGGACATATTCCATTTCAAATTGGAAACCTATTTCGCTTGAAAAGGCTTGGATTGTCTTATAACAATTTGGAAGGTCACATTCCATCCTCTCTAGGAGGTTGCCGTTCTTTAGAATCTCTCAGGCTGTCGTTTAACAATTTAAGTGGAAGCATTCCTTCTGGATTTAGTCTTCTTTCAAAATTAGAGACCATGTCAATAGCAGTAAACCAATTAACAGGTAGTGTCCCACCTTTCATAGGCAACATGTCCTCCTTAATTATACTAGAATTGGCTGACAACAGGTTCGAAGGTAGCATTCCTGTTGAATTGGGTATGCTTAGTCATCTTAACTGGCTTAATCTTCGTACCAATAGCTTAACAGGGTCGATTCCTGTTGCCCTTTCCAATTGCAGTCAGCTCTATATGCTGCAATTATATCAGAACAACTTAATTGGCCCCATTCCCTGGGAGCTTGGCAGGCTATCAGAGTTGGAAGAAGTGTATTTGTGGGGAAATCAGCTCACTGGAGAAATACCCACCTCAGTGGGTAATTGGACTCAGCTCCAAGTGCTTTATCTGGAGCGCAACAAACTGAGCGGCGCAGTGCCCTTGGTTTTTGGGAACATGAAGAAGCTGCAACGGTTTGTTTTGTGGCAGAACCATTTTGTGAGTGGAGGCAGTGGTTTGCCTATTTTAACTGCTTTGACAAATTGTTCCAACCTGGAAGATCTTCAGTTGGGCTTAAATTATTTCACTGGCATATTGCCCAATTCAGTTGGCCGTCTGTCCAATTCACTCTCCGTTCTTGCATTTAATTCAAATGGATTTGGAGGAAACATACCTGATGAGATTGGTAACCTCGCAAACTTGGCAACATTGACCCTGGAAGAAAACCACTTCAATGGTTCCATTCCATCTACACTCGGTAAAATGCCAAATCTGGAGAGGATATTTCTGGACAAAAATAATTTAGATGGAAGAATTCCAGAAAGTTTTGGGCGATCAAAAAGGCTTGGATTGTTGTCAGTAAGTGAAAACATGCTTTCAGGGAGAATTCCAGAGAGTCTTGGCGACCTCCCACAGTTACGAGAGCTTGTTCTCCATCACAATCAACTTTCAGGGGAAATACCTGCTAGTTTAGGGAGATGCCAAACTTTGGCAAAGCTGGACTTGGCTTACAACCAACTTACAGGAAATATACCTCCTGAAGTTGCAGGTCTCCAGAATATGAATTTGTATTTCAACCTTTCAAACAATTTATTGCAAGGTTCAATTTTGGATGTAAGCAAAATGGCTATGCTATTAGCCATAGATTTATCTCACAATCATTTCTCTACTGGCATTCCAAGTGCTCTGGCAAGCTGCACGGCTTTAGAATATCTAAATCTTTCTTGGAATGCATTTGAAGGCCCGATTCCAGCATCTCTGACAACACTAAAATACCTTCAAGACATGGACTTTTCCTGCAACCATTTGTCAGGTACAATACCATTGCCTTTGCAAGACATGAAAAGCCTTCGCCATCTAAATCTATCTTCAAACAGGTTGACCGGAGAGGTTCCAAAGAGAGGAGTTTTCTCAGATCTTGACACCTCGGCAGTTGCAGGAAATCTTGGTCTCTGTGGTGCATGGATAAAGTTACCACCGTGCCCCAATTCCAAAGCCAAGCACAAAGGGCTATCACTCTCCCATAAGGTAATAATTGCTGTTCTGATCAGTTTTGTAATATTAATCCTGTGCTTTCTAGTGCTTGCATTTTCCTACAAATGGAGATATAAGAGGCAGAGCATCCCTACAGACAATGTAGAACAGAGTGCCTCTAGTGAAACTGACAGTGTAGATCAGAGTACCCTTGATCTTCATGTACAACCCATAAGGATTTCATATGAAGAACTTGTGAGTTCCACAAATGGCTTTAATGAGGCAAATCTGCTAGGGAGGGGTGGATTTGGATCAGTTTATAAAGGAATTCTGAGTAATGGGAGACATATTGCTGTCAAAGTCCTTAATTTCCATGATCAAAATGCCCAAAAAAGTTTTATTACAGAATGCAATGCACTGAAAAGAGTTCGACATCGTAATGTGATTAAAATCATAACAGTCTGTTCAAACCCTGTTCTTAAAGCTTTGGTTCTTCCATTCATGCCAAATGGAAGTTTAGATAGGTGGCTGTACCCTGAACAAGGAGATGAATGTAAACTAAATTTAAATGATAGATTAACAATAGCATCAGGGATAGCCCAGGGGATGGAGTATCTACATCATTATTGTTTTGTGCAAGTGATACATTGTGACTTGAAACCAAGTAATGTGTTAATGGGGGATGATAACACTCCATATATAGCAGACTTTGGCATTGCAAAAGTGGTTTTTGGGAACTCCCTTGATTCATTGGCTTCTACAAATGCACTTCAAGGATCATTTGGTTACATGCCACCAGGTACTCCTTTGGGTTGAATTCCAATCTCTCTATTATACTTAATTCGTTTTATATATTGCATCTATACATAAACTATTAATGAATGTGTTATACTGCAGAATATGCAATGGGTGGAAAGGTTGGGACAAAAGGAGATATATATAGTTACGGTATTTTATTGCTGGAGCTTTTTACAAGGAGAAGGCCAACTGATATCATGTTTATAGAAGGACTGACTCTTACAAAATGGGTAAGCATGAATTTTCCAGATGACACAGCAGAGGTGGTGGACTACAATCTACTTAGAAATGTGAATGAATTAGACACATCAATGGCGCTGGATTGTCTTGCACAAATTTTACAAGTAGGGTTGGTCTGCACAAATAAATCTCCACTACAGCGTCCCAGTATGAAAGATGTTGTCATGAAATTAAACAATATTAAACATACATGGTTTTCTTAATTTCTCAACAAGTCTTTAATATAATAAAGATTCTTGAAAAATCAATCAATTAAATAAGATTTTGTTGAAAACCAATCAATTAAATAAAAAATTATTTAAATGAATGGACATGATTTAAAATAAATATTTGTTGTAATCAATCATATGGATATCCTTATTTTTTAAACATATTTTCTTTAACTGAATATTTATAAAGCTTCTTCTAATATAATTGATAATGATATTGACATACATAGTTTTGTTTTTATTTAATTTTTCCTTTCCAATTTGAAAGGTCCACATCCCATCTCTATAAATCTGATGAAAGCAAAAGTTCATTCTTAAACGTCTTTGGAAAATTACCTTTCTTCTCTCTCATCTTTCACTATCTTGCTAAATCTCAGCAGTGTTAATGATAATATATGCTGTTAGATTTGTTGAGAACATGTGTCTCAACCTTGCAGCCTTTTTTCTAGAAAATTCTAGAATTTGTTTGAGGTAGTTTTCCACATGTTTATGCATTGGAAAATGGTTAGTGAGTTGTTAAAAATGAGTCTTGTCCATAGTAGAATATAGGTGGGCCATTTTTAGAGCCTTAATGACTCATTTTGTAATTTTTATGGAGGTCTAAACTAGAGGACAAAATTATGGACGGGAATACTATTTTAACCTGGTTGTTTTTCCATCTTGGAAATGTAAATGTCAAAAATGGGCACCATGTGGCATGGTGGTTAAGCCCATGGTTTTGTAAAACCACAAATGGTTTCCAGGTTGTAAAATCACTATAAAAGGAGGGCTTGGGGAGGAGTTTGAGATCATTGAGTTTTTGCAAGACTGGATGCTAGAAGGAGTCTCTCTGAGTTCGAGTTGTGGTGATGCGCTCCTGTAAGAACTTGCATTGCAAGTGTATTGTAATCATCTTGGTTTGATAATACATAGTGCAAGTTTTGGAGGGTGGGGTTTTTCTCCCGGAAGGGTTTCCCCACGATAATCACTATGTTATGTGTTCATTATTATTTTGTTTATGCTTTGTTATGCATTTCTTGAGATCTTTGCAATGTTTAAGTTGAAATTTGCATAACCGTCCTCTCAAGATTAGCGTAGGAAGCGTTTCCGCACACCTTTGCTTCCTTACAAGTGGTATCAGAGCCTGGCCAGTTTTGGTTCTATTTGTTGGGTACAGGGTTTTTTGAACTAATCAAGATTTGAGTGGAAGCTTGTGCAGAGTATTTCATTTCTGTGTTGCAGGATTGAAAAGATGGCAAGCATTTCAGGGAGGATTGATGTAGAGAAATTTTCTGGCACAAACTTTGAGATGTGGAAGCTGAAGATGGAAGATCTGTTGATTGATCGGGATCTATGGGATGCGATTGATGAGAATAAGCATAGGCCTGTAGATCTGACTTTAGCCGCACAATATGATGTGACTGATAGAAAAGCTAAAGGTCTCATCAGACTGTGTCTTGCAGACTCTATTCTGATAAATGTCCATGAAGAATCTACTGCAAAGAAGCTTTGGAAGAAGCTAAGTGAGATCTACCAAGCGAAATCACTTGTGAACAAGATCTTCTTAAGGAAGAAATTGTATTCTTTGAGAATGGAAGAAGGTGGACGAATTTCTGAGCATCTGGAAAGCTTTAATATATTGGTGACTCAGTTAACCTCTGTTGGGGTGCCAATGGATGAAGAAGAAAGATGCCAAATCTTGCTATGTTCGTTGTCAGACTCATGGGACAGCCTTGTTATGGCCATAGGGAGCACTTCAGTTACCTTGAAGATGGAGGATGTTGTTGGTTCTCTACTTTCTGAAGAGATGAGAAGGAAGGTCTCTCTGAATGCCAAAGAGGCTTTGAGTGTTCGAGGAAGACCAAAAAAAAGAGGCAAGAACGAAAAGCAGCATGGCCGTTCTAAGTCCAAGAATAAGGGGAGATCAAAATCTCCTGCGAAGTCCAAGGCAATCTGCTGGAACTGTGGCAAACCCGGACACTTCTGAAATGACTGCAAAGAGGAGAAGAAAAAGAAGAAGAAGAAGCAAGATTCTGATTCTGAGTCCGAGAAGGAAGATGGAGATGCTTTCATTGCAGCCTTGGCCACTCATGCAGGTGACAATGCATGGTTAATAGACTCAGGTGCATCTTTCCACATGACTCCTAATAGAAACTGGTTTAGTAAGTATGAAAATTTTGATGGTGGTAAGGTATATTTGGGTGATAACTCAGTACTTGATATTGTTGGTCGTGGAAGTATTCATGTGAAATTTTCTGATGGTAGAATTAGAAGATTTGATGGTGTCTTGCATATCCCGGGACTAGCAAGGAATTTGTTATCTGTTAGCAAGCTAATAGATGCGGGTGTGCATGTACAGTTTTCTGAAGTAGGTGTGAAAATGGTAAGAGGTGCTATGGTGATAGCAAGAGGAAGCAGATTGGGTACACTGTACCAGCTTGATGCATGCACAGTTGAGTGCAATAGTACTTCTGATAAGATTGTGAAAAAGACTACTCAGTTGGAAAAGGAGAGGGTTTCTCTTTCAACAGATGGTCGTAGGTTTTGGATACCCAAGGGTGCTCTATCTACCGAATCAAAGTTGCCTGCAGAGAAGACCATGTTATGGCACCAAAGACTCGGCCACATAGGTGAGAAGGGTCTACGGACCTTGAAAAATAAGAACCTTGTTGATGGGTTGAATGATTGCAATCTTGAGTTTGATTTTTGTGAGCATTGTATCTATGGTAAAAAAAACCGCATTCAGTTTTACTCGAGTTCTCATAAATCCTTATGTATTTTGGATCTGATCCATTCGGATGTATTTGGTCCAGTTGATGTTCCTTCTATTGGTAGATCAGTTTATTATGTTTCTTTCATTGATGATTTCAGTAGAAGAACATGGGTTTATTTTCTTAGGAGTAAAGCTGAAGTTTTCAGTCATTTCAAAAAATTTAAAGCAATGGTTGAGTTGCAGACTGGAAAGAAAATAAAATGTTTGAGAACTGATAATGGTGGTGAATTTTGCTCTAATGATTTTGACACATTTTGTAAAGATTGTGGTATTAAAAGAGAGAAGACAACTCCGTATTCTCCACAACAGAATGGAGTTGCAGAAAGAATGAACAGGACCCTGATGGAGAAGGCTAGGAGTATGCTAAGTGGAGCTAGACTAGAACAAAGGTTCTGGGCTGAAGCTGTAGCCACTGCCTGCTACCTGATAAACAGGTCTCCTACATCAGCTCTTGTTGATAAGACGCCAATGGAAGCGTGGTCGGGCCACAAGCCTTCACTTAGACATTTGAGAGTGTTCGGTTGCGAAGCATATGCTCATGTGCCAAAGGAGAAGTGGACTAAATTGGACAACAAAGCTGTTAAATGTATTTTCATCGGATACAGTTATGGTGTGAAAGGATACAAGCTTTGGAATCCTGTTGAACAAAAGGTATTTTATTCAAGAAGTGTTATTTTTAGAGAAACTAAGCCTTTTTCTGTTATAGTGCAGCCAGAACAAACAGAACAAAAGAAAGATGTGATTCAACTACCTGCTACACCGGAGAAAGTTGAATCAAGGCCCTTAGAAAGACAAGAAGTCGAGGAGAGCTCTATGAGTTCTGAATCATCAGAGGAAGAAGAGGTACCTAAAGCTGAAGTTGAACCTGAACCAGATCTTGTTCGAAGGTCTACTAGACAAAGAAAACCACCTGAAAGGTATGGGTATTCTCCTGATGATTGGAGATGCATATTTGCATTAAATGCTAACATTGATGAACCGAGATCTGTAGAAGAGGCTCTTGGTATGAATGATTCAGAGTCCTGGAAAATAGCCATGGATGAAGAAATGGCAGCTCTTAAGAGGAATGAAACATGGGACCTTGTACCATTGCCTGAAGGACGAAAGCCTGTTGGTTGTAAATGGGTGTTCAAGAAGAAGATAGGTTCAGATGGAAGTATTGAGAAGTATAAAGCACATTTGGTTGCAAAAGGTTACTCCCAAGTTGAGGGAGTAGATTATGGTGAGATTTTTTCTCCAGTAGCCAAAATGACATCCATTAGATTTTTACTTTCTATTGCAGCAGCCTATGATCTAGAGATCAAGCAAATGGATGTGAAAACTGCTTTCCTTCATGGAGATTTGGAGGAAGAAATTTACATGACACAGCCAGAGCAAGTATGTTGGTACTATTTTGAAAAGATTCAATATGCAAGATTCAAGACCATTGAGTGTTCCTGTTACAATGGGAACAAAGCTTTCTAGTTCACAATGTCCTACATCCCCATTGGAGATGGAAGAGATGAGTCGAGTACCATATCAGAGTGCTATTGGAAGTTTGATGTATGCTATGGTCTGTACAAGACCAGACATTGCCCAAGCAGTGGGAGTTCTTTCCCGTTATATGTCTAATCCAGGAAGAGCACATTGGGATGCAGTAAAAAGAGTTTTCAGATACTTGAGGGGTACTTCAGAGTACTCGATATGTTTTCATGGAACAGGAAATGAGCATTCTTTAGATATTCAAGGCTATGTGGATTCAGACTGGGCTGGTGATGTTGATAGAAGAAGATCCACCAGTGCATATGTGTTTACATTATTTGGTGGTGCAATTAGTTGGATGAGCAAGCGACAGGCTGTGGTCGCTTTGTCCACTACTGAGGCAGAGTATATGGCAGCTACTCATGCCTGTAAGGAAGCCATCTGGCTAAAGAGATTGTGTTCAGATATAGAGTTCAAACAGGGTGCAGTGACAATTTATAGTGACAGTCAGAGTGCAATCTGCCTAGCGAAGAACCCTACTTTTCATGCCAGGACCAAACACATTGATGTACAATATCATTTTGTGAGAGATATGGTTGAGGATGACAAGGTGAAGCTGGAAAAGGTAGAGACTTTGGTGAATGTTGCTGATGCATTAACTAAGCCCGTGAGCACAGAGAAGTTCAGATGGTGTTCAGAGTCTATGGGCCTCTCGACCCCTAGCAATTAAGTCCATGATAATTTGGATCCCCTGACTCTTGCAAGGTGTTCGACAAGTGGGAGAATGTTGAGAACATGTGTCTCAACCTTGCAGCCTTTTTTCTAGAAAATTCTAGAATTTGTTTGAGGTAGTTTTCCACATGTTTATGCATTGGAAAATGGTTAGTGAGTTGTTAAAAATGAGTCTTGTCCATAGTAGAATATAGGTGGGCCATTTTTAGAGCCTTAATGACTCATTTTGTAATTTTTATGGGGGTCTAAACTAGAGGACAAAATTATAGACGGGAATACTATTTTAGCCTGGTTGTTTTTCCATCTTGGAAATGTAAATGTCAAAAATGGGCACCATGTGGCATGGTGGTTAAGCCCATGGTTTTGTAAAACCACAAATGGTTTCCAGGTTGTAAAATCACTATAAAAGGAGGGCTTGGGGATGAGTTTGAGATCATTGAGTTTTTGCAAGACTGGATGCTAGAAGGAGTCTCTCTGAGTTCGAGTTGTGGTGATGCGCTCCTGTAAGAACTTGCATTGCAAGTGTATTGTAATCATCTTGGTTTGATAATACATAGTGCAAGTTTTGGAGGGTGGGGTTTTTCTCCCGGAAGGGTTTCCCCACGATAATCACTATGTTATGTGTTCATTATTATTTTGTTTATGCTTTGTTATGCATTTCTTGAGATCTTTGCAATGTTTAAGTTGAAATTTGCATAACCGTCCTCTCAAGATTAGCGTAGGAAGCGTTTCCGCACACCTTTGCTTCCTTACAAGATTCTCGCAAAATATTATCAAATGTCGCTGTCTGGATGGATTGCTCCAACTAATATATTTCTTTAATGCCAGATTTTGAGGGAGAATTAATATTTAAAAGTAGTTTCTAGAAAAGATTTGTATCTTTCCTTTTGTAATTATTATAGCTGTCTTCTTGTAACTTCTGCAGCTCTTTAGCCAGACTTTGATTCGATAGGTTTTTTTTCTTTTTTTTCTATTATATTGTCTCCTCTTTATAATCTTTGGATTGTTATTGACCTTTTATTTTGAGTTTGTATTGTAATGGTGAAGTCACTTTGTTAACCATCATTTATTCTTATGAACTTTTAATGAGCTGCATATTTTCCCTTACTTATAGGCAAATATATCAATATTTCATTTATTTCATACACCTACCATGATATAGTTATCACCCATCCAAATGTGACCATTTGCATGTCAACTCTTTGGTCCTAAACTTAACCCTTACCTTTTAAAAATTAAATTCAAATTTCAGATGATTGCCCCTTTAATTTCATTTCCTAAGCAAACAAACTATAATATGTTTTACAAAAAATAGTGCTTGTGTTTAAATGCATTTATCAATATTCATTTATATATCCAAAATTAAGTAGTCCTTTCACATTCTAGAGCATCAATTTAATATAGATTTCTAAAAAACTAATGAATAAAAAAATGCCTTTGGTTAATGGGAGTGGACTTTAGAAACACTAATTAATACATATCAATACTGTTGCCAATCAAATAGTTTTCTCATTCCTTAGCACTACAATCTTTTGCCATTGTAAAAGTTCAAGTTGTATATTGAACTTTAAACTTTGAACTTGAACTTGCTGGTTCAAAGTTCAAAGTTCAAAATGCATTTTTCCAAAAGCGTCATGTAAAAGTGTTATCACAGTAAGTTAAGTCAATTGGTCACGGTCGCGTGTTTTATTGTAATTGGTAAATTGAAACTTGAACTTTGAACCTTCCTTCTTATGGTTCAAAGTTCATGATTCAATATGCACTTTATCATTTTCCTCAGTCAAATCTTAGGCCTTGAAGTCTCAAGTGTTTTAATTGGCAAACTTTAAACTTGTTGTTTCTATTTTAAAATTCATAAAGGTCCATGTTTCGTCGGCTAAGAAGTCCTTCATTGTCATAAAGTGCATCTATAAAATTAAAGCATTCAGAGCCACATATCTTAAACTCAATTCTTATAGTTCAGGGTTTGGAATTCAAGATGCAATAATTATCGAAATAAGAAGGTGCGTACAAAATCTCTGCATATTGATATCGAAATAATTGACAGGACATGGAGAGTGATGCTAGCTCAACTATAGTGTTTTCTTTACCAAAGTGGAGCATGTGTGATAAGTTGGCAATAGTTATTGCAGTGAAAGTATTTATTGCATGGTAATTTTCTTGAGGTGATGGAAATAGAAGTGAAGTGTATATAATTCATTTCCCTACCTATGTTTCTTCATTCTATTTTTCTTGTCTTCTAGAGGCGTTTGGAAGCGGCGAGGTAAATTATCAAGGAATAGGAGAACGGTGAGTTTTACGGCAAATCTTGGCTTTGTGTTTTCTTTAGCTTCTTTCTTTTATAAGTAAAGAATTGGGTTCTTTTCTGCATTGGTCCAGTGTCTGTAGGAGTTTTGAAATATTATTTCATCGTGTCTTCTTTCAACATTAAATTTGTAAAGGAGAATAAGTTTTCTCCTACTAGTGGCTATTTTCCTGAGATGAGAGACACAACGTTGGTTGATGATGATATTAGAGAGATTCTGGAAAGGTTAAGGAAAATGGAAGGTGAGACGATAGCCACTAGGATTGTAGACAATGGTCTATTAGAAGCATCTAGTTTTCCAAAGGTGTTTCCATGTCCTAAGTTAGTGATGGAATGTCATAACCGGTATAACAGGTCTCAGATATGTATTATTACTAAAAATGGTGAGGTGCTAGTAAACATAAATAGGGAGGTGATAATGGTTGCATTTAGGATTCCACCAATGGAAGTGTATGGAGATTGGAGTATAAAGAAAGCCCTGGCTGATTTTGATCAAAATAAGGAGTACATAAATAATATAGCTAGAGATTGGTTATTAAACTTTGAAAAAGGAGGATCTCGTTTGCCTTAGACCCCTTAGGAAGGACCATATGTTTCAACAGGTGAGAGATAAAAGTGTGATGTTGAATGGGATAAAAGGTAACCCCATAGATACTAATTGGGAAGACTAGATGTATATCTTTGTTCAAGCCATTTTAGATGTGGATAATTCTATTTATTCGGTAGAAATAATCGCAGAATAGTTGCATGAAAATTTATCTCAACCAGCCTTGGTTTCAAATTTTTACATGTCTTCATATCTCTTTTATATCCTTTCTATTTGCAAAAATTGGGACAGATTAACACATGAAGAATGGAGAAATAACATGACTATTTATGAATATTATCCCTTATTGCAGAAAACAATAAATTCTACAAGTTTCAAAAGGATACAAGATACCTTTATGTCTAAGCTTGTCTTTGAGTTAAGAGGGAGAGCCAATTGTAGGATGTTTGAGGAAGCCATGGAGTTTATTAAGATTTATGGTAGTTTCTATATACAGTTTCCTACCTTTACTTACCTAAGAGTTGAAGATTTCAGTGGTGAACCTCTAAAATTACCATGGTACTGTTTAGATAAATGTATTTTGTTGGAAGTGGGCAAACAATTGTTAATGGTGGAAAAGAAGTTCAAAGTCAAAAAAAGAATTGGCGCTTTCTTTCCTTTGGAATTGGGGTATTATCATTTCAGGTTAATGCATGATTATTTTTTTTTGACTAGTGAAATCAAATAAATGAATCTTCAACTGTATCAGTCCAGAAATTACTATGATAGCAAGTAGTTTGTGGAGAACCATTTTAGAGTCAATGTCATGTTTTTGTATCAGCCAAATTTGGAGGACTTTTGGGATGATTGTATAGATGAAATTGAAGTCATGAAGATACTACATTCTAGGTTTTCTTTAGGGAAAATTGTTACTCTGAAACTTCCCTTTAATATTAAGAGTATAAAAGTTGATGAAGAAGATGTGTTGGAATTTGGATGTATGGGGTCAGAAGTAGAAGTGGAGATTAGAGAAGCTGACTGGAAGAAAAGAGAAGAGGAGGACATGAGATCCTTAACTTAAGAAGTCTTCAAAAAGACAAAAGAGTGGCTCAAATCTCAATGGAAGAAGAATCAAGGAGCCCCTGTAGTGAAAACTAGAAGAAGTTCAAGAATCCCCAAAACTGAACCATCATTAGTCCATACTGATAGAATTGAACCATTGCTACCTGCAGGTGATACAGGTTCTAGGGAGGCCACTAAAATTGAAGACTTAGGACTAGTTTCTGATAGTTCAACAATGTTAACAAGGCATGGGAGCAAGAGAAATGAGAAGATAGATTCAACCTTTTGCATCGTTCTAGATTCAGATATAGAGAAACCTAGTCTTAGACAATTTAAGATATTGAAAAGGAAGAAAACCCTAGCAATGGATTCTGAATCAACAAGACTCGGTGGAGATTTAAGTTAGCAGGACCTGACAGCTTTGAATAGCCCAAGCATAGACATCTATTTGTAAAATGCAAGCCCAAAGGCTCCAAATTGGTTGGACCTAACGATGAGAAAAAAGAGGAACATTGTTCCTACTACAGTCCCTGTTGGAGACTTGGTCAGTAAGTATCTTGGGAAGTCTCCAACATCAAAGAAACTAAAGGTAGAGTCCATGCTTGATGTAGACCCTGATAAAGGTCGCTAGGTTGTGGAAATTTTTAAACCCAATTCTGATAAAACTAGTGATGAAGTCACAGAGCAGGATTTTAATGTGGAAAAGGTAGATCTAGGGGTTGCTTCCAGAGTAATAGATTTAAAAAATTTTACCTCTGCAAATAAGAAAATTAATCGAGTGCTAAAGAATGTAAAGGATAAGGCTAAATTAAAATAGGCTTTGTGTGAAATGGCTAAATACATACAACAGCTCCAAAATATTGTCCCTCAACCCCTGGCAATGGTTCTCCTAAATTTAGATGTTAAATCTCTAGATAATCAAAAGTTTCTAGATCAGGTTCACAAAGACATGTCTTTATCTAAAGCATTTTTCGGCTGGCTGGAAGAGGTTGGTGAAAAAGTCGCCAAGTTTACACAGACCTATGAAGACATCACCAAGAGGTCTTCCTCTTTGGTATCTGTTGTTGAAGCTGATGTTAAATGCTAGGAAGGTAAAGAGATGGCCTGAAAATTGAGATAGCTAACCTAGATGAAGCCTATGTCTATGACATAGATAAATTTTTAACTGAGAAAATGATGTCAGTTTACTGTTTATTGCTAAAGTTAATGAAAAATGGTGGTCTACGCTCTATGATCAGGGTATCGAAGAATCTAGTCAAATACTGAAAGTGCTGGCGTGTGTTGAAGAGGTCCTCAACAATCATATTGATTGCCTTTACAAGTTGTCCAAGAATGAAACTAAGATTGGAGTTGATGTAGAAAAAATGCAAAAATCTTTTGCAGACCAGGCACAAGGCTTAAAGGATGCCAAAGTAATGGTGGCTCAAGATTTCTCAGTCATAGCTTGAATACAATCTCTAAGAATCCTTGATGATGAGAAGATAAAGATGCATGAAACTAAGCTGGAACAGTTACAGAACTGTAAAGGCATCTGGGAGCAGAGGCTCAATTTAATTTTTTCACCGAATTAGGTGATGCTCAAGAAATTCATGGCGACCTTTGAGGAATGGAGTTCCGAGCGTAAAGTAGTCGATGCCACCATGGATAAAGATGTTGAGAAGGACCAATTAGTCAATTATGTCTTTTCGAGAGATAGTTCCAGTTGTTCTAATTTTTACTTGCATTTCCTATTTTATAGGACAATTTGTTATCAAACTGATTATGCCCTGCGCAACTATATATTTTAATTTTGGTGACCTTTGAGGGGTTGGTTCTTTGGTTTTAAAAACTTGGCTATTATATAGTTAATTTCTTCATTATTTTTCTGGGATGTTATGGAATGGTGAACTAAAACATATAAATATAATATCAGTTGGTTTATAGAAGAGGATAGTATTTGTTTTGGATCAGTTGGTCTGATTGATGCATGTTTATCTTGATTTTTAGTTGGAATCGAATGCATGCTACTATAATATGTACATGTGTTTTATGGTTACTTTCCATCTTATCTCTTAATTTTAGTATCTTTTGAATCAATCATTCCAAGAATGTTCTTCTTTTAATCTGAGTCAGTTGGGTTTGATGAATGTGAATCTGTCTTGGAATACTAAATCTTTCTAAAGTCATTTTATATGGAGAATTGAATAGCCTTTCTTACTTTCATGTTAAAAGTTTGTATTGAATTCATTCTTTGCAAATAAATGGAATGTCAAGATTGATTTTTATTTAAGGTAGCTCTTCTCCTTCAATCACAAAGAGTTTAGTCATGAGTGATTAACTCAACTGTTGTGTTAGTGTTTCCATCTTTTTGGGCAAGAAAGTCCAAGGATATTTGTAATTTTGATAGGAAGGAAAATATGTATACTAACAGGTTTTTGGTGACTCTTCTGGGGAATCTAACAAGTAGACCATAACGTAAATCTTTTAATTTAATGATCAATTATGGTACAACCTTTTGATGTGATACCCGGTCAGCAAGAAGTTCTCCCAATTTTACAGCCTGAACTTCATTTCACAAATACCCAAGAAGATATTATCGTTGATCTTAATGTAGTAGCTTGGAATTTGAGAACAAGTGGTCAACAGTATCAACAAGTGAGGTTAGTTATATAGGAGGAAGAAGAAATTGGTGAGTGGTTAAGAGGTTTACCTATAGCTCAAGAAGCCAATGTAGTGGACAGAGTAGTCCAAAGGCCTTAAGATTAGGTTTTTCTTTATTTTTCTATTTCAGTTTTAATCAGTAAGCTGGTGGAGAAGAGGTACACAAGAGGAGACAAAGCGAAAGGTTTGGTTGATGAAGATTTTGAGGCCCTAAAGTAGTTGAAATTCACTCCTAATATCCTTGTGAGAAGAAAAGTTCAAACTAATAGTAGATCATCTTCACCCACCAAGTTAATGTCATCTACTTCTGGTTTTCAAGCCCTCACATTATCTGGTACATTGGTCCCATCTCATTTTAATCCTCAACTTCTAAATTTTTCTCTACCAATCATGGCCCACAACCAACCTTGGGGAGCTCAGGTTGGCCCCCTTGACCTGACAAATTTTAATTTTACAAGCTTTGCCTAAAGGAGCTAGAGAGGTTCTACCTAAATTTAGTGGAGATGGCAGAGTTTCCTCAAATGATCATCTTAATGCATTCAATACTACATGTGGAGTTATAGCTATGGGTACAGAAGATGTAGCCATTCAACTTTTTGTTCAGACATTGACTAAAGATGTTGCGGATTGGTTTCACAATCTGCCCAATGGTTCTATTAGAACTTGGAATGCAATGAGAATAGCCTTTGAAGCGTGCTTCAAAGTGGAAGATGATGAGTACTCTTTCTTGTTGCAACTCTCTTAGTTAAAGAAAGAGATGCATGAACCAATGCAATAATTTATTGCTAAGTTCAATAAACTCTTGCAACAAATTCCCAATGCTCATCATCCCTATGATGAGAACAAAAAAGGTTTCTTTGTAAATGTTATGCCTCCAGATATTAGTTTTCACCTAAGAAAAGATAGAGTTGCTAACTTAGTTGCAAGCTGACTTTTGGCTGTAGAAATTGAAGATGATCTTATAACAGTAGGGAAGTGGAAAAGAGATGTGCAAATACCAGCTAATTAGGCATCTAGCTCTAGTTCTTCTGATCCAGTGATATAAAGACTAGTCAATGACATGATTACCCTTAAGAGGCAATTACCAAAGTCCTCTGCTACTCCATATCAAGATATTCCTCGAAGAATTGGAAACCAAGGAACAAGGAATTATGGAAAGCAATCAAATGCTTTGCCACATCAGTCGAGGCTTCAGATTGAATTTGCTCCTACTAAAAATAGCATGTGTATCTTTCATCTAGCTAATGAGCATGATGGTGATTCTTGCCTTGAGATGGTGTAGTTAAAACATTTGGAAGCCAACAAAGAAACCATTGTGGAAATCCCTGGCCATGAAGAAAACTCCAGAGGACCTAGCGACTCCATAAGTTACTATCTTGAGTATGAGTCTGATTTAGACCAAGGTGGTGATATTCTTATAAATTTGGAGGAACCTTCATGTTCAGTGCTTACCCAAGGTCAGCAAGGTGGAAAAATAAACAGTCATTCTTCATCCCCTTTCCAAGGCAAGAGAGATAAGGAACCAACAAGTCAAACTAGTAGCAACACAAAGATTCCAGGGGTGAATCGACAGGGGTGAAAATTCTAAAAAGATCAGACTCCGAGCCCACTTTTGATTTTGTTGACCTCTGTAAGTCATCTAAAATCCAAATATCTCCTACTGAATATTTGAAATCAAACCCTGGTGAATTAGATAAGTTAATAACTTATGTGAAGTGTTCATCCCTTGTTGTGAAGTCTAATCAAACAAATGTTGTATCCATTGGCGAGACTCCTGTGAGCCCTAAGCTAAATCAACCTAAAGTAAATGAACCCACCATCAATTTAGGATCCTCAAGATCCACTCATGTAATATGGAAGCCAAAACCTTTCTATGTGTCATTATTCATCCATGGTCATAAACTTAGCAATTGTGTTGTAGATTCTGGAGCCTCTGATAATATCATGCCCTCCTCAGTAGAAAAGGCCCTTGATTTGCCTTTCACAAAAGCTTTTGAGAGATGCTATTATATGGATTCCAAGTAAGTCCCATTTCTTGGAAAAATTAAAGATGCCCAAGTTGCATTAGCAACTTTTCCTGACAAGAGGCTCAAATTGACAATTTTGGTTGCTAACATACCATCTAGTTATGGTATGCTTTTGAGTAGAACTTTTTGTAGAGACTTGGATGGCGAGATCAAATTAGATTGGTCCTAGGCTATCATTCCTATTGGAAACTAGAAGGTCACTTTACAACCTGAGACTAAGACCAAATACACTATTTTTCCTTCCGAAGACCCCAAGTCTCACATCTTGTATCAAGAAATGGATTTTGCTAACTTTTTGATAATGCCCAAAATTGATGTCACAAATGAAAAACATACTGATAATGATGAGATTTGGACTTTAGAATTTGATGGAAGTTGTTTATCAAATGGTTCAGGTGCTGGGGTGGTATTGATATCTCCAACTAAGGAAAAATTCCCCTTTTCTTTCAAGCTTGCATTCGAGAATCCTAATAACACCATAGAATATGAAGCACTATTACTTGGAATTCAAAAAGCAAAAAGAAAAGGCATTAAGATGCTAAGAGAAAAGGGAGATGTAGAGTTAATGGTAAAACAAGTGAGAGGGAAATATGCAGTAAGAAATGAAAGGATGAAGCACTATCGGAATAGAGTCTGGGATGAAATTGAAGGATTTGAAGCATTTTCAATCGAATCTATACCCAAGGAATTGAATTCTAGATCAGATGTCTTAGTTGGTTATGCAGCGCTGTTGATTCCTCATCCTAACTTTGACAGTAATCAGTACACCATTGAGCTTGTTCATTGACCCAGTGTTCCTAATAATGCTAGTTCTTGGCAGGTCTTCAGTGATGATGCTCATGTGTTGACGTTCCTTCAAGGTATTGAGAAGTGTTCCTCTATATTTTTCGAAGGATCAGAATTTGAATGCCAAGAGTCTTGTGTTGATGAGGAAGTTGATAAAGGGGAAGATATTATTCAGTTAAAGGGAAATCATATTCCCAAAGGGCTTGTGACCATAGAAAGCCTGTTTGACCATAGAGACTATTTCATTGGCCAAGTCTAAGAAAATGAAGGGCGATCCAGTAATTTTGAGAAAATAAATATTGGGAGTAGTGAAAACCCAAAATTTGTGAATTTGGGTACATGTTGTAGTCCTAAAGAGAAGGTAATATTCACAAAATTGTTGCAAGAGTTCAAAGATGTGTTCGCATGGTCATATGAAGATTTGAAAGATTTCAAGAAAGGGCAATTCCAGCATCATATTCCCTTGAAACCTGGAGCCAAACCCTTTAGGCAGAAGTTGAGAAATTATAACTCGAGGGTTGCAAATGCGATCTTCAGAGAGGTAGATAACATGATCAAGGCTAGAATAATATATCCAATCCATTATTCTACTTGGGTGGCGAACATAGTACTTGTTCGTAAGAAAAATGGGGAAATCTAAATTTGCGTTGATTTCAAGAACCTAAATCAATCTAGCTTGAAGGACAACTTCGCTCTCCCTAATATGGATCACATCCTACAGATGGTAGTAGGGTCTAAGATGATGTCAATGTTGGACACATTCTTAGGATACAACCAGATTAGTGTGGCTCTTGAGGACCAACACAAAATGATGTTCACCACTCCTTGGGGCACGTTTGTGTATAATCGAATGTCGTTCGACTTGATCAATGTAGGGGCAAATTTCCAATGGGCCATGAATTCTTCTTTTGGCCATTTAATGAATAAAATAATTGTGGTATACCTTGATGATTTGACCATTTTCTCCCATAGGAGAAAGAAACATTCTAAAGATTTGAGACTCATCCTCCAAGAGTGCAGAAATTAAGGAATATCACTCAATCCTAAGAAGTCTATCTTTGCATGACTGAGGGAAAATTGTTGGGTCACATAGTATCATCAAAAGGGATTATGATTGATCTAGAAAGGGTGCAAGCAATCCACCAATTATGTTTACCATCTAATAGAAGTGGAATAAGGTCTTTCTTTGGGTAAATTAACTTTTTGAGGAAATTTGTGCCAAATTTTTCAGAAACAACAAGACCTATGGTAAGTTTGTTGAGCAAGAAACTAACTTTCAAACGGAATGACGAAGCTAAGAAGTCTTTTGATGAAGTTAAAGAGGCCATCGCTCAAGCCCCAGTCCTTGCTCATCCAGATTTTTGGAAAGATTTTGTGATACATTGTTACACATCCGAACACACCATGTCAGGTGTCCTATTACAGAAGAATGACAATGGTGAAGAGGTTCCCATTTCTTTTATGAGTGTACCTTTAAAGAAACATGAATTGAAGTATTCACCTACAGAAAAGTAAGCCTTCGCAGTGGTTAAAGTTGTCAAACAATTTCGCTACTATATTCTTCATTCCCGCTCCACTGTATATGTTCAAAATTTTTCTATTAAGAGTATCCTAACTCAGCAAGAGGTGTCCATGAATAATAGAGCCAATTGGGTGGCAAAGGTTCAAGAATATGATCTCGAGATCAAACCTACCAAATTGGTAAGAGGTCAAGGCCTATGCAAGTTAATTGCTGAAAATGATGTAGAATCCAGTGATGATATCCCTTTATCCTTATTTACAAGACTGAAAGATACTTGGTTCTCTAACGTAGCTTATTATCTTACTTATGGAGAGTGTCTTGATCACCTAACAACAAAGGAGCAAAGGAATTTGAAACTCAAGGCAACCAAATATGTCATAGTTGATGATATTTTGTACCAAAAAGGCTTGGATGGGATGTTTCTTAGCTGTGTAGATGAAGATCAGTAGAAGAAGTTGCTTCAATATTTCCATAATGAAGCTTGTGGTGGACATTTCTCATCTACAGTAACAACTTTCAAGATATTTAGGAACTACTACTACTAGCCTAGGATGTTTAAAGATATGTACAAGTGGGTAGCACAATGTGAGAAATGTAAGTTATTTTCTGGTAAGCCACACTTAGTTGCATTACCCTTAAGGCCGGTGATCATTGAAGAACCATTCAAGCAGTGGGGTTTATACTTTATAGGACCAATCAAACCTCCATCAAGTGTTGGTCATACCCATATTTTAACAGCCATAGACTATTTTACAAAATGGGTGGAAGCTATTCCAGTGAGGAAAACTACTTCAAAGGTGGTCTATTCATTCTTGAAAGAAAACATTTTGGTTAGATTTGGGGTTCCTATGAATATTGTGGCTAATAATGCACAAAATTTATCCTCCCAAGAGATGCAAATTTTTTGTTATGACAATGGAATTCACTTGTCACATTTGTCTGACTATTTTCCTCAAGGAAATGGGTAGGTTGAGTCTACCAATAAAAATTTGATCACTATTATGAAGAAGTTGGGGAGTGAAAATTCCAAGGATTGGCACAAAATATTATTTGAAGCCCTTTGGGCCGATCGTACTTCTCCCAAGAGGGTGATAGGTATGACTCCATTTGAACTAGTCTATGGAGAAGTTCAACTCTCACTACCTCTAGAGCTTGCAATGACAAAACTATGTAAAGTGATTGAAGATCAAGTTTTCCTAGATGGCTTGGATAAAAGAATTATGTATTTAAGAAAAATCCAAGAAGAAAGATAATAGATGGTGAACTGCATAGCACTACATCAATCCCGAGTGAAAAAGGTTTTTGACAGGAGGGCTAGGCCAAGAAAGTTCATGGAGAATGACATAGTATTACTATGGGATAAAAAGAGGGAACCTTGAGGTGCTCACAACAAATTTGAATCCCTCTGGAAAGGGCCATTTGAAATCAGTAAAGTCCTAGGGCCTAATTCATACAAACTCGGGTACATAGATGGAACATAAATACCCTTGTCTTATAATGGGAAAGATCTTAAGCTCTTTGAGATGTAATTAAGTTTAGTAGTCCCTTTGTATATATAGTTTTGTTGTGTTCCAGTTTAGTTGCGTGTGTTTTTGTTTGGTCAAGTGCGAAACCATAGAACTTAGATTCATTGTTTAGTCGCTCATAGTCCTAAACCCCAGTCGGAGCCACCTGTTGCCAATCAAATAATTTTCTCATTCCTTAACACTACAATCTTTTTCCCTTGTAAAATTTCAAGTTGTATAGTGAACCTTGAACTTTGAACTTGAACTTGCCGGTTCAAAGTTCAAAGTTCAAAACACATTTTCCCAAAAGCATCATGTAAAAATGTTATCACACTAAGTCAAGTCAATTGGTCACAGTCGCATGTTTTATTGTAATTGGTAAATTGAAACTTGAACTTTGAACCTTCCTTTTCATGGTTCAAAGTTCATGATTCAATATGCACTTTATCATTTTCCTTAATCAAATCTTAGCCCGTGAAGTCTCAAGTGTTTTAATTGGCAAACTTTAAACTTGTCATTTCTATTTCAAAATTCATAAAGGTCCATGTTTTGTTAGCTAAGAAGTCCTTCATTGTCGTAAGTGCATATATAAAATTAAAGCATCCAAAGCCATGTATCTTGAACCCAATTCTTATGGTTCAGGGTTCAGAATTCAAGATGCAATAATTACTGAAATAAGAAGGCGTGTGCCAAATTTTTGCATATTGATATCAAAGTGATTGATAGGACATGGAGAATAATGTTAGCTCAACTCCAGTGTTTTCTTTACCGAAGTGGAGCATGTGTGACAAGTTGGCAGTAGTTATTGTGGTGAAAGTATTTATTGCATGGCAATTTTCTTGAGGTGATGGAAATAGAAGTGAATTTTATATAATTCATTTCCCTCCCTCTATTTGTTCATTCTATTTTTATTGTCTTCTGGAGGCATTTGGAAGCAATGAGGTAAATTATCAAGGAGCAAGAGAATGGTGAGTTTTACGACAAACATTATTTCCATGTTTTCTTTAGCTTCTTTCTTTTATAAGAAAAGAGTTGGGTTCTTTTCTATGTTAGTCCAGTGTTTGTAGGAGTTTTGCAATATTATTTCACCATGTCTTCTTCAAAAAGTAATTTTGTAAAGGAGAATAATTTTTCTCGTATTAGTAGCTATTTTCCTGAGATGAGAGACATAGTGTTGGTTGATGATGATATTAGAGAGATTGTGGAAAGGTTGAGGAAAATGGAAGGTGAGGCGATAGCCACCAGGATTGTAGACAATGTTCTATTAGAAGTAGCTGGTTTTCTAGAGGTGTTTCCATGTCCTGAGTTAGTGATGGAATGTTGTAACCAGTATAAAAAGTCTCAGAGATGTATTATTATTGAAAATGGTGAGGTGCTAGTAAACATAAATAGGGAAGTGATAATGGCCGCATTTAGGATTCCACCAGCAGAAGTGTATGGAGATTGGAGTATTAATAAAGCCCTGGCTAATTTTGATCAAAATAATGAGTACAGAAACAATATACCCAAAGATTGGATATTAAACCCTGAAAAAGGAGGGTCTTATTTTCCCAGACCCCTCAGGAAGGACCATATGTTTCGAGAGGTGAGGGATATAACTATGATGTTGAACAAGATAAAAGGTAACCCCATAGATACTAATTGGGGAGACTAGATGTATATCTTTGTTCAAGCCATTTTAGATGTGGGTAATTCTATTGATTGGGCTGAAATAATCGTAGAATAGTTGCATGAGAATTTATCTCAACTAGCCTTGGTTTCAAACTTTTACATGTCTTCATATCTCTTTTATATCCTTGCTATTTGTAGAAATTGGGGTGGATTACCACATGAAGAATGGAGAAATAACATGACTATTTATGAATATTATCCCCTATTGTAGAAAAGAAGGAATTCCACAGGTTTCAAAAGGGTTCAGGATACCTTTATGTCTAAGCTTGTCTTTGAGTTAAGAGGCAAAGCCAATTGCAGGGTGTGTGAGGAAGCCATGGAGTTTGTTAAAATTTATGGTAGTTTCTATATATAGTTTCCTACCTTTAGTTACCTAAGAGTTGGAGGTTTCAGTGATGAACCTCTAAAATTACCAAAGTACTAGTTAGATAAATGTATTTTGCTGGAAGTGGGTAGACAATTGTTAATGGTGGAAAAGAACTCCAAAGTTAAAAGAGGAATTGGTGCTTTCTTTCCTTTGGAATTGGGGCATTATCGTTTCAGCTTAATGCATGCTTTTTCTTTCTTGACTAGTGAAATCAAAGAGATGAATCTTCAACTGTATCAGTCCAAAAATTACTATGATAGCAAGTAGTTTGTGGAGAACCATTTTAGAGTCGATGCCATGTTTTTGCATCAGCCAGAGTTGGACGACTTTTTTTATGATTGTATAGGTGAAATTGAAGTCATGAAGATACTACATTCCAGGTTTTCTTTAGGGCAAATTGTTACTCTGAAACTTCCCTTTAACATTAAGAGTATAAAAGTTGATGAACAAGATGTGTTGGAATCTAGATGTATGGGGTCAGAAGCAGAAGTGGAGATTAGAGAAATTGATTGGAAGAAAAGAGAAGAGGAGGACGTGAGATCCTTAACTGAAGAAGTTTTAAAAATGATAAAAGAGTGGCTCAAATCTCAACAAAAGAAGAATCAAGGAGCCCCTGTAGTGAAAACTAGAAGAAGTTCAAGAATCCCCAAAATTGAACCATCATTAGTCCATACTAAAAGAATTAAACCATTGCTACCTGCACATGATACATGTTCTAGGGAGGTCACTAAAATTGAAGACTTGAGACTGGTTTCTGACAATTCAATAAAGTTAACAAGGCGCAGGAGGAAGAGGAATGAGAAGGTAGATGTAACCTTTTGTATCATTCTGGATTTGGATACAGAGGAACCTAGTCTTAGATAGTTTAAGTGATTGAAAAGGAAGAAAACCCCAGTTATGGATTTCGAATCAACAAGACTCGGTGGAGATTCAGGTCAGCAGGACCTGACAACTTTGAATAGCCCAAGCACAGACATCTCTTTGAAAAATGAAAGCCCAAAGACTCCAAATTGGTTGGACCTAACAATGAGAAAAGAGAGGAACATTGTTCCTACTACAGTCCCTGTTGGAGACTTGGTCAGTAAGTATCTTGGGAAGTCTCCAAGATCAAAAAAACCAAAGGTAGAGTCCATGCTTGATGTAGACCCTAATATAGGTCACTAGGTTGCAAAAATTTTCAAACCCAATTCTGATTAAACTAGTGTTGAAGTCACGGAGCAAGATTTTAAAGTGGAAAAGGTAGATCTAGGGGTTGCTTCTAGAGTAGAAAATTTGAAAATTTTCAACTTCACAAACAAGAAAATTAATCATTGGGTGCTAAAGGATGAAAAGGACAAGGCTAAATTAATAGGCCTTGTGTGAAATGGCTAAATACATATAACAACTCCAAAATCCTATCCCTCAACCCATGTCAATGGTTCCCCTGAATTTAGATGTTAAATCTCCAGATAATTAAAAGTTTCTAGATCAGGTTCACAAAGACATGTCTTTATCTAAAGCATTTTTTGGCTAGCTAGAAGAGGTTTGTGAAAAAGTCGCCAAGTTTGCACAGATCTATGCAGACATCACCAAGAGGTCTTCCTCTTTGGTATCTATTGTTGAAGCTGATGTTAAACACTGGGAAGGTAAAAGAGATGGCCTAGAAATTGAGATAGCTAACCTAGATGAAGCCTATGTCTATGGCATAGATAAATTTTTAACCAATAAAATGATACCTGATGTTGATGCCAGTTTACTATTTATTGCTAAAGTTAATGAAGAATAGCAGTGTATGCTCTATGATCTAGGTATCAAAGAATTTAGTCAGATACTAAAAGTGCTGGCATGTGTTGAAGAGGTCCTCAACAATCATATTGATTGTCTTTACAAGCTAGCCAAGAATGAAACTAAGATTGGAGTTGATGTAGCAAAAATGTAAGAATCTTTTGCAGAGTGGGCACAAGGCTTAAAGGATGCCAAAGAAATGGTGGCTCAAGATTTCACAGTTATAGCCCAATTACAATCTCTAACAATCTTTGGTGATGAGAAGATAAAGATGCTTGGAACTAAGCTGGAATAGTTACAAAACTGTAAAGGCATCTGGGAGCAAAGAATCGATTTAATTTTTTCACTAAATCAAGTGATGCTTGAGAAATTCATGATGGCCTTGAAGAATGGAATTCCGAGCGTAAAGCAGTTGATGTCACCACAGATAAAGATGTTAAGAAGGACCAATCGGTCAATTAAGTCTTTTTGAGAGATAGTTCCAGTTGTTCTAAGTTTTAGTTGCATTTCCTATTTTATAGGACAATTCATTATCAAACTGATTATTCCCTGCATAGCTATATATTTTAGTTTTGGTGACCTTTGAGGGGTCGGTTCTTTATTTTTAAAAACTCAGTTATTATATAGTTAATTTCTGCAGTATTTTTCTAGGATGTTATGGAATGGTGAACTGAAACATATAAATATAATATCAGTTGGTTTATAGAAGAGGATAGTATTTCTTTTGGCTCAGTTGGTCTGATTGATGCATGTTTATCTTGATTTTCAGTTGGAATCGAATGCATGCTACTATAATCTATACATGTGTTTTATGGTTGCATTCCATCTTATCTCTTAATTTTAGTATCTGTTGAATCGATCATTCCAGGAATGTTCTTTTGTTAATCTAAGTCAGTTGGCTTTGATGAATGTGAATCTATCTTGTAATACTAAATCTTTCTAAAGTCATTTTATATGGAGAATTGAATAGCCTTTCTTACTTTCAGGTTAAAAGTTTGTATTGAATTCATTCTTTGCAAATAAATGGAATGTCAAGATTGATTTTTATTTAAGGTAGCTGCTCCTTCAATCACAGAGAGTTTAGTCGTGAGTGATTAACTCAACTATTTTGTTAGTTTTTCCTTCTTTTTGGGCAAGAAAGTGAAATGATATTTGTAATTTTGATAGGAAGGAAAATTAGTATACTAACAAATACAATAGTGTTAAGTTTTTTGGAGTTTTATTTTTTAATCCATTTTGTCTCTTTTTCTTTTCTATCCCTCTGAGCCATACAAATTCCTAGGCTTCATCATGGCTAATATGTATGGGTCTCTTTCAAGCAAGAAGTTGTTCCTTCAATGGAAGTGTCTCATCATGTCATTATTGCAATAGATATTATTGTTGATTAAGCTCATAGGGAGTAGGAAACCATCACTTCTAGGTCTCATTTTTACATAGGAGTTCCCTTTTAAAGTTCTTGTTTTGATTTTCTTGTTTTCCTTCTTACTAGTTTTTTGAAAGATTAGTCCCTAAAATCATTAGGTTGTTCTCTATCTATTTACTCAGGTACATCCCACATCATAAAATAGAAGAACACAATTAAATATGACTAAATTTATGTAAACACATGCGTAATTTTTTTTATTTCAAACTAGATGATTATATTGGGCCTTATATTCTATAGAATAAAATGTCTCATTGAAGTGCAAGGTAAAACATTATTATGGTTATCCATTTTGTAATTTCCTCCAATAAAAATCTATTGTTACTTTCAGGGGAGGTACAAAAAGGATGCTACCATTGCAAAACAATGTGAAGAAAGCTTGTAATATGAACTTAAATTAAAAGTTATTGCAAATCTAAAACTAAAGATAAACCCTTAATAAAGTGATTGCAAATTCAAAATAAGAAGAACAAAACCATTATAAAAGGAACATGATATTTATTTGGAGAAACGTTTTCAAGGAAATAATCTAGCATAGAAAGAGAGGAAATTACATTACTAATCCAAATGAAGTTTACAACAACAATGCATGTTTTTCTAAGCCCCTTCAAAATATGATGGATATTTGTTTCCCTACAGACTGAACTAGACTAGATCACAAACTATAGATCAATGCCTAAATTTATATAAAAAATTAGAGGATCAATACCATTGTCGTATCACAAAAAATTGGGCAACAAACCAAATAGAAAAACTCATAATAATCTCCTAAAATAGCATCTTATATATGTTTCTTGCAACTATCATAGTGCATCTAGATAATTTTGGCATCCTTGAACCTTGTAGAGGAGCATCTTTCATAAGTGTTTGTCATAGGAACACATAAAATTTTTAATAACCATCATAATAAAACTATTTACAACTCTTAATAAGTATCCAAGAACCTCAAAATAAGATATTCCAAATGGGAGACTAGTTATTTTGTCATTTTCCCACTGCACCAATAGTATAAGTAACATTTAGTATTATAAGGCACTGAGAGGGGGGAGGGGGGCAATGCATCCACAAGTCTAAATCTTTTAACAATAGTCATCCACAAGATCAAACATGCAAATGATAATATAACATAAAAGCATAGTAAATATAAAAATTCACACACAATGAACACAAGACACGAGATCTTTCCTGTGGAAACCCTTGCTAGAGGGAAAAAACCACGTGTGGGAATGATGCCCACAAATTTCACTAGTGTAGCACAACTTGCTAGACTATTTCAAATATGGACCTCTTATTTTAACTCATGTTGTCTTGAAGAATTTGTTCTCTTTTATGGATCACCTAGCATAACATGGAATACTTTCCCATGGAATTGATGTTTCCTTTCCCTTTCCACATGAACCAACAACATAACACATAGCACTATTTGGTTGGATTATAGTTTGTTATCTCATCCCTTGATGTATTCTTCTTCTCTTTCCCTATGCCACTTGTCCTCTTGAAATAAAAATTTAAAAATAATATTAACAGTTGAGGCATTTTGATCTTTGTGGTCTCTTCAACTAGTTGACTTGCCTTTATATTTTGAACTAACCCATTTTGTGTGTATTTTTTTCCTTTATTTATCATTATCTTGTTTTGCATTATTTTGTGTTCCTTGCATGAGATATAATCCTATGAAATTGGGAAATGTTTCCCTTGAATTTAGTGATCCATTACGTCTTTGTACTTTAGTTCCCAATTTTTCATCTCTCTCTCTCTCTCTCTCTCTCTCTCTGCCATGAGTTTGTATATAGAATCATACTACCACTAAATTGAGATCTAAATTTAGCATCATTAGTTGTATCTTTGTAGAATTTACACCGCTTTTGTAGCCTAGCTTTAGTGTGTCCCATTGTATCTCTTATTAAAGCCTATTTATAGGAGATGTACAGCTAATCCAATGCCATATTTTTTTTATGGTGAAGCAGATTGCTATCTCACATTGAGTGCATTGATCTCCTATTTAATTTCCCTAATTGGTAGGTCAATGACAACTAGAAGTTCCCTTTAATGTTAAACAATGCTTTGGAGCATCATTCAGCCACCAACTCAAGTCAAAATATGAATATGTTAGTTTCAAGTTCATACAAGGTGTTCATCAATCTTAGTGTCTCAGTATGACCATTGGATGTCGACATAATTCATGAAAGATTTTGCAAACCCTATATAAGAGCAGTATTTCAATTCATTTTCACTTGGGATCAAATAATCATCATCCAATATATTGAAGCAATCAAAGTGTTATTTCATGTTGCAATATTCTTCACAACTTTAGATATAGGCATCATGGAAAAAAAAGTTACAAAAACCATCATACAAGCATGTCTTTGTGGTTGATCTCCTTTATGTTTGTCTTGTTATATTATTACATCAACACTTGTTATCATATTCAAAGAGGATTGCATCAAAAGTATTGAGGTGTAATATTCAACATTTTACTTCAAAGTAGTTAGACCAATTACATTTAAATTCATTTTTATCATTAATTTCAAAATTGGTGTTTACCTAGGTAAAGCTCCCTCAATCTAATATTATTTCTTCTTTCTATGTACAAATGACAATTTCTAAAGGAACAAATTTAGAATTAGAGAGTGTAGAAAGAGACCTATGGAACCCCCTTTAGCAGATCCTAAAAATTAGGGTTGATGATGGTTTCATGCTTCATCATCTAACACTTTTTTGACAAAATTTTCACAAAATATTTTGATTGGTATCCTAACCCCCAAAATCCAACTTTTTTCTACATCTAACATATTAGGTCAAGGGTACTCTAGAACATCATTGATCAACACTTTAAAGCTCAAATTTAGGACATAGGTACTTCACATCCTCTTTTTTCTTGATCTATACCACATGTTTGCATCCTGGATTTAAGACATTTTGTGCATGTTGACTACTACCAATTTCACACTTTTCACCCTAGATCTAGCATCCAACTCATAAACTTTTACATAGTGATTTTCAAATCAATCAATAAGCATTGAAATAACTTTTTGCTCAATTCTTTTTCAATCAAATTTGAAGTTGATCCAAGTGGATCAACTTTCTTTAATGTAATCATGGAAAAAGGTCTATTTCCTAGTTTGCATGCATAAACAAGTCACTATTAAAAAACTTAGATGAATCTTGATCACATCATACACGTATATATAGAAAAGTATAATTAGATTATTAGTTTTAGATGAAATTAGCCAATTAGGTAAGATCTCATGAAATGTTTTAGTCAAACATATTTAATTTCCATGTTGAGTTAAACCTTATTGCATTACCATAGCACATCCACCACATTGCATTGCCACAATAAGCATTGTATTATTATATTAGTTTCTAGTATTACATGAAATATTTTTGACCCTTCCCTTTCTACTCCTTTCTTTGGCATATTTATGAAGAAGCTTGTGATTTGCACATATTTCAATTATACAAATAAAGCTATTCAATTATATCTTATCATCACATTGATTGGGAAACCACACTAAGGAGCATCTAAGAAGAACCCCAAAATTATCTATTAAGTTTTACATTAATTATATTTAATTTCATTAGTTTTAGGTTTGCAAAACAACATCATCTCATGCTTCTTACTGTAAGACATAGTCCATATTATTCATAAATACTTTTGGATAGGAACTAAGATTTATCACTTACAACTAGATTGGACACAACTTTTAATCCTCGTGACTATAGTTTTTCAATTGACTAAATCAGATTGAGTTTGTCAACCCTCAAATCTAACAAAAAAATGGTAAAAAGGGAATTAATTGCTTGACCATCTTTAATAAAAAATCTTTCACTAAAAATCTATTTAAACAATAAAAATATTTTCAAGATACTTCTTTTATATATTCCATTTTAAGTGTTGATTCTTAACCGATAAATAATCCCAATGTCTTTGTATTAAGATGGAGGACAATGATATAATATTCACTCTCAATCGATAATATGACTATTTTGATATTCAATAGATATTTCGTTGAAATAGGGTGAGTTTTCAACAACAACAAAATAAAACAACACAAATGTAAATAAAAGAATAGGTACAACTACATTCATTGACTTACTTTGTTCTAGATATGGACGACCCATATAATACCGTCCATATGGATCATCCATATCTACCTTGCCTTTTGTAGCCACGACCCTCTTTTAATACAAAGATATAGAGAATACTTATAGATTAAGACAACATCCCTCAAATCTAGAATGGAAGCGTCTAAAACACAAACTAAAACGAATAGACAACATCCCTCAAATTTGGTGAACCCAAATACCACACGCATTATTATTTATTTTTATTCAATTACTCGATCTCAATAATTAAACATGTTGTTGATGCGCTCTGTTTCTTTAAATTTGGTACAAATGCAAGAGCTGTCTATCTTATCTCCACCATCGTTCAAATACGACGCCTAACATTGAGTATTTTTATAAGAATCAAGATGATGATGCTTCCTCTGTTACTCTTTTCCTCTGCGCTGCCTGCTCTTATAGCGGAGTTCTCTAATTATTCTGATCAACAAGCCTTGATTGGTTTCAAAGCTGCTTTCTCTGTCGATCCATACAATTCTTTGTTCGATTGGTCTCTCAATCAAATCTTCTGCAATTGGACTGGTGTTACCTGCTCTTCTAGGCAGCGTGTTGTTTCATTGAATCTCACTGGTAAGGGATTACTTGGCCCCATCTCTCCATTACTTGG
Source organism: Chamaecyparis obtusa (assembly GCA_027943335.1). Lineage (NCBI taxonomy): Eukaryota > Viridiplantae > Streptophyta > Pinopsida > Cupressales > Cupressaceae > Chamaecyparis > Chamaecyparis obtusa. The sequence goes on from BSBK01010828.1 coordinate 88,641, forward strand.
AAACCTTTCCTTCCTTAGAGTACTTGATCTAAAAAATAACAGCTTGCAAGGACATATTCCATTTCAAATTGGAAACCTATTTCGCTTGAAAAGGCTTGGATTGTCTTATAACAATTTGGAAGGTCACATTCCATCCTCTCTAGGAGGTTGCCGTTCTTTACAATCTCTCAGGCTGTCGTTTAATAATTTAAGTGGAAGCATTCCCTCTGGATTTAGTCTTCTTTCAAAATTAGAGACCATGTCAATAGCAGTAAACCAATTAACAGGTAGTGTCCCATCTTTTATAGGCAACATGTCCTCCCTAACTATAATAGAATTGGGTGAAAACAGGTTCGAAGGTAGCATTCCTGTTGAATTGGGTATGCTTAGTCATCTTATCTGGCTTAATCTTCGCACTAATAGCTTAACGGGGTCGATTCCTGTTGCCCTTTCCAATTGCAGTCAGCTCTATATGCTGCAATTATATCAGAACAACTTAATTGGCCCAATTCCCTGGGAGCTTGGCAGGCTATCAGAGTTGGAAGAAGTGTATTTGTGGGGAAATTAGCTCACTGGAGAAATACCCACCTCAGTGGCTAATTGGACTCAGCTCCAAGTGCCCTGGTTTTTGGGAACATGAAGAAGCTGCAACGGTTTGTTTTGTGGCAGAACCATTTTGTGAGTGGAGGCAGTGGTTTGCCTAATTTAACTGCGTTGACAAATTGTTCCAACCTGAAAAATCTTCAGTTGGGCTTGAATTATTTCACTGGCATATTGCCCAATTCAGTTGGCCGCCTGTCCAATTCACTCTCCGTTCTTGCATTTAATTCAAATGGATTTGGGGGAAACATACCTGATGAGATTGGTAACCTCACAAACTTGGCAACATTGACCCTGGAAGAAAACCACTTCAATGGTTCCATTCAATCTACACTCGGTAAAATGTCAAATCTGGAGAGGATATTTCTGGACAAAAATGATTTAGATGGAAGAATTCCAGAAAGTTTCGGGCTATCAAAAAGGCTTGGATTGTTGTCAATAAGTGAAAACATGCTTTCGGGGACAATTCCAGAGAGTCTTGGCGACCTCCCACAGCTACGAGAGGTTGTTCTTCATCACAATCAACTTTCAGGGGAAATACCTGCTAGTTTAGGGAGATGCCAAACTTTGGCAAAGCTGGACTTGGCTAACAACCAACTTACAGGAAATATACCTCCTGACGTGTCAGGTCTTCAGAATATGAATTTGTATTTCAATCTTTCTAACAACTTATTGCAAGGTTCAATTTTGGATGTTAGCAGAATGGTTATGGTATTAGCTATAGATTTATCTCACAATCAGTTCTCGACTGGCATTCCAAGTGCTCTGGCAAAGCTGCACGGCTTTAGAATATCTAAATCTTTCTTGGAATGCATTTGAAGGCCCCATTCCAGCATCTCTGACAACACTAAAATACCTTCAAGACATGGACTTTTCTTGCAACAATTTGTCAGGTACAATACCAGTGGCTTTTCGAGACATGAAAATGCTTCGCCATCTAAATCTATCTTCAAACAGGTTGACTGGAGAGGTTCCAAGGGGAGAGGTTTTCTCAGATCTTGACACCTCAGCAGTTGCAGGAAATCTTGGCCTCTGTGGTCCATGGATAAATTTACCACCGTGCCCTAATTTCAAATCCAAGCACAAAGGGCTATCAGTCTCCCATAAGGTAATAATTGCTGTTCCGATCAGCATTGTAATATTAATCCTGTGCTTTCTATTGCTTGCATCTTGCTACAAATGGGGATATAAGAGGCAGAGCATCCCTACTGACAATGTAGAACAGAGTAGATCAGAGTACCCTTGATCTACATGTACATCCCATAAGGATTTCATATGAAGAACTTGTGAGTTCCACAAATCTGCTAGGGAGGGGTGGATTTGGATCAGTTTATAAAGGAATTCTGAGTAATGGGGGACATATTGCTGTCAAAGTCCTTAATTTCCAAGATCAACATGCCCAAAAAAGTTTTATCACAGAATGCAATGCACTGAAAAGAGTTGGACAGCGCAATGTGATAAAATTATAACAATCTGTTTCAACCCTGTTCTTAAAGCTTTGGTTCTTCCATTCATGCCAAATGGAAGTTTAGATAGGTGGCTGTACCCTGAAGGAGATGAATGCAAACTAAATTTAAATGATAGATTAAAAATAGCACTAGGGATAGCTCAGGGGATGGAGTATCTACATCATTATTGTTTTGTGCAAGTGATACATTGTGACTTGAAACCAAGTAATGTGTTAATGGGGGATGATAACACTCCATATATAGCAGACTTTGGCATCGCAAAAGTGGTTTCTGGGAACTCCCTTGATTCATAGGCTTCCACAAATGCACTTCAAGGATCATTTGGTTACATGCCACCAGGTAGTTGTTTGAGTCATTCTAATCTCTATATTGCACTGAATTCGTTTTTTATATTGCACCATTACATATAATATTAAGGAATGTACTATACTGCAGAATATGCAATGGGTGTAAAGGTTGGGACAAAAGGAGATATATATAGTTATGGTATTTTATTGCTGGAGCTTTTTACGAGGAGGAAGCCAACTGATATCATATTTATAGCAGGATTGACTCTTACAAAATGGGTAAGAATGAATTTTCCAGATGACATAGCAGAAGTGATGGATTACTCCCTACTTAGAAATGTGAATGAATTAGACAGGTAGGGTTGGTTTGTACAAATAAATCTCCGCTACAGCGTCCCAGTATGAAAGAAGTTTTAATGAAACTAAATGATATATAAGTATTGTTTTCCCAGCTTGTCAACAACTCTTTAATATAATAAAGTTGTTGGACAACAAACCAATCAATCATATTTATTGTAATAAATCGTACCAGGATCATTATTTATTTTTAATATATTTTCTTAACTGGATATCTCTAAATGTTTTCAAAACATACTCTAAAAATATTATTCAGATTAAAGGTTTTTTTTTTTTTTAATTTCTCATTTCTACAGTAAAAGGTTGAAATAGTCATCTTTGTAAATCTGATGAAGATAAAAGTACATTCTTAACCTATCTCAATTATTAGTGATAATAAATGATGTTCAGTTCTTTTCAATCTGTTCAAATGTTGCTGTCTGGATGAGTTGCTTCAACTCTTTTTAATGGCAGCAACTAAGCTCCCTACAAAAACGTACTAAAGACAAAAAATGTCAAACTTTTTTTTTTCAGATTTGCTAAAATAAAGAGATTTTTTTGCAATTTTTTATGGAAAACTTAATTATTAAATGTACTTTGTATACAAGATTTAGATCTTTCCTTTTGTAGTTATTGTATCTGCTTTGTTTTAATTTCTGCAACTCTATCTTTCTCTGTGGTTATTATTATTATTTATTCTCACTCCTAATCTATTCTGTTTAATTAAAAAAATTAATAGTTAAATTTTTTAGTGTTATATGTTTTATAATTAGATTTTAGTTTAGTACTGTTGATATTTATTTTTTAAATTTGGTGAAGTTACATATATTTCAAATTATTTATTTATTTTTTAAATTTGGTGAAGTTACATATATTTCAAATTATTTATTTATTTGTAATATTTGTTATACTTTTTTATACAGCTATAAAAGTCATCACCAAGCCAAATATGAAAGTTCCTACATCAACTCATGATTGAAGACTAAAACTTTTGATTTCAAAATGTAAATTCAATTTTTGGATGATTGGTCTCATTAATATCATTGACTAAGTGAACCATGTATTCATTTTACTAAACAAGATTGCTTGTATATAATGTGTTAAAATGGAAGAATACCTTGAATGATAAACACCCACTCCACTATAAAAATCATGCAAAATGAAAATACAATGATTTTCTTTAGACCTACTTATAAATATTAGAATATTAAATTCAGCTCCAAAACTCATTCAATGACAATAAAATTAAAATTAAGGGTAGTTTATGAAACCTAAATATCTTCTACGAAAAGAATTTTAGATATAGGTTCTAGACCTTGTGTTTTCAATGAATTTTTTTTTTATCAATATCATAGCATCTCTAACACTTTAAAAAATTATTCTAAACCAAACTAAGAATCAATCTATTTGAGAAATGATGTCAAAATGTTTTAGAATACACAATAACCTTTCAATTACTAAAACAACATGAATTGATCTCAAGGAAAAAATAGCTAATAAATTAATAAATCTTTGGGTTGATGATATTTTATAATGAATATGGATATTTATAAGTAAGATAGGAATATCAATTGATGAAGGTACCAATAAGGGTATATATATATATATATATATATATATATATATATATATATATATATATATATATATATATATATAGAGAGAGAGAGAGAGAGAGAGAGAGAGAGAGAGAGAATTGTGCTTGCACACATGTGTGCGTGTGTCGGTGACACCACAATACTGGGTTACACATTTTGATTTTTGTTGAAATAACATATTTTTAAGAAAATATAATGCTTTAAGCTTTGAGAGGTCTCATTTGCAGGAATTAATTGAATAGGGTTAAATTAAAATTTTTAGATTAAACTATCTTCAATAGAACCTCTTTACTCTTAAATCGAACTTACAAAAGAATGTCCTTTGAACCTATCAAAATGCTCACAGAATCCCCCTTTACATTAGCTTTGGGGGATCAAATGAATTCATTTTAAATTTTAAATTATTTAGTTCTTATTATTAAGTTTACAAATATTATAATTTTGAATAGATCTAATTTTATCAATACATTTACTTTTTATTTATTATGAATGTAGGTTTCTATTGAACATTTAGGTCTTTGTTCCCCGCATGTGGAAAATTTGAAAAATAAAGGAAAGAAAATGTAAAAAATATCTTTTCTCTACATATTCATATCCTCATTTCTACACAAAAAGAGGAATTTAATTTATATGCATCTAAAATAAGTTATCCATTATTAAGTACACCTCTGTCCAAATTACAATCATTGTATGTATGTATGTATATATGTGTGTGTGTGTGTGCAGACATACATGCATACATACATAGGGTATGTGCAAGATCATGGTATGCAAAAAAGTGGCAATGGGAAAAAAATGTGTTTTCTATCATGCCGAACACACCAAAATCTACTTTGACTTTTTGCATGGGTCAGACAGAATTGAATTTGCTTTGGTAATATCAAACCAAATCGAATACCCGTTAAAATCATGTATATGATCCAAATCGAATACTCATTACAAATCGGATACCTATTTTGAATAAATTAGAAAACACATTTTAGTAAAATGCGCATAACTTTTGCATTTCTCATATCGAAATTTTAATTTTTTATAGGCGTTGGAAAGGTGATTGCGAGACCTATAATAGGGATAAGGTAATTTTATTATATTATATACCAAAAATCAATTATAATAATTTTAAGTGAATCCTTAATTTTGAAACTTGTCATAATCACAAGTTTTGTGTACAAAATTGTTCTTTTTTAATTCAATTCTTCTCCCATAAGAATTGACATAGTTCAAAAGTAGTAAATAATGAAAACCTTAAATTTTATGTACTAATTAGATTAAAAATTTTCATAAATCATTGCATAGGGTTTCCTTGTTGTCTTTGATGACCTACAAGAAAATGTCTCTCTATACCAATCTTCCCCTCTATCGATTTACTTATCTTTGTCTCTCTCTCTCTCTCTACCCATACCTATTTTTTACTTGTCTCTATCACCTCCTTTCTATCTCACTCTTTCCCCCTCTATCTCTATCTCCTATAGATATATCTTTATGTCTATATCTATATCTCATTATCTCCAAATCTCTCTTATTATCTTCATCTGGAGACTTCACCTATCATAATAAATAAATAAGTTAAATGAGGGAAGGAATTGAATTATGAGGGGAAGAGGTGGGATGGTGAGAAGAGGGAGGGAGAAAGGAGAAAGGGACAAGGAGAATGGGGGAGATATCAGGTGGAGAGCGAAAAGGAGGATGGGGAGATAAATGAGGTAGAGAGAGAAAGAGGATAGTCAGGAGGAATAGATGAAGATGGTAATAGGGGACGAGAGAGAGAGAGAGAGAGAGAGAGAGAGAGAGAGAGAGAGACGTGATGGTGGGGGGGAAGGGATGGGACGATGAAATGAGGGAGGGTAGAGAGTGAGTTATAGGGGTAATTAGGGAAAGAGATAAGAGATGGATATGGTCTTAGGTGTCTTAAGTGGTCCTTGGTGCCTTAAGTGGTCCTAAGGGGTCATCATATATATTAATGGGTCATGTGATATATTAATGGGTCTTAGGATACACTAATAGGTCCTAGGGGATTCTAAAATACATAATGGGTGTGAATGAGTCATAGGACATATTGATCCATCAAAAGCATCTTAGGATACACTATGGGGTCCTATGATGTCTTGAGGGGTCCTAGATATCCTAAGGGGTCTTAAAGGTTCATTAGGGTATAAATGTGATCCATTATTACTCCTTTAGACACATTAGAAACCTAGAGTGTTCCCTAAGGGTTTGTAGTTTGTTCTAAGGGGTCCTATGACCCCTTAAGACATACTTTATGGTTCTAATGTGTCTTAATGGGTTATAATGGGTTTCAAGGGGTCCTTAGACCACTTAGGATCTATTAGGATCCCTTATGACCCATTATGACCCCTTTCGACACATTAGAACCATACAGTGTGTCCTAAGGAGTCATAGGACCACTTAGATCACATTACAATCCCATAAGACACACTTTATTTTTCCAATGTGTCTTAATGGGTCATAATGGCTTGTAAGGGGCTCTAATACCCCTTAATACCCATTTGGACCCCTTACAACCCATTAAGACTCCTTTTGACACATTACAACTATAACTTAGTGTGTTGTAAGGGGTCGTAGGACCCCTTAGATCACACTACGACTATATAAGACACACTTTATGATTCTGATGTGTCTTAATGGGTCATAATTGGTTCTAAGGGGTACCAATACCCCATAGGACCCATTATGACCTGTTAATTCTCCTTTTTCATAATTAGAGCCATAAAGTGTGTCATAGGGGGTCATAGTGTATTATAAGGGGTCCTACGATCCCTTAGGACATACTTTATGGTTCTACTATGTCTTAATGATTCATAATGGGTTGTAAGGGGTCCTAATATATCTTAGGACTTATTACAACTCTTTATGACCCCTTTCAACATATTAGAATCATAAAGTGTGCCCTAAGGGGTTGTAATATGTTCAAAGTGGTCCTATGACCCCTTATGACACACTTTATGGTTATAATGTGTCTTAATGGGTCATAATGGGTTGTAAGGGGTCCTTATAACCTTTAGGACCCATTACAACCCCTTATGAGCCCTTTTGACAAATTAAAACTATAAAGTGTGTCCTACGGGCTCGTAGGATCCCTTAGATCACATTGTGGTCTCTTAGGACACACTTTATGGTTATAATGTGTTAAAAGGGGTCATAATAGGTCCTAAGTGGTCAAAGGACCCTTACGACCAATTATGACCCATTAAGACACATTCGAACCATAAGGTGTGTCTTAAGGGGTTGTAATGTGATCTAAGGGGTCCTACGACCCCCTAGGACACACTTTATGCTTCTAATATGTCAAAATGGGTTGTAATAGGTCTTAAGGGGTCCTAATGGCTCCTAAGGGGTCTAAGTATCCCTTACAACCCATTGAAACTATAAGTTGTGTCACAAGGAGTTGTAGGAATCCTTAGAACACATTACGACCTCTTAGGACACACTTTATAGTTCTAATGTGTCTAAAGAGGTCATAATGGATTTTAAGGGGTGCTAATGAGTCCTCAATGGTGTAAGGATCCCCTATGACCTATTATGACCGATTGAGACACAATAGAACCATAAGGTATGTCTTAAGAAGTTGTAATGTGTGCTAAAGGGTCTTACGACCCCTTAGGACACACTTTATTATTATAATGTGTTGAAATAGGTTATAAAGGGTCGTAAGGGGTCCTAATGGGTCCTAAGGGGTATTAAGACCCCTTACAAACCATTGTGACATATTAGAACTATAACGTGTGTCTTAAGTGGTTGTAATATTTTCTAGGACACAATTTCTAGTTCTAATCTATCAAAAGATATTCTAATTGGCCATAAGGAGTCCTAAAGGGTCCTAAGGGGTATTAGGACCCCTTAAAAACTATTATGACTCATGAATACTTATTATAACCATAAAGTGTGTCTTATAGGGTCGTAATGTGATCTAAGATGTCCTACGACCTCTTACAACATATTTTATGGTTGTAATCTATCAAAGGGGGTCATAATGGGTTGTAATGGGTCATAATGGGTGTAAGGACCCCCTGTAACCCATTATGACCCATTAAGACACATCAAAACCATAAAGTGTGTCTTAAAGGGTCATAGGACCCTTTAGAACACATTAAAACCCCTTAAAGAACACTTTATGGTTCTAATGTGTTGAAAGGGGACATAATGGGTCGTAATGGATCCTAACATGTATTAGGACCCCTTAGAAACCATTGTGACCCATTAAGACACATTAGTACCATAAAGTGTGTCCTAAGCGGTTATACAACCCCTTAGAGGATATTATTGCTCCTTAAGACATAGTTTATGGTTCTATTGTGTCGAAAGGGGTCATAATAGGTCATAATAGGTCTTAAAGGGTATTAGGACCCCTAAAAAGCTATTCTAACTCATTAAGATACATTAGAACCATAAAGTGTGTCTTATGGGGGTGTAGTGTGATCTAAGGTGTGCTACGACCCCTTAGGATGCACTTTACGATTGTAATGTTTTGAAAAGGGTCATAGTGGATCGTAAGGGGTCCTAAGGGGTATTAGGACCCCTAACGATGCATTATGACCCATTAAAAAATATTAGAACCATAAAGTGTGTCTTATGGTGCGTAATATGATCTAAGGGGTCATATGACCCCTTAAGTCACACTTTATGTTATAATGTGTCAAAAGGGGTTGTAATAGGTTGTAAGGGATCCTAATGAGCCCTATGGGATCTAAGGACACCTTAAAAACCATTACGACACATTACAATCATAAAGTGTGTCACAAAGGCTGGCTTGTGAGGCTCTTGCATCTTTTTTTGAAGTGCCTTGGGGTGTTGAATATATAATTGGAAATGACATTTGCATGTGCCTTGTTAGCTCTTGTTTCATGATTCTCTACACATACTATTTTTTGTCATGGAAACCATGGCCAACATTTCAAACCATGAGAGAGCTATAAGGAAGTTATCAATGACAGAGAATTGTCTCGTATAGTCGAAATTGTGTCAAATAGTGACAAGAGAGAGTTAAAAATAGTGAATAAGATTCAATCTAATATTTGTAGATTGGTCGCTAGTATCACTACTGAGCATAGAAAATAGAATTTTGGTTGAAGGAAAATGAGTTAGCCACTGAGAAAGGAACATAAATTAAATATAAGGATCCGAATGATATTTAATGAAGAGCCACAGTGATCTAGAAGATTCTAAGAATGAGGAAGTGTTAGTTAAAGAGATCTATGATCAGGAAAATTTAAGGTGATGATTTATGGTAAACATCTAAGCAACAAAAAATGAAGGTACAAGTTCCAAGAAAGGTTCAAGTTCTGAGGTAATGATAAAATATTTTACCAAGATCCAAATTCATTGAATCAGTTCGTGAAGATAATATGACATTTGAGAATAAAATGAGGAAAACATAATAAAGGAGATTAAGAGGGAAAAAAAAGTCTATGTAAATGACAAAATTGTATGAAGAACAAGCTGACAAGTTGCAGTGTGGATGTGTAACTGGCTAATGCAGTGAAAAAAGAAAAGGTTGAAATTAGAGTCTACAATAAGAGATTGATGAAGTTTGGAGGCCAGTGAGTAGTGAAGGAAAGAAGTGAAGAAAAAGAGTGAATAAGGGATTTGACTAAGAAAGAGGTAGTTGAAGATTTACATATCGAATTTTTATACTGTTGATTATTAATATTCGTAGCAAAAAAATATCTTAACCAAGTGGACTTAACAGTCTTATTGTAAAACCTTGAGAGGTGAAATTATAGAAGAGTGTTTAAAGACCTTTGATTAGGCCACTCCTAACAGAGTGAAGATCCTAATAGATCTAAGGAATATCCCATAATAGGGTCACATTTAACAATGTGCATTGTAATCTTTAACAAGATTTTCTTTTAACTGAGATCCAAGGAAAATCCAATAATAGGGTCACATTTAACAATGTGCATTGTAATCTTTAACAAGATTGGCTTTTAACCAAGCATACTTCAAATGAGTATTTCTTTGGTGGGTGACGATTCCCATAGTGGTTTTTCCCAAATTGGGTTTCCACGTTAAATATTGGTGTTATATGTGTTGAATATTTATTGTGCATGTTATTTGTTTATTACTTGAAGTTGCTACTATTATAGGTTAATATTGAAGTTTGTCTAACCAAGTTGTTACCAAGTTGAATCAGAGTTAAAGTTTTAAGGTTTAAAGAATCACTGGTTACTGATTCACCCCCTTAGTAATCCAACAATTGGTATCAAAGCTTTAGTACTCCAAAGGGATAATTTTAAAAGACTTGAGTTAAAGGTCTAAATATGTATAAGAGGGAGACACCAAAGTTCAACATGGACAACTTATCTACAAGCAAAAGCAGGATGAGGTTTCACATATCTAGAATTGGAGAGTATGCAATATACTATCTTGACAATGAGTATTCACACACGAGTTATGATTGAGATCACACATGAGTTATGATTGAGATATCTTCTGCTCTCACCAACTTGGAGTTCAATGATCTTAAAGGATGTTATACAACAAAACAAATGTGGGACAAGCTTTCATTAGTATATGGTGGAGATCAACATGTTTAAAAGGTAAAAGCTGAAAGTTTGAAAGGAAAATTTGATTCTATGAGAATGAAAGAAGGTGAATATGTTACACAGTACAGTACAAGATTGAAGGAAGTTGTGAGTTCTATTCAAGGTGCGGGAGGACATATAAAAGAAGAAGATGTAACATGTAAAATTTTGAGGACATTATTTCCTACATATTCTATCTGGGTGTCAGCTATACAAGAACTGGAATCTCCTTTTCTCAGATACATTTTTCACTGGATGCTACAATTGGTATGTTGATTACTTTTGAGCTAAATTATTTTTCCAATAGTTTACTTTCCACTTCTAAGAGTGAGTTTGAATTCAAGTCATCTTTGAACATGAAATTTTAGGGAGTCTAGATCTATTAATGGTTATGTAAGTAGTGCAAGTGAAAAATTTCAAAGTTGTAAGAGTTGATCTAGAAAGTATATTTGAAGAAGAAAGACTACAAGAATATTTTGAAGCTTTACTAGCTACGATACTACCGAGAGGAAAAGGAAACTACCAAGGGAAATTACCTTTGAAATATCTCAAATACAACAAGATTGGTCACATTGCATCTAGATGTCCTGACAATAACAGTGATGAGAAACAAGACAACTAAGATAATAATAAAAGAGAGAATAGATTCAGGAGATACCGATATTTCAAGAACAAAGGTAAGAAGTCATCCTACACTACCGAGGGACTAACCGATGATGATTCTGATAATGATGAAGGTGAAGAGGTTAAGTATGTTTCTATCAAGGATGATTTTGATGAAGAAAGGTATGGAGAATAAAAATATTTAATTTCTCATTTTAGTAAGAATGATACATGGATAATTGATAGTGGATGTTCACATCACATGACTGGTGACACATATAAGTTCATTACTATGGAAGATCATGATGAAGGTTATGTTATATTTGGTAATGATGCTCCATATCTTGTGAGAGATAAAGGCTCTATAATTCTACTGGATAATACACAATGTGATGATGTCTATTGGGTTGAAGGACTAAAGTACAATCTGCTAAGTGTGGCACAACTGAATAACACTCACTAGTAAATTTGGCCTCAAATTTCAACCAAGAATTGGTTAAAATTTTGACCGAAATTAGTCGAATTTACGACCAACATTGTCGTCGGTCTTTTTTGTCAAATTTTTGACGTACTTATAATCAGTCAAAATTTTGACTAAAACATAGGTCGAAAATTCGACTGAGTCCATGATTCAAAATTGTTGTCCTTTTTTTATAATGGTCAAAATTTTGACCAATTGTCGAACAAATATCCACCTAATATTGATCAAAATTTTGACCGGTGGCAGCAAAAATTTCCACCAAATGTTGGTCAAAATTTTGACGAAAACATCAAATGTTCGACCGAGATGCTATACATTCGACGGATGAGATGGTCGAAATTTTGTTGTTTTGGTCAAAATTTTGTTATTGTGGTCGAAATTTTGACCATCCTTTGGTGGAGGTTTTTGGTGGCATTGGTCGAAATTTCGACCAATGCTATTTTTTTTTAAAAAAAAATTGTTACATACGTAAGGTGAATTTAGAGTTCTTTTCATTAACCTGTGATTCATGAGTAGTGGTTTACATGAACCCATCTCTCATGAGAATGAATGGAACAGTTACCACTCATTGGCTCTAGGTGATGCTTACGGAGGTGAAGCACCGAGACTTCCCGGGAGGTCATCCATCCTAGTACCACTCCAGCTCGAGCACGCTTAACTACGGAGTTTCCTCCATGGTTAAACCCACTCTGCTTGCATCCTCATTCGCAAAACCTTCACCAAGTGTTATTCCTTATGAACCATTCATTAGAAAGCCCCTTAAGCTCGTCAATTAATAAGTAGGAGATATTTTCCACAGCAAGTCAAATTGTGATATTGCTATCAAGATTCAACTATGTAGTTTTTTGAGTCAAACTCATTGACCCGTGATTCATGAGTAGTGGTTCACACAAACCCATCTCTCATGAGAATGAATGGAACACTTAACACTCATTGGTTCTAGCTGATGCTCACAGAGGTGAAGCACCGGGACTTCCCGAGAGGTCACCCATCCTAGTACTACTCCAAATCGAGCGCACTTAACTACGGAGTTTCCTCCATGGTTAAACCCACTCTGCTTGCATTCTCATTTGCAAAACCTTCACCAAGTGTTGTGCCTTATGAACCATCGATTAGAAAGCCCCTTAAGCTCATCAACTGGCTAGTAAGGCGCAACACTTGGTGAAGGTTTTGCAAATGAGAATGCAAGCAGAGTGGGTTTAACCAGGGAGGAAACTCCGTAGTTAAGTGCGCTCGAGTTGGTGTAGTACTATAATGGGTGACTTCTCGGGAAGTCCTAGTGCTTCACCTCTGTGAGCATCAGCTAGAGCCAATGAGTGCTAATTGTTCCATTCATTCTCATGAGAGATGGGTTCGTGTGAACCACTACTCATGAATCACGGGTCAATGAGTTTGACTCAAAAAACTACATAGTTGAATCTTGATAGCAATATCACAATTTGACTTGCTGTGGAAAATATCTCCTACTTATTAATTGACGAGCTTAAGGGGCTTTCTAATGAATGGTTCATAAGGCATAACACTTGGTGAAGGTTTTGCAAATGAGGATGCAAGCAGAGTGGGTTTAACCATGGAGGAAACTCCGTAGTTAAGCATGCTCGAGCTGGAGTGGTACTGGGATGGATGACCTCCCAAGAAGTCCTAGTGCTTCACCTCCGTAAGCATCACCTAGAGCCAATGAGTGCTAACTGTTCCATTCATTCTCATGAGAGATCCATTTGATAAAGCTTGGTGAAATAACTTCAAACATTTTGAAGCATCTATTGGATTTTGTCACCCAAAAGGAAGATGGATTTCCCAATTCAAAAATTCCCAGCCACCATCTTTAATAAATTTATCTGGATCATCTAAAATGGTCTTCAAAATTGGCTGCGAGTTCAAGTTCATTCTGCTTTCATAATACTTTATATCCATTGAGTTTAGCCATTCTTTGATGCCATCAAGAGAAGATTGAGGAATAACATCAATACGGAGTACATCCCGCTTGAAGTCTTTGAAAACAATAGCCATATCAAATGCCTTTTTCCCAAGTCCTACTCTCTCAAGGTTAACTATCTCAATCTCACTAATGGTTATTACTAAGAAAGGCAATTCCACCAACTCTACCAAACAGTTTACGGTAGGAACAATAAAAGCAGAGGCTTTGAAAGGAACTCCATGAAAACCTAGCTCTCTAAATGGTATATCAAACTCCAGTTCAAAATCTTTTAGATGAGGCTGCTTCCATAGCTCTGTTACTCATTTAACAAACCCTTCAAACTCTCCATTGATTTGATTTTTCTTGTCCCTCTCTTGCTGCTCTTCCTCAATTTCATCGGGATCATACATGGACCTTCTTGCCCCTCCTAAAGTTTGGACCACATCCATTACTTCCACATAAAACTGGACATCCTTAGTCTTCTTAGTTCCCACCATAATATGGTTATGCAAATGAAAATGAAGCAAAGTAATCATCTCCTTCTCTACTGGCTGGAAGAATGCATGTTTAATATTTTGATACATGATATCAGCTCTCATGGTTGAATACCGAAATCCATTATAGTGGGCCTCCAGAGTTCTAGTCATCTTTCTTCCTCTTCCACCAAATGTCGGCCCGATCCACAAGTCTGCCAACCTAATTGGCTTTGTTTTTGAAAGCTAAAGTTTCTTCTGAGTCACCAGTGTAGGTCTCTCTACCTTTTCAGACTCTGTCATAGCTATAGACCATCTATGGGATTTGATCATTTGTACCACTTGGTTGATGATGCAAGGGCATCCAACAGGGCACCTAAGCCCAGGAGTGGAATGGCATTCAGAGATGTTCAATTGCAATGTTAGACTCAATATTCAAAGAAAAATTCATAATCAAGTCTAAAGGTCATTGTAATGTAATAAGGAATAATTTAGTATGTAAGCAAGATATGGACATACAAAAAAAACCAGTGAGTTGTTTAACAAATCCCCAAAAGAAATCGATATCAAGAATGTAGCGAAAAAGATGTGAGTAGAATGGAAAAAGATGTGAGATGCATGAACATCAAAGATTAATATGGCTAGAAGATAGAAGCAATGAACTGTTCATGGGTTCCAAGCACTTAAAAAATGTGGAGTTCAGTCAGCCTGTAGTAGCAAGCTAAAAAAATTCTTTCAAGTCATTGATTCAGTTTGCCATGTTTATTGACCTCAAATTTGGTCTTTTCATTAACCTGTGATTCATGAGTAGTGGTTTACATGAACCCATCTCTCATGAGAATGAATGGAATAGTTACCACTCATTGGCTCTAGGTGATGCTTATGGAGGTGAAGCACCGAGACTTCCCAGGAGGTCATCCATCCCAGTACCACTCCAGCTTGAGCACGCTTAACTACGAAGTTTCCTCCATGGTTAAACCCACTCTGCTTGCATCCTCATTTACAAAACCTTCACCAAGTGTTATGCCTTATGAACCATTCATTAGAAAGCCCCTTAAGCTCATCAATTAATAAGTAGGAGATATTTTCCACAGCAAGTCAAATTGTGATATTGCTATCAACATTCAACTGTGTAGTTTTTTGAGTCAAACTCATTGACCCGTGATTCATGAGTAGTGGTTCACACGAACCCATCTCTCATGAGAATGAATGGAACACTTAGCACTCATTGGTTCTAGCCGATGCTCACAAAGGTGAAGCAATGGGACTTCCCGAGAGGTCACCCATCCTAGTACTACTCCAACTCGAGCGCACTTAAGTACAGAGTTTCCTCTGTGGTTAAACCCACTCTACTTGCATTCTCATTTGCAAAACCTTCACCAAGTGTTGTGCCTTATGAACCATCAATTAGAAAGCCCCTTAAGCTCATCAACTGGTTCGTAAGGTGCAACATTTGGTGAAGGTTTTGCAAATGAGAATGCAAGCAGAGTGGGTTTAACCAGGGAGGAAACTCCGTAGTTAAGTGTGCTCGAGTTGGAGTAGTACTAGAATGGGTGACCTCTCGGGAAGTCCCGGTGCTTCACCTCTATGAGCATCACCTAGAGCCAATGAGTGCTAAGTGTTCCATTCATTCTCATGAGAGATGGGTTCATGTGAACCAGAGTATCAAAACCCGCAGCGAGTCAGGTGAGTTATCCTGACTCGCGGGTCGAGCCATGGCTCCCAGGTTTTGGTGACCTGGCTGAGTCATGGACCGAGTTATGGGGCATGACCCGCGTGACTCACCGAGTCAGCAGGTCATGGCCATAACTCGCGGGTCCGTGCCTCATGACCCGCACCGCGGCAGGCCCGAGCCATAGACTTGTCAACAACAGTGATATACATGTTGTTGAAGGAAAATTGTGACAATCACTTAGAACAAGACAATAATCTGCTGTTTCAAGAAGGAAGATTGTGCCAATGATGCAGTCATAATAACAATGATATGAGCAATAATCCACGAATGAGAGCAGCAAACAAAAGGATGTAGAAGACAGTATGTTGGAGGACAGTGGCTTTCATTTTTATGACAGTGATCAGAAATGGAGAAATGCAGAAGAATATCGGTGAAAATCATGACTGTTATGAGAGGACATGATAATTAACAAACAGTCACATCAATGTCTAAGGACATTGATCATCTTCATGAATCTCTAATGACAGTAGGCTTCATGAATTTCTGATGACAGTAGTCTTCAGTGAGTGTTCAAGGACAGTGTTCAAAGAAAGAAGACAGCAAACAGAAGAATGAATCCTAAAGCAGTCATTAGTCATGAAAAGTCACTGATAAAAGATGATTAAAAGCAGTGTTTTGCAATGTGATAGCAGTGAAAAGAAAATCGATTAGAGTAGTGATGTATAGCAGTGATTACATGATGAAACAATGACATATACTATTAGAAACAGTGACATTCACTGTTAGAGCAGTCACAATAAGGATCAGAATAGTAAGTAAATGATAGGTCATGAAGAGCAGTCCAAGGAATGTCAAAAAAGTTAACCAATGAATAAATAAGAAGAATCATAAAGAAATGAGAACAGCTGACGATGTATCACAAGAATATCAGTTAGAACAGCCATGATTCATCAATGAGCATTCATGAGTTGTTAAAGGGAACAGTAGGACAAACGCCTTGGGACAATGAAGATTGAAATGCTAAGAATCAATGATCCACAAGATTCAAATTGGAGAGATGGAATGAAGACAGTGAATGTAATGGAAAAAATAGTGATCAAATTGCCTTGGTTATTGATTGAATCTACACATTTGAATATCTATATATATTGAACTAGCAAATAAGAAAAGACGTGACTTTTCACATTAGAAATGACATGTTAATTCATAATGAAGTGACGTGACTATTCATAACAATTACCATTCGTTCCCTTCATTATCGATTATACTTTGTTCTCTTAACCATATCCGTTAGATGTTATTTGACCTTTAGATGTGATGTGATGTGTTTTTAAGCTTTATTCAATAATGGGTGCCTAAAACAAGTTTTAAATTTTAAGAAATCTCTATTTTATTTTTTTGCTGAGTCATAGCCGAGTCATCGGCGAGTCACGGGTCGAGTCGGCCTTGCCGAGTCTGAGTTTTGATTCTTTGGTGTGAACCACTACTCATGAATCATGGGTCAATGAGTTTGACTCAAAAAACTACACAGTTGAATCTTGATAGCAATATCACAATTTGACTTGCTGTGGAAAATATCTCCTACTTATTAATTGACGAGCTTAAGGGGCTTTCTAATGAATGGTTCATAAGGCATAACACTTGGTGAAGGTTTTGCAAATGAGGATGCAAGCAGAGTGGGTTTAACCATGGAGGAAACTCCGTAATTAAGCATGCTCGAGCTGGAGTGGTACTGGGATGGATGACCTCCCAGGAAGTCCCAGTGCTTCACCTCCATAAGCATCACCTAGAGCCAATGAGTGGTAACTGTTCCATTCATTCTCATGAGAGATGGGTTCATGTAAACCACTACTCATGAATCACAGGTTAATGAAAAGAACTCTGAATTTCTGAATTGGGAAATCCATCTTCCATTTGGGTGACAGAATCCAATAGATGCTTCAAAATGTTTGAAGTTCTTTCAGCAAGCTTTATCAAATGGATCTCTCATGAGAATGAATGGAATAGTTAGCACTCATTGGCTCTAGGTGATGCTTACGGAGGTGAAGCACCGGGACTTCCTAGGAGGTCATCCATCCCAGTACCACTCCAACTCGAGCACGCTTAACTACAAAGTTTCCTCCATGGTTAAACCCACTCTACTTGCATCCTCATTTGCAAAACCTTCACCAAGTGTTATGCCTTATGAACCATTCATTAGAAAGCCCCTTAAGCTCATCAATTAATAAGTAGGAGATATTTTCCACAGCAAGTCAAATTGTGATATTTCTATCAAGATTCAACTGTGTAGTTTTTTGAGTCAAACTCATTGACCCGTGATTCATGAGTAGTGGTTCACATGAACCTATCTCTCATGAGAATGAATGGAACACTTAGCACTCATTGGCTCTAGCTGATGCTCACAAAGGTGAAGCACCAGGACTTCCCGAGAGGTCACCCATCCCAGTACTACTCCAACTTGAGTGCACTTAACTACGGAGTTTCCTCCATGGTTAAACCCACTCTGCTTGCATTCTCATTTGCAAAACCTTCACCAAGTGTTGTGCCTTATGAACCATCGATTAGAAAGCCCCTTAAGCTCATCAACTGGTTCGTAAGGCTCAACACTTGGTGAAGGTTTTGCAAATGAGGATGCAAGTAGAGTGGGTTTAACCAGGGAGGAAACTACGTAGTTAAGTGCACTCGAGTTGGAGTAGTACTGGGATGGATGACCTCCCAGGAAGTCCCGGTGCTTCACCTTCGTAAGAATCACCTAGAGCCAATGAGTGCTAACTGTTCCATTCATTCTCGTGAGAGATCCATTTGATAAAGCTTGGTGAAAGAACTTCAAACATTTTGAAGCATCTATTGGATTCTGTCACCCAAATGGAAGATGGATTTCCCAATTCAGAAATTCCTAGCCACCATCTTCAATAAATTTATCTGGATCATCTATAATGGTCTTCAAAATTGGCCGCCAGTTCAAGTTCATTCTGCTTTCATAATACTTTATATCCATTGAGTTTAGCCATTCTTTGATGCCATCAAGAGAAGATTGAGGAATAACATCAATGCAGAGTACATCCCGCTTGAAGTCTTTGAAAACAATAGCCATATCAAATTCCTTTTGCCCAAGTCCTACTCTCTCAAGGTTAACTATCTCAATCTCACTAATGGTTATTACTAAGAAAGGCAATTCCACCAACTCTACCAAACAGTTTACGGTCGGAACAATAAAAGTAGAGGCTTTGAAAGGAACTCCATGAAAACCTAGCTCTCTAAATGGTATATCAAACTCCAGTTCAAAATCTTTTAGATGAGGCTGCTCCCATAGCTCTGTTACTCGTTTAACAAACCCTTCAAACTCTCCATTGATTTTATTTTTCATGTGCCTCTCTTGCTGCTCTTCCTCAATTTCATCGGGATCATACATGGACCTTCTTGCCCCTCCTAAAGTTTGGACCACATCCATTACTTCCACATAAAACTGGACATCCTTAGTCTTCTTAGTTCCCACCATAATATGGTTATGCAAATGAAAATGAAGCAAAGTAATCATCTCCTTCTCTACTGGCTGGAAGAATGCGTGTTTAATATTTTGATACATGATATCAGCTCTCTCTTCTGCTCTCATGGTTGAATACAGAAATCCATTATAGTGGGCCTCCAGAGTTCTAGTCATCTTTCTTCCTCTTCCACCAAATGCTGGCCCGATCCACAAGTCTGCCAACCTAATTGGCTTTGTTTTTGAAAGCTAAAGTTTCTTCTGAGTCACCAGTGTAGGTCTCTTTACCTTTTCAAACTCTGTCATAGCTACAGACCATCTATGGGATTTGATCATTTGTACCACTTGGTTGATGATGCAGGGGCATCCAGCAGGGCACCTGTGCCCAGGAGTGGAATGGCATTCAGAGATGTTCAATTGCAATGTTAGACTCAATATTCAAAGAAAAATTCATAATCAAGTCTAAAGGTCATTGTAATGTAATAAGGAATAATGCTATAAAAGCAATGTAATAAGTGAAAATCCCATGTAATGAGTCAAAATGTTATGTAATGGTCATATAGGGTTAAGGTCTAAGTGGTTTTAGGTTTATAGGCATTAAATGGGTCCTTGACAAAGAATAGTCTCAATGACAGAGACAGAGGATCAGTCTTCAAAAAAGGAGCATTGATTGAGGATACATTACCTTGAGACTGAGATCTTCAAAAGGTTGCAGTCAAATGGAAGATTACAGTCTCAAAGGAATATAGGAGAAATGTTTGGAGACAAAATAGTGAGAGAGGCTTTACTCAAAAAATGCATCCAAGAAGGTGAGTACCTGGAAGATGGTTTGCTTCAAGGAAGTTAGAATTCTATTTCCTCAGTTTGATTGTTACAGTAGAGGATAGAGAGCAGCTATTACAGGGTTCTTTGCTCTTGAGTAATTTGAACCTCAAAGGCAGAGCTCTTCTCATCTCTTTAACATTACAAGTGGTTGTTTAAAGAAGATTTCTAGGTTTGGATGGTCCATAGTAAAATTTCCCAAAGAGTGTATCGAGTCTTCCCACATAACGTTTTAAGCTTGATGGGAACATAGGCAAAAAAAAAGTTTCTAATTAGATTTTAACAAAATTTTAGCCCTTCCATTATATTCATATTATTTAACATCTTCATAATCACCATTGTAGCTTGCAAGGTGATTCATCAAATTAAAAACAAAGCCTCCATGGCTTCTTACAACCTTTGAGTATTGTAAACTATAAGTAATATTTAGTAGAGAAATATAGCGAGGTAAGTGAGGACATTCTTCATTATAAGAATGAAATGATAGACAAGGGTAACTCTCAAGTTTAGTCTTTAACCATGCAAACTGTAATTGTAGAGACTGGCCTGGTTATTACCATTGACATTCAATTATCTATTGAGCTTATGAGCTTGGAGAAGAGAACTGCAAACTGCAACACCCTCACCAACTGTAAGAAATAGCCAATTTGGTCACAAAATTTCAATGAACTTTTCCTTTTGAAGATTCTCCATGAGATCTGACCCAGGGTTGCTCAATGCAAGCTAAAGATCATGTATACTCCTTGTTAGTATAATTCACATTGTTTACAATACAAAATAGATTTTTGTTAAATTTTATTATAACATAAAGATAGTCACACTTATTTAAAACTTGTAAGCTTGGTGAGCACTTGGATTTTTATTGATTTATATGTAGGTTCTAGGCCAGTAATGAAACAGTACGCAATTTAAAAAGGTCAAAGTTTAGAGTTTACTGTTTAAACCAAAATTCTATGAAGTGTTGATATAGTTGACATGTTTTATACAGAGTACATACTGCTGAACACGTTTAAACAACACATTCTAAGCTTTCATTTCTTTGGTTGATTTATTAGGAATGCTTTTACTTAATTCAATAAGACCCACTTATTAAATTTATTAGGAATGCTATTACTTAATTCAATAATACCCACTTATTAAATGATTTTAGATGAATGACATAAACAAATCAAAACTTAAAATAAATTGTTTAAACCAAAATAATATTTTGTTCAAACCAAAATTATGATAATAGTTACCTGAAGGCCTTTCAGTTCAATTATTCTCTTGAGCTCTTTGAGCATTTTGATTCCACTGGTGTCAATAGTGGTTACAGCTGCATAAGCGAAAAAAGAGAATGAAAAGCAGCACCAAAGTACAATACAAACCAAACCTGCTGGAGTTTGACCATATACAGCTGTATATCTAAATCCTAGAATAAAGGAAACAGGAATGGTTGTATATGATAAAATTAGGGTGCATTTATTCCATTTTATTCTGCTCCATAGTTTTGTTACTAGAAAACCGATTACAAGTGAAGGGAAATCCTTTTACAAAAAAGAAATGATGCATCAAATATGTAAGCTTTCAGAACTTATGGCCCATATCTATAATAACATACTACAAAGTGTCTTCCTTCAGCTTGGCAAGATGCTCCTCTTCATCCATTATCCATCTCATTATCCTGCGTACATTGTAAACTTTATTAAGGTCCCCAATAAACAATCCATGTAATGAAGACTGTGGATTAGAGATGTGTCAAAGCAGAAGAGCTCAGAAGAGAAGGGTTATGGTGAATGGGTGCTCATGACATTGCTATTGCTTGGATTACTCAAAACATCAAATAACAAATAATATATAAAGTTATAAACTGTTAAGGGGAGGGAGAACAGTAGTCGTATGGACTATCTTCTTCAATATCAAATACCATCATGCAATTCATTAAAATATTATGCTTAACATAATATATTCTAAAAATGACATTTTTGAAATTCTACCAAAACTTAATCTAAAAATGACTACTATTCAAAAGATGAGTTATTCGAAAGATGGGTTATTTGAAAGATGGGTTATAAATAATTGAATCAAGCATGACTACATTCAGGAAGCTGCATGACTGAATTCAGGAAGCTGACCCTACACATAGGACATTCATTATGTCTATTGAAAAATAAGCTTTTAAAATAAACATAGACAAATCACCTTTCTCTTAAGTAGCTTGAATTGGAAAAATAGATTCAAGCTACAATGCTTTGAATTCAATAAAAACTTAGAATTAAATAATATTTTGTAGCTTAGCAATTTAGGAGTGCTGGAGTGATTACCAGTTGTGATGTAGCAAGATGTGCATGAACCTTCAATGTTCATCGTGTCAATGGCAATCATCTCTTTATTGCCATCAATATTGTAGTTCTTGAACAGTGCAAAAGTTCTGCCAACTGCTATTCCTTCCTGTACGGGAATAATTCAAATCAACTAGAGGTAATAAATTACTAGCCAATGAACATAATTATAAATCTTTGATGAGCTGATCTTTTAAACTTTTTTCTTGCAAATTCCACTTTTTAAGGAAAAACACAAAATTGTTAGATATAGCCACTAAAAGAAAAGACCGGAATGAAAGGAAAAATACTGTACCAATTAATGATATGAAAAAAAAATAGTGGGATAAACTTAGTTCACTTATGATGTTCCACCTTTTACATATGGTGGGCCCGAATATATGCAATGTTAGGTCATAAAGTTTCTTATAAAACATATCATTTCCTGCAAAAAATGTCATGGGATAATCAATCCAAAACTTGTTATGAATAGGTAAATGCATATTACAATATAAAAAATAATTATTTAAAGTACCTGGAATCTGAGGACATTTTATAGGCATTGATTCATTATTGTCAATCAATAATGACGTCTGCGTCACACCCATGCTAGTGACACGGGTAGATCCAAGAAATGGTGGTGAATTTTCACCAATACATGTAGATTGATCGGTAGCAAGTGTACCAAGTGGTGCCACCGGGGTATCTCCTACTCCAAAAAAATAATCCACTATGTGATGCACCCAAGATTAAAGTACAAATTATGAAATCATAATTAGCACAAAACCAAATATAGTAAAACAATGATTTACCAGATGCCATAGCCCTTGAAGGCGTTGATGTTTGCATGGCCCTTGTGGCTGACATTGCACTCGACAATCTTCTATGGGCAACCTGGCTAGTAGGAGTCTCCTGCAATTGAGGACCTGAACAATACATTGTTAGCAAAGACATTTTCAAATAATAAAAGTAAGAGTTAACTTGAGAAGTTTTTGAATGTTCCAAAGAAAAAATTCCTTGTAACTTGTCAACTAAAGGATTATTTTACCTGAGGCAGCCAGAGGTCTACTAGTACCGGCCTCATCCGCACATTGTCCTTGACCAGGGACTAGAGATTCCATAAAATCCTACAACAAGAACACATATTACATATATTTTACTTCACAACATAAAAGAGTATAAAATATTAACCTTTATTGAAATTTTGTTATAACTAAAGATTCATTACTGCTTACTTGATACTGATGTTCGAGTGCTTTCAATTCAGTTAGCCTCCTGAGCATCTCCTCACTTGGATTTCTTTCATACAAAATGTTAATTATATCTTTATTGATTTGTTTCATTTTTTTCTTTACCATGATTATAACATTAGGCGAATCTGCAAAAAGATCATCATCATCAGGGGTAGCTATTGCCTCTACTATCGAGGGTGCTTTTCCCTTATCCTGAACATCAAATTGTGATAGGAATATCAGTAAAACTATCATAAAAACTCCAAAACCATAAATAAAATAACGTAATAATATAACATTTTTCAACTATCTAATTTGTACAATTTTAATAAGGTTTACCTTTGCTGAAGAACAAGTGGGAGGAGCATCCTCGTGGCCTCTATCATGTGCGGGATCCATATCATCCTGTGACAAAGATTAAATATAAAAACTTTAGCGAACTAAAAGCAATAGACTTAGCAAAAAGAAACTTATTAATAAAATAGTATATAGTACTTACCACCCTCATGATAGTAACTTTGTTTGTATCTATGTGATTTAAATGATAATCTATTAGCAGTTCCTCCCCTGCACTTATTGATTTTATTGCACATACAAAAACTTGATTCCCCTCGCGCGCCTCAAATATGCAATTGGGTTGCTTATTAGTTGATGAAGGTCGCATACTATTTATAAAACCCACAATATTACCTGTTGCTTTTGGTCTCCCATCAATGTACATTGCAAATCTTTTACTTTGATCATTTTCTTTCCTTTGTATGTAATTAGCTGATAGTGCATACCTACGCATACTTTTTTTATATTGAACAATCCGCATCCAATCATTGTAATTGTAACACGGACCGACATACTCGAACAATTCAACAACTCTATTGTAATATACCTTTATCCCATCCATGGAAAATAGGCCCAAACCATGTAATGAGGATGGAGCAATGCGATATATCCTCTCATTAACACAAAAATCAGTATTAATTGGAGGTAGCTCATTGGGTACCCATTCTTTCTCAATGTGTGTGTACCGAAAGGGCACCTTGATGTCACCTTTGGTCTCATCATCATAAGAACATGACCCCCCATTAGCAAGGAAATATTGCATGCGTTTGTCAAATTTTTTTCTAATCTTTTGACCTCTAGTTGATCTCCCTATTTTAGCCGTACTACATGTAGAACTTTCATCTAGCATTCCCTCATTTCCCTCATTTGATGTAGATAGATCTGAAAAGTACCTATTTGGTGGGTGTTGCAATCCATCAAATGAGATATTGCCATGTCAATATATATAGAATAATCAAGTCGTGACCCATACGTACAGTTCTTCTTTGTCTATACATGAGAGATATAAAATGTACTAGGTTGAAAGTGATTATATATTATATTTCTATACGGTTCTTTGTCTATATATACATTATATGATTATATAATATGTCTATTTATAACATACGTGCTCAGTGATAAACAAGAAGAATATAAGAAAATTATGTCTATTTATTGACTTATACCTGTCGATCCATGTCACTGTGCACAATCCACACCAAAGGGGTCAAAATTACTGCATATGTTAATCATTTATCTTAAGTTAGCTAAATATTACATGATATGTATGCTACAAATAACTTAGAAGATAACATGAACAATATGCAACATCGTAAACATGAACAAATTTACCTTATGTATGGAATGCAAGATCGTCAACAGAAGGCCGGGGTGACAATGTCTGTAGTCAGTTGCCTGTTTGCAAAAAGGGTGATAATCAAACACAAATATACATGTATCAACAGCAATTAATTGAGCATCGTAAACAAAAAATTGGTAATTATAAATCACATATGTCGTAATCATTAGAATTGAACAGAATAAATATGTAACCATTACAATTTAAAGAAAAACATAAATATGTAATCATTAGAATTGAACACAATAAATATGTAACCATTTCAATTATGTCATTGATCATCATCATCATCATCATCATCATCATCATCATCGCCATCACCATCGCCATCATCGCCATCATCAACAACATCACCACAATCATCATCGCCATGATCACCATCACCATCGTCATCACCATCATCATCATCATCATCATCATCATCATCATCATCATCACCACCATCAGGATCATCATCATCATCATCATCATCATCATCATCTGCTTC
Organism: Chamaecyparis obtusa; assembly: GCA_027943335.1. Lineage (NCBI taxonomy): Eukaryota > Viridiplantae > Streptophyta > Pinopsida > Cupressales > Cupressaceae > Chamaecyparis > Chamaecyparis obtusa. The sequence continues at coordinate 114,602 of BSBK01010828.1, forward strand.
TTCATCATCTTCAGTATCTTCTTCTTCCATAACATTATACTTTATCGGCCTTCCTCTTGGATCATGTCTAACAACAAATGACCAACCTTGTTTATGTGGAACCTCTGAGTAAAACACTTGCTCACACTGGCTTGGAAGAACATAGGGCTCATCTCCAACTGGCTCAAATGACCTTGTATTAATCATTGTAAATCCATTATCATGTTGAATAATAGTTCTATCTGGATCATTTTGATTCAGTCGTAGCCTGTATCATTTGACGACAAATAGAACTACTTTGAAGGAGTTAAAGTCGCACTCAATTATATCATCTAAGATGCCATAGTATTGATTTTGAGATTGTTGAGGATGTAGGTCATTTCTAGATGATATATTGGTGACCTCAAAAACTGCACTTATCCCAGAATCACAAGTTTTCTTTGTATCATCCAACTTTTTTATACGAAATTTGTGGCCATGATAGTACATAGCTTTGTGGTGCTTGACCTGCAATTTTTTAAGTGTGTAAATTATTTGTATCATGAGTTGATATGAAACATACGAGTCATGATCATTAATAAATTTGTACGTACCTGTCCACCTCTTAAACCATGTGCTAGATCAATTACCATTGGAGTAACATTGGGATCTCCATTACGATGAGCTTCTCTAACCAATGAAGCAACACCTTCCCATGTTAATGAACAACCATTTTGTTGACATCATTCAATCCATACCGTCATCCAATCAAGATTTTTTGCAATATACAAATGTATTGCATCCCATTCTCGACCAGCTGTATCAAAAACATCTTAGATTTATTGCATCCGACTCTCGACCAGATTTATAAAAATTAATTAACTACAATAACATCTTAGATTTACCTCTCACTTTCCTCAATCTACCTTTGCCCATCAAGTGCTCCCCTTCAAATTTGTTAATGGAGTTGGGATCCCAAATATGATCTACATGGATCTTTGCTGCAAACTTAGGAAGATATTCACTAATGTACACCATGGTCTGGTATACCATATATCCCTGTACCATAGAACCCTCAGGATGTGCTCTATGTCGAACCAAGTCTTTCAAAAATTTCAAGTGCCTCTCAACCATCCACATTGACCTAGTTGGTACAGGTCTGCACAATTCAATCTCCTCAACTTGATGTAAGAGGTAATGTTCTTGTGCATTGAAAAAATTTGAAGGTAGACACTTTTGCATTTCACACATAAGAAGAGGAATTTTTCTCTTCCAGTATTTTATATCTTCTTTATTGATTTCTTTAGATGACAACCACCTCATGTATTTTCCAAGATCATATATAACTTGTTTGAAACCGTTGGCAAAGTGGTGTGGGAGAGATAGAGGTAGAACATACTGCAATATTTGTAAAATGATCTCATCAATATTTTATAAAAGAATGCAATGAAAACCACATGCAGTATACAAATATATAGTGAATACAAAGTAATATGAATTACCTTAATAAATATATGCCAATCATGTGTTTTCATCCCTGGCCCAAATTCACTTTTCTTTGATATGAGATCATTTATGTTCGCAGCAAATCCTATAGGAAATCATATTTTCTTTATAATTTCTTTTATAGCATTGCTCTGCTGCTCCGACAATAACCATGGAAGAGCACTTGTATCAATCTGGTCTCCATTTTGATTGGATTGAATAAAATTTTTCATTGCATGGTTGGATTCTTCAATGTCACTACAAATTTTGATGATTTGGTCTTTGTCACACCTTCCATCCAATATTTTCCATAATGTCTCTGTTACATTCTTTCCAATATGCATAGGATCAAACAAATGCATGATTGGGAGTTGCTCATAGTACAAAAACCTAGTAAATTGCATAGGATAACTTTTGAGTCCTTTTGGAATTTGGTCACTGATGCCTTGACGACCTTCACAAGCATCAATTACATCATCAGTAAACAAAACACAATATCAAAAAATAAATTTGAAACAAAACCCATCAGATGGAATGACATTACCTTGACGATTTATTTTATTGTATGCCAACTTCCATAGGCGAGGTGTCATTCTCCATGGCTTTGATGTAGTCTCTTCTTTCCCATTGAAAAGATGTTTTTCAGTAATTCGGTACTTCTGTGGAGAAAGTGTCTATTCTCATCGAACACCTGCTTTCTCAAACTTTTTGAATGACGAGATTTTGTCTTTGGACCACAAACTAGACATGCAAATTTTCCCTTTGTCTGAAGACCTACAAGATCATGTCTAATTGGATTAAATGTGTTAACTTTGTGTTAGCACTATAACATACCAAAAAAGAGGCGTTATGAAGAGAACATACCACAAAAATGTGTTAGCCCAGGGGCATCATGTATTGTCCATACAAGCATTGCATGGAATTGAAATTGTCTTTTTCTTATTGGTCTAGAGATGTCATACATAGTGACCCCATTCCATAACACCATCAACTCATCGATAAGGGGCTCAATATATACATTGATATCTTTAACTTGGTACTTACCTAGTTGAATGAACAAAAATATTACATAATTATTATGACCATTTTGATGGATTATTAATAATAAATTAATTTAGATGACCATTAAATCAAAATATACCTGGAACAATCAGTGACAACATTATGTGCTCCCTCTTTATGGACAACCAAGGAGGAATGTTATTGTTGATAACAAAAATAGGCCACACCGAGTAAGTAGATCTCATCTCTCCAAACGAATTGACACCATCCGCTGCCAATGAAAGCTTGAGATTATGAGGTTCTTCTTTAAAGTGTGGCCATTTTTCTTCTATTTCCTTAAATGCCGAGCCATCTGCACACATTCGCATAATGCCATCTTGACTTCTATTGCGTGCATGGTAATCCATAAATTGTGCCAAGCTATTGCACTTGAATAATTGTTGCAGACGTGGAATAATGGGAATATGTCGAAGAACCTTGCGAGGCACCTTTTTTGTTATTCGATCTGATTGATATCTACTAATATGACAAATAGGGCATTCTGTTGCAAATTCATGTTGTTTATAATATATAATATGATCATTTGGACATGCATGTATTGTTTGATATTCCATTCCAATATCTTTCATAACGGAAGATAATTCTCAGTATGAGTGAGGTAGGATGTTTGATGGTGGTAACAAACACTCACCTACCAACCTACAACCAAAAATATAATTTGTTAATTTAAAGAATATTAATTGCTACACGATTCATCCAATATTAATTGCAAGGGAATTATGACTAAAATAATGAAAAAAGATGACATACCTTAACATACGTGTCATTGCTATGTTGGATAAACCATTCATAACCTTCAGGTTCACCAACAACAATACAGCGGCAAGAAGAGTTGTTTCGGAGCCTTCATATAGGGGCTCGTGTGCCTTCTCAAGTAAAGGTACATCAAGCTCTGCATCAACATCATCATCATCTTGATCATCATGATCATATTGATCTTCTTCATCATCGTGGTCTTCTTCCATGATATCATTACCTTCTACTTCTATGTTCACACCTCCATGTTCCCTCGTTTGGAAATCCACATTCTCCAGATTGTCATGGTCCATAACATGAAATTGAGGGACATTGACCTATATGAAAATGATGACCTTATATTAACCATGATCATGTTGTCATCATCAAATCATGTCTTATGTATTTTATAAAATATTAAAATACATACCAATGGATGAAATTCGTTTCCCCCTTCAATGTGACCATGTTGCCTACAATGTTCCTCAGCTGTTTTGATTAGATATCTTCGAGTCTTTAAGCCCTTACAAAGTTTGCAAGGACAATAACATTTTCCATCACCTTTTTTTTTTAAGTTAGACCATAGTCTAGCAATTGTCTCCCTATTTGTTTGTGCGTTGATATCGTCAGACATGGTTTTTCTTGAATGGAATGACTCGTTGGTGGAAGAAGGATGATTTGTTTGCAACCTGTTGATAAAAATCGTTAGTGAACAACCATTTTCTCAACCATTTTAATATCGAAAACATCATATGAAATATCTTTATCATTTAGATTTTAATGCTATATTTTAACTTTTAATCAAAATTATGTGTAATATAAGGACCCTATATCACCATTTTACTGAGAGTTAAGCATCAAGTCATCGGTAAGTTAACACAACTTGATATGAAGATCTGAAGATATTTGATACTTCCATCATCACCCATGACATAACTCTCAAGCCTAACATAAAGTCATTCATACAAAAGTAGCAACCTGTTAATTTGTTGATAGAACCCTTAATCTTCAAGGAAGTTCAAAAGTTACTTGCTGCAACGATAATTTTTCCTATCCGCCACTCCACTTGGGTGGAAAATTTGGTGCATGTACAAAAGAAGCAAGAGGAGATCTGTGTTAATTTTTGTAAGCTTAAAAAGGTGTTAGATTGGACACCCTAAGCCTTTGCATCAATTTTATGAGTTCACCTTTCAATAATGTTGAAGTGAGGTATTGGGCCCTCGAGAAATAAGCTTTCAGCTTGGTTAGATAATTCAAGAAGTTTAGACAATATATCTTGAGAAGCAATATATATGCCATTATGCCTGACCAAGTGGTCAAGAGATTGGTTATGTAGTCAGATTTGGGAGAGCGTCATGAGAAATAGATGGCTATTTTGCAAGAGTTTGATTTAGAGATGCATCCTATGGGATTGGTTTAGAGATGCATCCTATTTGATTTTTGAATTTAGCCACTAGCAGTTCAAAATTTGAAATGTATGGGTCTTTGACCACTTGCATTCTTCAAAGGTGGCCACGACCTTCCAAATGTAACAAACTAATCAAATAGCGTTAAGGTTTTCTTTTAAACCTTTGTATATAAAGCGACGATGTCGAGTTTTCTTCCTGGTTCTTTCCTGATTGAGCTCTTTTTGAATTAGTTTTTATAAATATAAATATATATAGTGGTTCTTCCACTTTTGTCTAAAATAAAACAAGATACCCTATAAGAAAAGATAATCATCTCCATCTTATCTACATTGATTCTTAGAAAATAACATACTACACAATAAAAAATAACCAATAAATGATAATCATCTCCTTCTTATCTATGTTGATTATTATCTCTTTTATATATAATCAATTTTAGAGAATGAAATAGTATGCAATAAATGATAATCACCCCCCTTATGAAAAACAAGATAATCATCTAAGTTCAATATTCTAAAAAACAAGATGCCACTTGCAATAAAGTGACCATCTCCCTTCTATGTACGATGATTCTATAATTGAGTAAACTCTAATTCACAAGTAAAAAAATTCATACTATAATTTAGAAGGTCTAATTCACAAGTAAATAAATTCTTGGCAGCTCCTACATAACAAATTTTTAAAAATATATTGCACATTGAATCAATTTAAACCCAAGATGTATTTAAATTAAATTAAAAAATATATTCAAATTTAGATAAATCAACATGATAGATCATCAATATATCACTAAGTCTACAATAAGCAACATTTTGTTACTTAATTCTTCCTTTGTTAACCCCATCTTCTCTTCTGTGAAACATAATAAACAATCACTAACAAGCTTCTAACATCTTGTATGTTTCCATCTTCTGCAATGACTACAAAATATCTCCTACAAAAAATTCACAGAAAAAACTCAAGTATAAAAATTAGAAGCACTTTGAACCTAGATATATATTAAATACTTTTGGAGGATTTGTTTAAAGCTAACTACACATGTAAATGTGTGCACGATAAAAATGTGATATAAATAAACATACCTATTTTAGTGGATGTTGACATATAGTCATAATAATTAGAAATATTGAAAATGAATGTCTTCAAAGATTTTATCTTTGTCGTATACCTATGAAAAGATGGATGCAAAATATTGAAGCATATCAAGTATGCAATCTATTTGTCAAATGTTAAAAAAAATAATAGATCTTTTAATCTCAAATCTATAAAACATCACATATCCCAAATAATAACCAAATACAAATTATAATTTTTTTTCAAATATGGGACAATTTACTCTTAGCTTTTTTGGATAAGTATCTTGCTGATTTTTTGGTTCCTCATGCCTCTCTTCTTTTTAAATCCAATGACCAAGAAGGTAAAAAAAAAGAGAAGAAAAACCTACATCATCTCCATTTTTATTTTCTCATTTAAATGAAAATGAGGACTTTAGCATTCTCACCCCACAATTTGGAAATTTCTAAGTAGGGAGTAAGTGACTACTCCACTAGACTAAGCAGGATAAATGGATGCAAACACATGAATCCTTCCATCAATTCATAGATACATTAATTGTTACAATATTTTCAACTTGAAACTAATTAAATAATTTAATATTTTATCTTTCATTTGTAATAGAGCTCTAGTCACCTCCATCAATATATTAATAATTAGAAATAAATTTTCACACATATACTTTGTGCTAGCTCTTCAAATGAGGACATTGATATGCCTGCAAAGATCATAAATATAGTCATTGCACATATGCTAACAAATACTAAGCAAGGTTCTTATAAATATGTCTGTAATCAAAGATTCTTGCCTCTATTATTTGATAGGTATATCTGCCTTTCTCATCATGCCCAGTGAAATGAGGACAGTCTCTCTAAAGACAACATGATAATGTACACTCACTGTAAGGATAGTCACAAATGAGGACAGTCACTGTAAAGACAACATGATAATGTACACTCACTGTAAGGACAATCACAAATGAGGATAGTCACTCTAAAGACAACATGATAATGTACACTCACTGTAAGGACAGTCACAAATGAGGACAATCACTCTAAAGACAACATGATAATGTACACTCACTTTAAGGATAGTCACAAATGAGGACATCTTATAGTGAGTGTACATTATCATGTTGTCTTCATAGTGACTGTCCTCATGTGTCATAATATTAGAAGTTCACAAAATTATTTTTGTGAACTGTAATATTATTTTTGTTTTGTAATTTTTGTGACCTTTGTAATTTCACAAAATGAGAAGTTCTCACATTGACTGTCCCTTGTGTAATTGCCACTTGAATGAGGACAGTGACTGTAAAGACAACATGATAATGTACACTTACAGTGAGTGTACATTATCATGTTGTCTTTAGAGTGACTATCCTCATTTGTTGAAGAAGAAAAGCATTAATGTGGTTCAATAGCAATACATTCAAGTGGCAATTACACAAGGGAGAATCACTGTGAGATGTCCTCATGTGTGACTGTCCTTGTCACAAATGAGGACATCTCACAGTGACTATCCCTTGTGTAATTTCACAAAATGAGAAGTTCTCATAGTGACTATCCCTTGTGTAATTGCCACTTGAATGAGGACTGTCACTATAAAGACAACATGATAATGTACACTTATAGTGAGTGTACATTATCATGACAACATGATAATGTACACTTACAGTGAGTGTACATTATCATGTTGTCTTTAGAGTGACTATCCTCATTTGTTGAAGAAGAAAAGCATTAATGTCGCTGAATAGCAATACATTCAAGTGGCAATTACACAAGGGACAGTCATTGTGAGATGTCCTCATTTGTGACTGTCCTTATAGTGAGTGTACATTATCATGTTGTCTTTACAGTGACTGTCCTCATTTGTTGAAGGAAAAAAGCATTAATGTGGTTCAATAGCAATGCATTCAAGCAGCAATTACACAAGGGACAGTCACTGTGAGATGTCCTCATTTGTGACTGTCCTTACAGTGAGTGTACATTATCATGTTGTCTTTACAGTGACTATCCTCATTTGTTGAAGGAAAAAAGCATTAATGTGGTTCAATAGCAATGCATTCAAGTGGCAATTACACAAGGGATAGTCACTGTGAGATGTCCTCATTTGTGACTATCCTTATAGTGAGTGTACATTATCATGTTGTCTTTAGAGTGACTGTCCTCATTTGTTGAAGAAGAAAAGCATTAATGTGGTTCAATAGCAATACATTCAAGTGGAAATTACACAAGGGAGAATCACTGTGAGATGTCCTCATGTGTGACTGTCCTTGTCACAAATGAGGACATCTCACAGTGATTGTCCCTTGTGTAATTTCACAAAATGAGAAGTTCTCACAGTGACTATCCCTTGTGTAATTGCCACTTGAATGAGGACTGTCACTATAAAGACAACATGATAATGTACACTTACTGGTGCAGAGCACCTGAATTCCATCAGCAATTCCATCAGATGTTATCAGACTTTTCACATTCTATCCAACTTGGACTCCTTGCTTGGCAAGAACACACACTGTTTGCAGGTTCCTTGTATGGGATAGCAGAATCTTTGAATGGTTTTAATAAAGTAATATAAGATGTTTTGTTTGTAATAAAGGTTAAAGGATTGATTTTATAATCTCCTTATAACCCATCAAAATGTATGGACACAAGACCCCTTGGTGCACTTATAAACCTTGGGTATCGATTGGTCCCTTGGATGAAATTTTGTTATCTAGGTGTCTTTAGGTGTTTTAAGAGTGTTTGAAAGACTAAAACATCAAATAAGGTCTTTTAGTCTTCCAAAACAAACTTTTTGTCTTACCCGACAAAAATTGTTTTAAAGTTGTAATGCAACTTTTAAAGTTGCTAAGCAATTTTGAGTTTGAATTCGTTAAACGGCTACAACCATAAAAATGGTTAAGCCAACAGTGGGGAGAGCCTATTTAGGCTTCCAAATGACTGAGGAAATCGAAGAGATCCTCATTGTATTCAAATTGCTTTCAAATCAATAAAACTACCTGTTTCAGAGCAATTTTCTGTGCAAATCACGGTGACAGTACGGTGTACGGATGTGAAGGGGTGATCAAAACCTATCTGAAAGTTGGAGCATCTCCATTTTATGCTTTTAGAATTGGTTTGATAACTTCAAGTCATTTTATATCAGAGTTATTTAATTTTCTTGTCTGCTGGTCTGAGAAACCCTTGTTTTCAGGATTTAGCCATTCAAATGGCCCTAACTTGAATTTTGACCGTTGGAAATTCTTCTTCCTTGGTACAATGCAAGTTAGGGAGGTCCTTTTTCATATTCCAAAAGCTTTGAACCAGGAGGTTGAGGTTACACCATTTGGGAGCAAGCCCTAGGTCAAAAGCTTCTATGTTTTTGACTAGGAAAATGATATATAGTGAAAAATCAGAAGGTTACGGTGTGTGAAGGACCTTAAAACTTGGTTTTTGTGGACACCTAGGGTGAGGAGAACAACCTAAAACTCAGTGTTTGATCCCAGGTACCCATTCCTCATACTTTCTTTGGAAACCCAATCCTAAACCGCATGCATTAGGCCTGTGGACCTAACAAAGGAAGTGGACTATTGGAGTGGAGTCAGAAACTGAGATTTCGAGGTTTCATGGTGGAACTGGGTTCTTGGCCTAATTTAACTTCTTGACAATTTGAGTATTATTTTATGGCTCGATCAGAGTTTGAATAATGAGACTGAATGCTTGGATTAACTCTCTGTTCTATATGTTGTTTCTCTTCGTATCGATGTAAAATGTGGCATCGGATTTTGGTGTATATTGTAGCCTCTTGTTAGGGGTGGTTGTAGATTATGGTGTTGTAGTGACATTGTAAATAATTACACCCTAGTTGAAATGGTTTGGGCTGTAAATTGGTTTTGTTTGCAATGAAGGGTGAAGAGAAGCATTTGTGTCAGCTTGGTAGAAATGTTTTGGAGAGAGCTCAAATGAAACGAAAACAAGGAAATAAATATGGTTTCCTATCCTCAGGAAGGAGATTATCTAAGTGGGTATGGAAGAATAGGATTAACTGTGGCAAGAAAGACAAAAGCATGAAATGTAGTTGTCTGTATAAGTGTTGTTCGGGCAAGGCAGCATTGCATAACTATGAGAATTTTCGTAAGAGTTCAGTTCCCACGAGGGTGATGTATTTTTGGAATGGCTCATGGAATGATTTTTGTGTCCAAGTTTTGGATTCATTTAGAGATGAGTTTTTGGCTAGCATGCCCACTGTAGAGTTGGCAATAGATGGCTCTCCATATCTTGTTGATTTTTTGTGAATGCTGCAAATAGATTTGAGGGCCGGCTGTCAAAGGTCCATTGCTTGGATTGATGAGAATGGTTCATGCTTTTTCCCCAAAGTTATCATTGAGGGTAATGCCGATGAAGAAGTTGCCTCTAAAGTTGAGGTCAAGATTGAAATTCGAATAAGTCCAACCGAGGCCTCAAATGCTAAGAATTGTGATAGAGTTGCTGCTAGTATGGAGGTTTCCAAAACTGAGCAAGTTTGTATTCCTAGTAATTTGAAGCCTGTGGCTGATGTGGTATCCATGAATGTTCCTAAATTAGATGAATTGATCAAGAAATATTCAACCGAGGGCCCCATTGGCGCAAATGAATTGTATAGAGATTTAAGAGATTCAAACTTGTTTAAGGATACAAAGCCACAGCCTGTAACCGAGTTACCTATAAAGACTTTCCAAGCAAAGTAGTTGCTTCATAAAACATCAGCTAAGGTTTGAACAGGTACAGATGCAACTCAGTTGGAGAATGGTCAGATATTGCATGATGAGGTTAGGGATGGTGTCATTAATCACAATTTGCTTTCTGAATCCCAACAATGTTCTAGTTTTGTGGCTCGTGAATTTGAACAGGTGGGGGACAAATTGATCAAATTAGTGGATTGCGATACAGAGTATGTAGCTGTGAAAAATTGTTTCCTTACTGGCCTAAATAAAATTGGACTTGCAACCAATGTTACTGGTATTTATCAAAATTCACATACAGATAGGCTGGGATAGGCTTGGCTGCAGGTTTTCAACAAACAGGTTGAGATAACAAGAAATTCTCGTGGTAATGCAAATGTTAAATATGCATGGCATGGAGCATCTGATACAAGCATATCATCAATTATACTACATGGTTTTAGCAATAACAGATTAATGAATGGTGGTCCGACATATGGTGTTGGTGTTTATCTTGCTCTAGAAGATTGCTCGTACCTGAGGTAGGAAAGATTATATTCAAAGATAATCTCTTTGGTGGGGATTTCTTTTAAATGTTTGAGTTCTAGAATGTTCTTTTCTTTAATACACTTTTTTTTTTTTTCTAAGAAGGAATGTTTGACTGACTATTATTTGCTTATTCTTTACAGTGTTCCATTTTCAGACTTGGACATTAATAGGGAACAGTATGCTGTGTTGTGCCGAGTTATTTTGGGGAATGTCGAGGAAGTTCCTCTTGGCTCTCATCAGTTCCATCTGAGCTGTGAGAACTTTGATTCTGGCATTAATGATATCACCAATCCAAAGCATTACATTATTTGGAGCACTCACATGAATACACACATTCTGCCAGATTATGTTGTCAGTTTTAAGGTTCCTCACCAGTCGCCTGGTATTGTTGAATTGTGCTTTTTAATATCATCTCATACATGCTAATAAGCAATCTGCAATGTGGAAAGTTGTATTTGTTGTATGCCCAGAGTAAAAATGCTTCCTAAATAATGTTTTTTGAATGTTATAGCATGTTTAGATGGATTGGAAGCAAATGAAGCGTCTGAGTCAGAGACATATTTTTTAAACTTTTCTTAGATCATCATTAAAACATTCAGAAAATCTGCATAGTTCTTCTTGTTCCCACTAATCAAGACTCAGAATTTTCTCCAGGGAATAACAATAACTATTTCTTTAATTGATCAAACATTCATCTCATATGGGTATCTATAGAAGCATCATAGATTTTTATCAGATGATGTGCAGACATGTGTGTGAAGTGTGAAGTACAGACAATGCATTTGAGTTGTTTGACAAAATACCTTGAATGGTATAAGTGCTGTATTAAAGATTAGTTGAAACTAGGGCTTCAGAAACTTTCAAACAAATGCGATTGGCAGGTATGGAAATAAATCTTTTGCCAATTTTTTCCCTACCTATGTGAGCAAACAGTGTTGGAATCGAAAATGAACGTATATCAGAGTATGTTGGTAGGAAGATTTTTGGTAGTTACTACCAATGACTTAAATGTAAAATGTGGAAGCCTGAACTTGGCACACGAAGTGTTTGTTAGAATGCCTCGAAGAGAAATTGCCTTATGGAAGGAAGTGAGACAATTTCAGAATGTGAGCTAATATGCAAAGTTTTGGTAAAGAACATCCATTGAGGCATAACATGCTAGAAGATAGGCATTCAGAGTATGAAATCATGGATGAACATCACTATTCCAGTATAGCAGTTTTGTAACAATGTTTGTGTGCCTGATAAAGTGAGATGAAAGGATGTGTTTTTTTTCTGATTTTGTAGTTTCAATTTCCTCTGATAGACATAGTGAGGATACATTGACAGGGCACAACACTTTCAATGAGTGTAACTGGCTGAGTATGTGATTCATTGGTGCCATTTTGTTTTCTTCCTCTCATACAAAGGATTATTTCTGTGCAATCATAGGAAAAGAGTGTGAATTGTTGATGTGTCATTTGGGGGAGATAAAATGCAGAAATTGTGCATATATCTATACAATAGTTTTGCAAACTGGGTTTTGCAAGGAAACTCTCAAGGCCTTTGAATTTTTGAGACGGTGAAAAAGTAATGGTAGGAGAATTTTTGTCAGATATTATATGGTTTGGATTGCTCTGTTCAATGTGCTTACAAAATGTGTAATCATGGAGAGTGTAAATAGTTTGCTTGATAGCATACTCTAAAGAAACACCATCACATGGATTGTCATAATTGTGGAGATGCACAATTCTAGGGTATTGGATTGTGTATGAACACCCATTAGAAAATGTACAGTATAGAAGACTTTTATCTAATGATGAGGTTCCAAGTATATTGCTAAATGTAAATGTCTGAGGGTAGCTCAAAGGGGATGATGTCTCATGGACTATAGTGTTTGTAAGTTGCACAGAAATAGGAAACCTAAAGGGAAGTGATCTTCAAAACATGACAAGGTTATGGAAAGGGCATGAAAGGATATTGTTTCCCTGATTATTTTATGAAGAACATTTACAAGTGTGAGACAATGTACATGTATACTATAATGTGATGCCAAAGGTTAATGAACAGAGTATGCTGGATATAGTGAAGGAGTAATGTATGGAATGTTATCATGAGAATGTTTTTAATAAGAAATATTAAGCAGGAATTTCTACAGGCACTTTACCTTCTGTCTGCTATCAATGAAATACCAATGTAGTAATGTTGCTCACGGTTTTTCTTGACTGTCGCAAAGACCGATTTCACACTTAAACATTTAACATCTTCAACAAAACTTGATACATAAGTCACCGTAAATAGAATCTTTCCTTCATTAACTCGACCATGGATACAATGAATTAAATCACGTTCGATAAAAACAATGAATTAAATCATGTTCGATAAAAACAATGAATTTAACATCTTTCCTTCATTAACTCGATTGCGGATACAATGAATTAAATCACGTTCGATAAAAACAAAGATCTTCAAATGGAGCATCTGAGTCAGAAAATTCATACACAGTTGTCCCCACCTTCTCGCCTGCTCCCGCCCACTGTCGCCCGCGCCGAAAAAGAAAGGGGAAAACTTAAAATGAAATGCATCTTTCTTTTTTTTTTAACCTTTTATCCCCGTATTGGTCGAAATTTTGACCAACACGGGGATAAAAGGAAAAAAAAAGAAAATTTTAAGACCATTTGCACTTTGGTCGATAAATTTGGTCAAAATTTGACCTCAAATCTACTAGTGACTAGTCACCTACTAGAATTTTAGAATGAAAAGGTAAAAGTATTTTATCATAATGGAGGTCCGATTTCCATTAGTGAACAATCAAAAGGTAACTTATTCTACCTTGATACTACTTCAAAGAGTTGTTTTTTTTTCTAAAGTTGAGGATGTGTGGTTACGACATAAGAGATTTTTTTATGTAAATTTTGACAACTTGATAAAGGTGAGAAAAAATAATAGAGTAAGAGGTCTACCGAGATTGGATAAACTAGAAAATGTCATGTACAAAGGATGTCAAGTTGGCAAGATGACAAAGTCAATTTTTACAAGTGAATCTTATGCTACACAAGGAATTTTGGAGTTAGTACACACTGACCTATGTGGACCTATGAGAACTCAAAGCTATTATGGTGATAGATGGGTAAGTGCACAAAGATGGGAGACCAAAAAGGGGGTATAAGATGCCACTTTTTTCTTGAAATCAGCAAACTCTAAACTTCAACTAGAAATTGAAGATAGTTAGACTCAAAATTTTAAGATGCGACAAAAACAAGAGTTGTAATACTCTAAATCTAGTTCATAAACTACTAACTTATTTTGAAAATGGTGTAGATTAAGGCCCTCAAAAAGGGGGAGCACAAAAAGTGGTCCTATTTTTGGTCCAAAAACATAACATAGCGTCTGGTGTGCTCCCCCTAAAATGTTAATTTTTTTTTTGAATTTTTTTAATCGCTCCGGTGAGAAGTTAGCTAACACCATGTAGTTTATCTTGGATTTTTTGGTCATTTTTTGATGAATGTATAATTTTTGATGAATTTACGAAGTGCACACATCAGGAAAACATGAAATTTCTATGTGCTCCCCATAGAAATCATTTAAAACTAATCAAAAATCAAATTTTCTTTTTTTTTTAAATGCGTAGAATGGAGTCTAGTTTCTAAAAATGTAACTTGTTGCAAAATTTGATGAATGAGCCAAAATCTATGCCCAAAATACTGCATGTTGGTTTTTTACAAAAAATGAACATACACACAAAAGAAATTAGAGTTGAAAAACTTAACATAATCATAATTCAAAATAAATGATATGCTTAGATAGCTAACAAAGAGATCTGCAATATCACATCGTTTGATTTTTACGTTCTTGAGCCACGAGTAAACCTGACGAGGAGCACACAAAAAAAGATGTCATTTTTTTGTATGTCTACTAGAAAACACGTCTCAGGCCCTATTTCAATCATCCAAGCCTTTGGGTTGGATCTCCAAGGAAAATCCAAGCCTTAGGATTGGTAAATTCAAATGCTTTACAAAGCACGCATGCCCTATCGGGCATGTGCACTATTGAAATCTATGACTTCCATAGGGTGTGCGCCCTATTTAAGTCATAGATTTAAATAGTGACGAGAGAGAGAGAGAGAGAGAGAGAGAGAGAGAGAGAGAGAGAGAGAGAGAGAGAGAGAGTCATTTATACAAGTATAAGTTTGATTTATTTAATTTATTATACTTTAAGTTATATTTGTATAAATTATAAAATATAATACTTCTAGGATGTTTGGGATAGGTTCCAGCTTCATAGGAGTTAAGATGCAGATTCTAGATTCGAAAAATTCTAGACTTAGCCAAATTTCAGGATTCAGCAAGCCTTCAGCAAGGTTAGCTCCCACAATCCATCATGGATTTCTAAGGTCAAACTAAAGCTGGCAAAAGGATTCCCAAAGGGTTTTAACTCATTTTATCACACATCACTTGGTTTTGACCCCATCTCTACGACAGACTTAGCTTAGCTCTCACCCAAATCTCTCTCTCTCTCTCTCTCTTAGACACACACACACACATCACCATCTCTCTCCCCTTATCTACTCTCTCTCTCTCTCTTTCATTACTATATCTCTTTCATTACTCTCTCTCTCTCTCTCTCTCTCTCCTCACATCTCCCTCTCTCTCCCCCTTATCTACTCTCTAACTTTCATTACCCTCTCTCTCTCTCATCACATCACCCTCTCTCTCCCCCTTATCTAATCTCTCTTTCATTACACTCTCTCTCTCTCTCTCCTCACATCACCCTCTCTCTCCCCCTTATCTAATCTCTCTCTTTCATTACCCTCTCTCTCTCTCTCTCTCCCCCCTTATCACCCTCTCTCTATCCCTTATCTCTCTCTCTCTTTCTAGTTTTTCATAAGGCACACGCGCTATGTAAGAATATGGATTACACTTTTGTGGCTTTGCATAGGGCGCACGATGGGTGGAAATTTTGGGGTTTTACAAAGCCCACGCACCCTATTTGGTGCACACACTATTTGGCATGCGCCCTATTTCATGCACGCACTTTGTTTTGGATTGCCCAAGCCTAAGGCTTGGGCAACCCAAGCCATAGGGCATGCATCCTATAGGGCGCATGCACTATGCATTATTTGGGACCAAAAAGAAAAGTGGCATCTTTTTGGTTCCCCATCTTTGTGCATATACCCAGATATTTCATTTTGTTTGTTGATGATTATTCAAGAATGATGTCTGTCATGTTTTTGAAGGAATAATTTGATGCTTTAAAAATGTTTAAGTGATATAAGGAAAGATTTGAAAAGGAGACTAGAAGACAACTGAAGTGTCTGAGATCTGATAGAGGAGGTGAGTTTACATCTGATGAGTTTACACTTTTCTGCAATGAACATGGAAAAAAGAGACAAATGTCTGAACTGAGAAAACCAACAAAATGGTATAATAAAGAGAAGAAATAGATCCATTATTGATTGTGCAAGGACTTTGATGATTTAAAAGGGTGTCTCAAATATTTTGCAGAGAAGGATTCAGTACTATAGCTTATACACTAAACCGAGTAGAACTAAAGAAAGATACACATAAGACTCCATATAAAATCTTCTATGATCACAAATTGAATGTAAGTTATATCAAAGTATTTGGTAGTAGATGTTACATTCTAAAGGATGCTATAAATGGGAAGTTTGATCATAAAGGTGACAAAGCAATATTCTTAGGATACTCTACAAAGAGAAAGGCTTACAAGTTCTTAAACAAGTCTACTAAAAAAATTGTAGAAAGGGAAAGTGTAATGATTGATAAATTTGTAAAGAAAAATGATAAAGACAGTAAAAAGGAACTTGAGGACTATTAAAAATTTGTATATGTTCAAACTGATGTTCTTGATACCTTATGGATAGTACAATCTAAGGAGGAAGATGAATAGAGAGAGACACCACTGAATGTTGAAAATGAAGAACTTCTACAGTCTATCGAGCTTGTTTTAGCCAAGTATGTGAGAAGACACTACTCACTGAGAAAAAATATTGGAGACTAGAATGTTGGAATCATGACAAGAAGTAAGCTAAGAGATAATACATGTTTAATCTCTAAATTTGAGCCAAGAAAAGTAAATGATGCATTAGATAATGAAGATTGGGTTAAAGCTATGAAAGAAGAGATATAAAAAATTGAAAAGAACAACACATGGACTTTGGTACTGAGACCTAAAGATAAAAATGTTATTGGCACTAAGTGGATTTTTAGAAACAAACTAAATGAACATGGAGATGTAATTAGAAACAAATCAAGATTGGTTTTCAAAGGGTATGCACAAGAAGAAGGTATTGATTATGGTGAGACTTTTGCACTTGTTGCTAGATTAGGAGTTAGAATTCTATTAGCATATGAAGCTTAAAAAGGATTTAAATTTTATCAAATGGATGTTAAGTCTGTATTTCTTAATGGTATTCTTGAAGAATAATTTTATGTTGAACAACTTGAAGGATTTGTTGAAAATACTAACAAGGACATGGTATGTAAATTCCAAAAGACACTATATAGTTTGAAACAAGCACCTCGAACATGGTATTAAAGACTATATGAACATATTTAATCAAGATTAGATTTCAAAGAATAAGTGACAACAATAATTTGTATCTGAAATGTGACAGTAATGATAAGATTTTGATTGCTAAAATATTTGTTGATGATATTATTTTTGGAGAGAATAACACATTATGAAAATTGTTTGTTGAGGAGATGAGAAAGGAATTTGAGATGCCCATGATAGGAGAAATAAAATCCTTTATTAGACTAAAAATTCAACAAGTCAAAGATGGGATCTACATCACATAGTCAAAGTACATCAAGGAGGTCCTAAAGATATTTGGTATGGAAGAATCGAAATTGGTTGGAACACTGATGACTACTAGTTGCAAATTGTCAAAGGAAGATGAGACAAAGGGAGTGAATGAAACACTGTACCAATAAATGATTGGATTATACATAGCAGATTCGGTATTGCTCATGCAGTAGGTATTGTTGCAAGATTTTCTGTCGATCCAAAGGAAACCCACATGTCTACAGTTAAAATAATATTTAGATATATGAAAGGGATAGAAGATCTCGGTCTACTATACAAGAAAGGAGGAGATTTTAATCTAAAGGTGTACACTAATGCTGATTGGCCTGGAAACATTGATGATAGGAAAAGTACAAGTGGAGGAGCTTTATTTTTAGGAGAAAGATTAGTACATGGCTGAGTAAGAAACATAGTTGTATATCACAATCTACTATTGAGGTAGAGTATGTAGCAATAGTTATGAATTGTAAAAATATTGTATGGATCAAACAACTACTTGAAGGTATGCAAGAGGCGATTACCGATCCAATTACTATTTACTATGATAATACAAGTTCTATCAACATATCAAAGAACCCAGTGATGCATTCCAAGACCAAGAACATTTCTATCAAGTATCATCACTTGAGATAATAAGTTTAGGACAAGCATGTGATATTGGAGTATGTGAATTCAAAGGATAAGATAGTAGATTTATTCACCGAGCCACTATGGAAGTATACTTTTGAGTATCGTAGAGGTAAATTAGGAGTTCTTCCCCTATCCAATATTCACTAAGGCAAGATGCATGCTTCATTAATTTAAGGATTCATTAGAATATCTATTTTGTGAGTTGATGCTAGTGTTCACTCTTTAGGTAATGCCTTAAGTTTTCAAAAATGATTTTGTATGCAATGAGCTATTGGTGCATGCTAGGTATGATCCACTACCTGAAAAAAGTTTTCACGAGTATGTATCTTTGGCATTGTTGTCAAAGAGGGATAATAAGAAATTAATTACAGAGGGAGAATAAGCTATTGATTATTACAGAGTGAAATGTAATATGAGGGAGAATACACAATAAAAGAAAGAGGGAGAAGACCATTGATGATTACCGAGGAGAAATTAAGATTGATGATGAACACAAAGAAGTAAGAGATGATAAAGAGAAAAGGGAGAAATACATAGAACATAGTGATGGAGAAGACTAAAAATCAGAGAGCTACAATTGATAGTGTTTCCATCATCAATTGATAGTGAGTGTTGCCATCATTTCCAAAGAGGGAGATTGTTAACTACAACTATTGGTGATGATGATGAAGACTGTGATCAGAGGTATACAAGTTTGTAGAAGGATTAGATTAGTTATTATTTTTTCATTGATGTCAAGAAATTGATTTTTGGTTTATATTGAATTGCTATAAAATTCGGAGTATGATATAAGTTGAGAGAGTTAAGGAAAAGAGGAAGTAAAAGTTGTGAAGTTGAAGAACTTAATTGGTTAACTAATACAGATCGGATAATGATAAGGTAATAATTACTATATTGTTTTCTACTTTAGATTTGATGATATCAAGTCAGTAAATGAGATTGGATAAGTCAGTAAAGGAAATAGTTTGGTTACCAAGCATGAAGAGGTTATTCTATAAAAGGAAAGTAATATTCGGTAAAGTGAAAGAAAGCCAAGGCACCTAGTAGAAGGGTTCTATTACCAAGTGGAGCAAACAAAATTTTGCTTGAAGGAAAAAGGTGTTAGCCATCGAGTAAGGAACAAAAAATAAAGATAAGGATCAAAATGTCATTTAACGAAGAGCCATAGTGATCTAGAAGATTCCAAGGATGAGGAAGAGTTAGTTAGAGAGATCTAAGATCAGGAAAATTCAAGGTGATGATCTATGGTAAAAATCTAAGTAGCAAAAAGTGAAGGTACAAGTTCCAAGAAAAACTTTCAAGGTCTGAGGTGATTATAAAATATTTTACCGAGTTCCAAATTGATTGAATCAGTTCATGTGGATGATTTGACGGTTGAGAATAAACAAAGGAAAACGTAATAAAGGAGATTAAGAGGAAAACAAAAGACTATATAAAGGATGAAATTGTATGAAGAACAAGCTGGCAAGTTGAAGTGTGGATGTGTAACTGAATGATGTAGTGAAGAAGAAAAATATTGAAATATGAGTCTGCAAGTAGAGATTGATGATTTATTGAGGCCAGTAAGTCGTGACAGAAAGAAGTGAAGACACAGAGTGAACACGAGATCTGACTAAGAAAGAGGTAGTTGCAGATATACAGATCAAATTTTCATATGATTTCTTATTAACATTTGTAGAAGAGACACCAGATTGTGAGTTCTGAGATTTTTGAGCTCTGCAACTTCTCACTCAAATGTGCAATTCAAACTTTTGAATTCCATGCCCGCCTCTTCAGGGGGGAAATCTTCCTCCCTTGCAGGGCCCCAAGCTAGACCCCATGATGGTCCCAAGATTGTTTCCTCTAGCATGGTGCAATTGGTGAAAGAGTCAATGGATGGAACCTACCAGATGTCCTCTTCTATTATTGCCCCTAAATCCCTACCAAAAACTAATTGGAAAGGCCCTCTTGTTGGCAAGGCTTAGAACGCTTTGGAATCACTCCTGATCGACTTCATCCAAACTAAGGAAGGTTCTAAACTCTCTCTCCCTGATTCTATGGTGAACAAGACTATGGCTGACTTTCAATTGGTGCTGGTGGGTCAGCTCTTCAATTTCAGACCCACCATTGAGATGGTCAGAAAATGGGTTGGTAATCAATGAAAGATCAAGGGGTCTGTCTTGGTTTCAATTATGCCTGGAGGGCTCTTCCTTTTCAAGTTCAACATTCTGGAGGACTTTGCCTCTATTCTTTCAGGCTCTTGGGTCTATGGAAAGCACTTCCTTGCTCTGGTGAAGTGGAAACCTGGGTTCAAACTTGCGACTGAGCTGAGTAGGATGGCACTAGTTTGGGTGCGCCTCCTAGGACTAACGCTTGAATACTAGGATGAACAAGTGTTTAGATGGATTGGTAACTCCTTTGGCACCTTTATTACAATAGATGAGGTGACCTAATCTAAGTCTAGGTTGGTGTTTGTGAGATTCTGTGTTAATGTTACCCTTAATAAAACCCTTCCCAACTTTGTAATCTTGAAATCTAAGTTGGGTAGATAGACACAATCTTTGGTTTATGAGAATACTACTTTCTTCTACCAGAAATGTGAATCTAGGGGCCACACTAGAGAAGCATAAAAATCCTCTCAGCATGAAACTAGCCACAAAAATAAGGATAAGGGCACTTCAAAGGCCCCCCCCATGATTCTGGGCAGAGGGGTGGAAAATGGCAGTCCCCCCCGATGGCTGAAGTGCTATAAATCCTAGGGGTGGAAGAAGGGGAGATTGTTACCCATTTGGTGAACAATGAGGAGCACTTGGAGCCTACGGATACAAAATGCCCCCCCAAGGCTATGGAAAAGGAGCCTAAGACACCCATAGTGATTGCCCTGATGGAAAATGAGGTTGGTCCTAGTGAGGTGGAGCAACCTGCCTTTGTGGTCACCCTCACACTAAAGTCCCCTAAGGCTACTACAAAGACCCCCCTCAGCCGGAGGAGTGGAACTTCCCCTCTTCACCTAGCTCCCTGGGTGAAGAGTACAGTGGGGAGGATGATGGCGAATGCAAAACCCAAAAGAAGAAACCCAAATCCAATAAAGTTGATGTGGGTTCAGAAACACCTAGAGGTAGGCCTACAGAATGGGCCAAGAGATCAAAAGGGGCTACATGGGATGTTGTGGTAGGTAGGTAGCAAACCTTCAAAACAAGTTTTAAAAATAAGAAATGAATTGTATTTCTTGGAATGTTAGAGGTCTCAACAGCCCCCTCAAACAAAGTGCTATTAAACAATACTTTTTTTCTCACAAGCTGGATATTCTTCTTATCCAAGAGGTTAAGATGTGCTTCAATAATTTTGCCTCCCTTGCTGGAAAACTCTCTCCAGGTACTAAGTTTCTTTACTCTGAGGCCTTCGGTGCCTCAGGTGGCATTGCCACTCTCTGGAACCCCAACACTATGGAAGGAGAACCGCTTGACTTCTCTCTAAATTTCCTCACTGTTACCTTTAGAAAACAACAACTGGTTTGGCACTTGATTAATATCTATGCTCCCAACACCAGGACTGGCAGGTGGTCTCTCTAGAAGGAGATTATCAACTACATGGATCATGACAATTCTACTAAGTATATGGTGGTTGGCAACTTTAACACCCCCCTCTATCCCTCGAAAAAGATCAGAGGCCTAATGGACTACTCTGATAGTATGGGGGACCTTGCAATCTTCATTTCTTGTTCAGGTCTCTTGGACATTGACCTGAAAGGAAATCCCTTTACTTGGTCCAACAATAGCAAAGGCTCCCATCTCATCCAAGTGTGGCTAGACCGGGTTTTGGCCACCTCCTCATGGGATTTGTGCTTGACCTCCACTCTTTCTTCCTTCCCCAAAATGACCTCTGATCATAACCCTCTCCTCGTCTCCTAGTTTGACTCTCCTAGGATTGGGCCGGCTCCCTTCAGATTTGAGATAATGTGGAGCTCCCACCCCTTGTTCAGAGACCAAGTGAAATGCTAGTGGGCCACCCCTATTAAGGGAACTGCCATGTTTAGGATTGCTCAAAAGATGGAAATCATCAGAAGAGAGGTCAAAGGATGGAGCAAACATAATTTCAGAGACTTCTTCAAGGAGAAAAAAGAGCTTACGGGGACCTTGGATTCCCTCCAATCCCAGCTAGCTACTGGGAATATCAACCCTAGCTCCAAATCGAGGAGGAAAAGGCAAGACACAAATGACAGGAAGCCTTGAAAAGGGAAGAAATTTACTGGAAACAGAGATCCAGGATTCAATGGCTTAAGGAAGGAGACTGAAATATGACCTTCTTTCACAAATCTACTAGCAACCACAAAATAATAAATACCATTGACACCATTAGGGATGATAGGGGGAATGAAGTGACCGAGAAAGACAAAATTAGCCATGTTGTGGCTAATTACTTCATGGGGTTATACTCTAATGCTAGACAAATGTGCCTAGTTAATGTTTAGGACCAGCTTCTTGAGCACATCTAATGTGTTGTTACCCCCATTGACAATGATCATTTAATGAGGTGGGTCTCTGATATGGAAGTCAAAGTGGTTGTCTTTGCTATGGGTGCCTACAAAGCACCAAGACTTGATGGTTTCCCCCTGACCTTCTTTCAAGAGTATTGGGATATTGTTGGTCTTGAAGTTTCCCATGCTGCTAGAGACTTCTTCAGAATGGGGAGGCTGTTGAAGCATCGTAATAAAACCTATATTGTCATGGTCCCTAAGAATGGAAATCCTACTTCTATGATGGACTTCAGGCCTTTCAATCTATGCAAAATGTTCTATAAGATCCTCACTAAGATTCTGGTTAACAGACTGAAGCCCCTTTTGGACAAAGTGATCAACCCTACCTAGAAGGGTTTTGTGCCGGGAAGGAAAATCTTGGATGCTGCCATATCCACAAATGAAATTATTCACTCCATGGACAGGAGTAAGGCACCAGGTATGGCCTTCAAACTTGATATTTCTAAGGCTTATGATAAAGTTAATTCATCCTTTTTCTAAGAATTATTAATAAAATGGGATTTAATGATAAGGTTATCCACATTATTCAAGAGTGTATACAAACTATTCGCTTCTCTATTTTGGTCAATGGCTCTCCAGGGGAATTCTTTCAACCTAAAAAAGGTCTTAGATAGGGAGACCCCCTCTCCCCTTACCTATTCATTATGGTTGTTGAAGTGCTTAGCAAGAATCTGATGGTGCTTTCTTCCATGGAAAGAATAAAAGGTGTCAAACCAGCTTCCACTCTGTAGCAAGATGTCCTTGAACAATTTGTGGATGATACTTTCCTCTTTCGGTACTCTTCAATGATTGAAGCTAGACAGTGGAAGAAACTACTGGAGACTTATGCTATGGCTTCGAGGCAGTGCATTAACTACCATAAAAGAATACTTTTCTTCTTCAACACCCCTATCAAGACCCAAACCAAAGTGCTTCAAATTCTGGGCTGTCAGTCGGCTTCGCTCCCCTCCACCTACCTTGGCCTCCCTCTCACTATCAAGGAGGTCTCTCAGGAGTTTTGGAATTCCATCTTGGAGAGAACCCAGAGAAAACTTGTTGGCTAGAAAGGGAAGATCCTGAGCAGTGTTGGTAAGCTCCAACTAGTAGCTTCTACTCTCCAGAGGATACCTGTTTACTTTCTGTCCCTTTTCAAGATCAAAAGCTACATGGTTGATAGGCTTGAAAAGATTCAAAGAACATTTCTATGGGCTTGTTCTAAAGAGAAAAAGAGGATGTCTCTAGTCAATTGGGAAACAATTTGCCTTCCTAAAAGACTGGGATGACTGGGTCTTAGGAGAATTGGCATGTTGAACAGGGTCCTCACCATGAAAATGGCATGGAAGCTTATAGAAAGAAAAGTTGATTGGTGCAAAACTATGGAGGCTAAGTACCTACAAGGGAACCCTTATGGGATGATGTATCAGGATACTGACCTTCCTCATGGTTCCAAACTTTGGACTAATATATGCGAATGCAAAACTATACTTTCTAAGGGTGCCTTCTGGCATCTTGGGAATGGGTGATCCATCAAATTCTGGCATGACTCGTGGATCCAAAATTGCATTACTCTTGCAGGGTAGTTTGGTCCCCTCATGACCTACCTTAGGCCTATTTTTGGGGATAGAACCTACAATTACATGATTGGAGGTCGATGGAAAGATGTCTCATACCTTGTCAAAAACATACCTGAGTTGGAACACTTGACTAAGGAGCTTATGGAAATTTTTGGAAACGTCAGAATTCCTAGAATTAATGGCTAGGACTCTATCATTTGGGCCCCCACCCAATCGGGAACATTCTCGGTCAAGACTACTTATAAGCTTCTTCTGAAGGAGGAGAATAACCCTGGAGACTGGAAAAATGTGTGGATCCCACACCTTACTCTGAAAATCAACTTCTTCTGGTGGACACTCATGCATGGAAGAGTGTTAACCCATGATAACCTTATTAAAAGAGGTTTCTCCTTGGCCAGCAAATGTGTCCTATGCAAAAAGGAGGAGGAAACTGTGAGCCACCTTTTTATACACTGTGACTACTTTGCTAGTATTTGGCAGGGAGTTATTGAAAAATTGGGGATCCCCTGGGTCCTTAGGGAGGATATCCACCAGTTTACTATTTGGCAATCCCCTTCCAATCACCCTCTCCTCCAGCTCCTATGGCACTTACTCCCCCACACATTTACTAGACTATCTGGAAAGATAGGAATAACAAGATCTTTAGGAATATTGATTCCCCACCTGAGGCCTCTCTTCATTTGGGCACTAAGCTCCTATGTGAGAATGATGCCTCGACTAAATGGAAACTTCCCTATGTACCCCCTTTAGCCTTGGAGATGAAAACTGCTGACAATGGGAACTTGTTGGCCGACTTCACTAGGTTTGACAACTCTAAGATGATAGCCTGGAATGCTACCCATTGGGTTTCTCCGCTCATAGGTTGGATCAAGCTAAACCTTGATGGGGCGGTGAACAACCTTTCCCAGGGTGGGGAAGGAGTGCTACAGGACCACAATGGCTCTTGCCTTTTGGCTTATGCTGGGCCTCTCAGAAACACTATTGTTAATCAAGCTGAAGGCATGACTCTTCTATGGGGTATAAAATTTTCCATCTCTAAGAATATCAGGATGCTAATGATTGAGGGAAACTCCAAAGTAATTGTGGAGGCTGTGAACTGAAGGTTGAATACGGGGTGGCAGGTGAACACCATCATAGCAAAAATCCTAGACCTTCTCAACAACTTTGAGAACACTACCACTTCCCATATATATAGGGAAGGTAACTCAGTGGCGGATTCTATGGCTGGTATTGGGCTCAACCAATCTAGGGTGGTTAGTTGGGAGGAGATCAGTACGCTTCCAAAGGAGACCCAGCGGCTAATCAGGCGGGAAAAATATGACACGAACAATATTTAAAATGATTTTCTTTGGCAATAGAATTATTGAGGGCCCCACCAAGCTTATGTGCTGGCTTAATGTGATGATAATAATATTTATGACTATGTATGCACAAAATTTAAAAAAGGACCATAATTTCCCATTGTGTGATTACGTTTGGAATAGAGACCTTGTCTGCATCAGCATGTCATTTCGAATACCAAGGTCATTAAAGGAAAAAAGGCTTAACTTCTAATTATTATGCCTGGAGATCCATTGGATTTCATTGTACAGGGCTCATTTCCCCAAAGACCACCCATCATGTGCCTTTTATGAGAAAAATTCACACAAGGTAGTTAACTCAAAAAGCCATGTTTTATGCCTTGCCTACTAAAGCTCAGCTCTGCAATTTTTAGAAGGCGACCATTGTGGAGACAAGTCCGTTCGAGATGGGTGGCAACAAAATACGTATTGAACTTGAAAAAATTGAAGAGGAGTTCACTTCTGATCCTTTGTTTATTCACTACTGTAAGGACAATGGCATTTGGGGTTTTATGGAAAGAATGAAGGGCGGCCATGATGAACAAATTTATAAGCAATTTGTGTCATCATGGGATAATATAAAGGTGTCTGTCAAGGGCATCCACTTCCAAATCAAAGAAGTAATTCGGAAAGTGAAGGAGCTCTCAATGGAGGGAAGAAAATACAGGAAAACTAGCCAAACGTCGGACGTGACCAGCCTGTGAAAAAGTCTGGGGGTGTCAACTGTGAGGAGCTTCCCGACTTCTGGCCTAAGGTTTGTCATATTATCATGAAGTATTTCACTCTTGAGGGAAAATTTACTATCTTTTACTACTATCATTTGCCATTCCTTAATCATATTAGGAATAGAGACCTCATTTCCATTTCGGTCTATCTCCTCCACTCGATTGAAAGCAACATTTTGGATATTAAGGAGAAAAAAAACCTTGAGAGGCTGATTCCCATTCTGCACCAAGGCCTTTTATTCTAGTTGTTCAAGTTCCACAAAGCCATTTTCCCCTTGCCCCAATCTCCCATAATCATCACTAAAATCACCCTGGACGTTAGTCCTGCAGGAGCTAATAACCCCTCTCAACCCCCCTCCCAATCCAACCAGGAGACTAACCTCGTCCCATGTGATCGTAAAGGCCGCAAGAGGTGTGTGCAAAATCCCTTCAAAAGGCCAGAGGAATTAGAGGATTCCCATGTTTCTAATTCCCTAGAAGCAAAGGATAAGATGGGGGATGATAGTACCCCCAAGGCCGAGAAGATGCTTAAGAAAATGAAAAAGGCAAGAAGTCAGTTGGGGTTAGAGGTTGAATTGGGTGGTACTTGTATGCACCCTAAAATGGTTGCCTAGACTTTGGGCCCCATTCTTTATTTTATCAATTTTCTGAATCAATGATTTTTAATATTTTTAATTCAAATCAATTTATTTGATCAAATTGTAATTAATTCAAAAATTTTAATATATTTCCAAAGTTTTATTTAATTGAGAGAACTTAATCCCTTTTAATTAAATAAAAATCTCTTTTAATTAAATAAAAATCATTTAATTAAATCATCAAGTCATTTATTTTAAATCTCATTTTAATTAAAAGAATAAATCTCTTTTAAATAAATAAAAAATCTTTTAATTAAATATTGGAATCCACTTTGCTAAAAATAATAAATAAATAATAAAATAAAAATAAAAATAAAAGTGCACTTTCCTATGAGATAGAATCTTTTGACTTTTTGAAAAAGGTTTTTTCCTCTTAATCTCTTCCACACATCTTTTTGCCTCTTAACCATGTCCATTGATTTTGCCTCTTGAGAATCTTGAGCACATGGATCAACCAAGATTTAATCTCCACCATTGCTCATTTCTTTTTGCCTCTTAATCTTGACTATCCATTTATTTCTAAATTCCTTTATAACGAGACTCTCTCCTCATTCTTGATCATCCATCTTTTGCATCATCATCTCTTGCATTATCATCCTCTTGGAGTCTTGGCATCTTAGCATTTAGGAATCTTGGAGTCTTGGCATCTTAACATCTTAGAGTCTTGGCATCTTAGCATCTTGGAATCTTGGATTCTCTCAATCTTGGCATCTTGGAGCTATGGTATTCTTAGATTTCTCATATTGAAACATTGCATCATCATTTTCATTTTTTTTCTTGCATCTAGCTTAATCCATCTAGCTTAGATCTAATTTTATTTTCATTTGCATGCATATTTGAAGATCATGGAGACTAGCATTCTTGCTTTTCCTCTTTGAATCTCTCATTTTATGGTGTACTTGCATGGGCACAAACTAGGTCTAATTTGAGGGCCTCCATTACAAACCCTTGCACTCCATGAATAGAGAGCTATAAGTCGCCATTTGAGACCTCATTCTTGAGCAATCTTGGATACAATGACTCATAAAAGTGTGACAACATTTTAGCACACATTTTTGGTGCCCACCATGGGGCAACCCACTTTTACATGCTGGTTTTGATTATTTTTGGAGCTAACCCCCTTGTGCAGATTTGCTTGGAGACTAAAACCCTAGATTTTTAAATATTTGATCATATTTCCCAAACGGCTTGGTGTTTTGGTCTAACATATTTTTTGTGGGTTGGTGACATATCTAGGAAACTCCAATAAAAAATTTAAAATTTTTTGAGGTATTTTCTATTTTTTATAATTTTTTCTTGATTTTTCATAAAAAATTAATTTTCGGCACAAATTAGCATATTTTTTGGAAAATTTTACATTTTTAGAAATCTCTTCAAATTCTACAGGTGGTCTATTCTTTGTTTTTTGAATTTGGATTCAATATCATAGTTCAAATAATTGATTTACAAAAAGTGTTCTATTTTGGTAAAATGGGTCTCTAGGGCACAAATTAAAAGGATTTTCTGAAATTTTTACATTTTTGGAAAGCTCTTTATTTTTTAGTAGGGGTTTTTGTTTTTCATTTCTATTTTTGTGGCTGAAATCATATCAATAAAATTAGATCTTGTTGACTAGGTCAAATGCAAAAAAAATAAAAATTGTGATGAGTATGCACTTATTTTTCATGGTTCAATGCATGATATGAGTTGTCATTTGAATTATTTTCTGGCTATTATTTCTCCTAACAATTGATTTTCAGATCTAAACCTAGGGTTTGTATAAGTTGGATATACATTGCATATCTTGTTTGCTTGTTGGAGAGTTTGTAGCTTGCTTGCACAAAAAAAGCTTAACAAAAATCTACTAAGCACATTGCATTGGACTTGAGGTATTTTGTTGAATCTCTATAACATTTGAATTTTGAAAATTAAAATGAATATCTCATGTGCCTAGCTTGAGTGTTTATTGCTTTCATATATCACACTTCAAATTTGGGCTCTAAAAAGAACATAGATTCATTTTCTTGCATACATGTTTCACATAGTAATTAGACCCTATGAACACTATTTGTGGTGTTCTTGAGAGAGTGAATTTATTGTAAAGCTCTTCTTAATGATAGAACCCCTTGTAGGTAGGGAGGATATTGTTATTATCTCACGGTCTTACTTGGTTTAGTCCTCAACCTTGATTGGTACGTTCTCTCTTGGACCCACTTAGAGAGCTCGGTAGACATTGTTGTTGACATTACAAACCTTGGTGAGGTGGTTTCAATCTTAGCATGTCAATGAACTATGTTTTCTATGTTTTGGTGAAGTGAAAAGGTTAGAGGATTATGCTCTACTCCCTTTTTGGGTAGTACCAGAAACTCGAATCCTTAAATCTAAGCTAAGTCCCCATGTGGTCCTTTTTGTGAGTGACTATGTTAGAGATGGTTAACTGTAGTGGACACTCCCTTTATTGGGTAAACCACATGGACAGAACCTCAAGCAGTAATAGCCATTTTTGCCATAGTAGTGACAACTGCTATATAAATGTCCTTGTGGAAGAAATCTCCATGGGTGTAGTTTCTTGTTGGGCTATCAGATCTCCTCAGCATCTTCGATTGATTAAATTTTTAGAATGTGTCAAAACCCCCGTGCGCCTGGATTGGAGTTCGCCCTCTTGAGATTGCAAAAGTTGCAGATTCAAACCATTACTAAGAACCATAGTGCAACCAACTTTTTCTTTGCTAGGACTATGTGCATGATTGAAAAAATATTTTAAGAACATACACAAGTAGAATCTTTAAGGAGTAGCATACTAAGTCACTATTCTTGTTCATGTGCAAGGTTTCTTTTCCCCTTGCTTATTGTTTAAAGACATTGTTTGCTTGAACTCCTTGATTGTTGTCTTGCGTGCTTGATCAATGATGAAAATTTGTTGATGTATTTATGTGATCTTTTAAAACAAACAAATATGAGTTCCCGAGTGATAAAAACTTCAAAGATCTCCCCAAAAGTGCTATGACATGTTGCTCAATATCCAAATGAACTTAACTGGTATCAATTTGCACAAAATGACTCTTGGTCTTCTTTCTTCCACATCTCCCATGTCTTCCTAGTCTCCCATTTTCATTCCTTTCTCTTCTTCCTTCATGTCTTCTTGATTCTTTTCCTCTTATTATTTAGTCTACCTTCTTTTTTTCATCTCTTCTCTCACTTCCATGCTTGGTTCCTCCTCTTCTAGAATCATGAGTTTCAACTATCTTGCTATAGAACCTCTCTTGAAAATGGATGATCTTAATCTCCTTGCTCAATTTGAAAAATATCATTCTTCCAACAGTTTCATTGATGATAAATTTATGACAAAAATACAAAAGAAAGCAAGTGAATCACCCGCCTTTGGTAGAATCATGCTCATGATCCTCTCACGGTCTTCTTCTTCCAAACATTCTTCATCATCTAAGTCTTCTCATTCTTCTTCACCTTCCAAGTCTTATCATGGCTTTTCTAGACTTTATTTGAATTCTTCATCTTCCAAGTCTTACCATGACTCTTCGAGACATTATTCAAATTCTTCATCTTCCAAGTCGTATCATGATTCTTCTAGACATTGTTCGCATCCTTCATTATCCAAGTCTTCTTCCTCCACTAGGTCTTCACTTTCCTCTTCTTCACGATCTCTTTCATCTTCTACTTCTCCCAAGAGTCTTACTCCTCAATATGAGCAATATAGTAATCCTTGTGATACCTCTCCCACGAAGAGTGACACACCTACCTTTAATGACTATGATGACTATTATGATGGCTATGATGATGAACCATATAGTCATACCTATGAAACCTCTATTCCAAAGAGTCCTCCTCGTCGTGTGCTCATGCTTACTAAAGGGTCATCCTATTGGATAGATCATGATGGTGATCCGTATGATTTTGATTTTGAAAGAGACTTTGATGATTTTTGTGAACAATACCTTGATTATGATCCATTTACTACTACTGAGGACTATAAAATGCACCATGCTGATTTGAAACATAAATATTATAAGAATCCTTCCTCTAAGAACTCTCATGCTGAAAATAAAGATTACACTCTCAAGCAAGATTATGTTAACGATGGACCTTTGTCTTGTGATGGTTCCCTTCCATCCCCTACTTCCTCCAATACCCATACATTTCCTAAAGCTTCCGAGTCTTCCAAATCTATCACAAATCCTTCATCCAACAAATATCCTAATACTTTTCATGCGGTTCCCTATAGTTATCCTCAAGGGCTACCTCTTAAAGAAACTCAAGCTAACTTTCACTTGGCTGCAAATACTTTCAATAATGCTGCACCTAAAGAGCCTAAGCCTTTATACGCTATAATGCCTACTTCAGCTAGTCCTTCACCATCTTTTCCAAAGTCTTCCATACAATTCCAACATGCTTCTTTGTCCTTAGAAGTGGCTCCATGTCAAGAGGACTCTAAAAATGATAAAGAAAAGAACATAAAGAAAGATCAAGATCAAGAACCCTCCATGTCATCCAATCTTTTTCATGATGTCTCTTATCCATTTCATAATTCTTTTGATCCTCTACACCGTCCTCATTCATTCCACCATGTCTTAAGTCTTCTCCTAAGCAAGATCAAGCTACTACTTACACCATTGAGCTTATTGACAATCAAAATAACCTTACTACACTTGTGCTTTCCAAAGATGTTACTTCCATTAAGGTTATTAAAAATGGCGTTGTTACTTCCAATGTTAAGCCTATTGAAAATCAAGAAAAAAATGATATGCTTATGTTATCCAAATCTCCTTGTCAAGATAAAAGTCTTCCATCTTCTTGTTCTACCATTTCATGTTTGCTTCCACTTTCTACTCTTCCTAAGTCTTTGCAAGCTTTGAACAATCCTATCGAAGAAGTTTCTCCTATTCAAGATGTTCACAATCCTATTGCAAATCCTAATGCTCACTCTAAAGATGTCGATGTCTTTGGTTGTCATATAGATGTTGATGAACTTATTGATTATCCTTTTGTATCTTCCACGTCCATCCTTGGACCTCCTCCACCAATACTAAGGGCTTCACATCTTCCTTCCATCTTGGGCCCTTATGTCCCTTCACTTTCCCCTCCTAACTCTCCTAATTTGTCATTTATCTTGGGTCCTTACGTCCCTCCATCTCCTATCTTTCCCCAAGATCAACATAGATGCATACCCTTAAATCCTTTTCATCCACCTACCCATCTAAACCAGTCATATCCTTTTTCTTCTTCCACAAGTCCCATGTCTTTTGGAAGTAACTTGAATGTTCAATACAAGAAAAAGAAGCAATACAAGAATCCATAAAAAAATGAAGATTACCATGTCTTCTCTAATCGACATGGGGGCATAAAGTCAAAAGAGATATCTAAGAAGAAAACTACAAGACAATTATGGGTTCCAAAATCCATCATTGAAGATATTATCTCTAAATCATCAAAAGAAAATGAAAAGCCTACGGCTATACGGATTCCAAAGTCTCTCTTGAAAGAGTCTGATGTTAAGAAACAAGTCAAGTTGACATTCAAGCTTCCAAAGGCTTCCACTTCATCTTCTTCCAAAAACATTCTTCCATTCCATGCGCCTAAACCGCAACCTCTGCTATATGTTCACCACATTAATTCACGTATTCCTTCATTCATGTTTCCTCCATCCTCTCGCCACCCTTCGAGGTGTGTGTGTTGATGTTGATCTTGCTTTCCTTTCCATCTTCCCTTTCACAATCCTTCCATCATTATTCTTCTACCTTCTATCCTTTTTCCTCATTTTCCCCTCATTTGCCTATTCCTCCTATCTTCCAACCTCACTGGCTTTACATAAAACCTTATCGTCCATTTTTATCTTCCATCTTCCTTTCCCTATCAGCATTTTTGAGCATATCATTTTGAATCCTTGGCATATCATGGTTTATCCTTTCAAGAAGCATTATCTAAAAAGCTTGCCTTCTTCCAAAATTAAAAGAAAAAAGAAAAAAGAAAACAAAAAAATTAAAAAATTAAAAATGTGCCTTGGTGGAAACTTGGAAACAGGCACCTTGGTAGAAAAAGTAAAGAGAAATAAATTCATCCTATGGTGAAAACCACTCCCTTGTGGCGCCTTGGATAAGTACCGTGATGAAAACTTGACAATCAGGCATCATGCGTAGTTCTTCTACATATTTCATCCATTCCATCTTCTCTCTTTGATCTTGACAATGTTGACCTATACACAAACATTTGGCTATCTTGTGAGCTATCTTACGATGATCTTGCTTTCATTCCTTTCATGTTTAGCCTTCATATTTATTTTCCTCCATTCATTCTAGCCTTTCGCTATCCTTTTCCCCTTTGGTCTTGATCTAATAAAAAAGAGTAAAACACAATGCTATGAAGCCTCTTGACATATCTACTCCTTTGGACTGCATCATTTTCTTATTTTGCATTACGCTTTTGTGACTTATCCTATGCTAGTCTTTCAGTGCTTGTCCAAGTGTGCTTTACATGACAATTTTTCCCTAGCTTGGGTACTCTTGAAGAGTTTTCCCTTAAGGATTTCTTTCTTTCATTCTCCTTCATTCTCTTGTCTTCCATCTCTTCCACCAACTTGCTAATCCCTCTTATCCTCTACCTTGCTAGACATTGGGACTACATGATGTGATCTTGCTTGTGAGTTTGATGCCCATTCTGTTTGGGGGCATCCGTTGTACATACTTATTGATTATGAAAAAATCTTAAAAAATGATATATTGTCAAAAATTCTAAAAATTGGAAAATGTCTTGAAAAAATGATCATCTTAGTGAAAATCTAGTAATAGATGCTTTGATGTATCTCAAAAAAATTATATATTCCAAAAATACCAAAAAAAATCAAAAAAAGAAAAGAAAAAGTACCTTGGTGAAAACCTAGAAAAAGGCGTCTTAGTAGCAAAAATACAAAATAATTATAAAAAGTCCTGAAAAGTCACAAATGGTGTTTTTCAACACCACCCCAATTGTGTTTTTCAACACAAACCTTGACATCGAGTGTTTTTCAACACTTATTGGTTTGGTCTTACCCAGTTTTGTCATGTGATCTTACCTACTTGCAAGCATTCGATCCTTATCCTCGGAACTCAGTATCAGTTAACACACTTAAATTTTTAAACGCAACACTTGATGTTTGAGCTATGTCATGATCTTTTCTTTGTGTGCTGACTGTTATTGATTTTTGTTGAGTGTCCTTGTCTAATAAGTCTCTCCATGATGCATAGCTAGAGGACTTGGAGAATGGGGCATATTTTTATTTGCGTTCTACTTGTGGGTGTGTTCTTGAAGATCTTGAGTGTCTCTTGTTGTTCCCTTGAAACACTTAGGAGATTTGAGGCATCATCCTTGACTATTTTTGCACAACCGTTCTTATGGTCATTCTGGCATATTTTCCTTCATGCAAGCATGGTTTTGCTACATTAAATTGGGTAAGCTAACATCGAAGTCATCTTGATGTTTATGTCTTTGATGCTTATGTTAGAATCTTTCCACATTCCAATCCGATATAAATCGCATTCATATCTTCATAGTTGCGCTTGTGACTAGTGATGGTTGTGTGATTTTTTGATGTCCATTAATAATGGCCCAATGATGAAAATAAGTTCTTTGACATTCTCTAATGAATGATGAACACAAGATCCTATAGTTGTTCTATTGCAAGTACACCTTTGCATTTTCATGTAGCTTGCATTGTTAAACTTCATGTTAAATTTGCATTTTTAGGCTGCATTATGATTTTGAGAGGGTTTTCCTTCATCTTTCTTTTGTACACTTAATCAGTTGTGATCACGTTCTGATCTTCATTTCCTTATCTTTTTTCGTGATCTCTATCAAAATTTTCCATCTTAAACAGTTGATTGATTTTTGAGGCGTTCTCTATCTTGAGGTAGATTCTCTTTCTTCTCTCCATTTCTTTTCACGTCTTCCAACCTTTGATCTTCCATTCACTTTCATCCCACTTCTTTTCTTCTAATTCAACCTTGGGGCATAATCTTTGATGATCTACCTTGGTTCTGTGATTCTTATATCTTTCATCTTGCATCAAGAACCTTATCTTTAGTTCGATTTGATCAAATTTATTGACTTACTATTTCTCCTCTATCTCATTTTGATTTCGATCACGAGAGGGCAGTACCTATCAAACTTCAATCTTTGATTCAGTTTTATCAATTCAATTCTTGCTTGAGATTCTTATCTCTTATTTGAGACTTGACAATTACCTATTTACAACGGTGTTGGCCTTGTCTTTTTCAATCAACTTATCTTTGTCTTGGCGTGTTCCTATAATGATCACACATCTGGATTGTTTTGTGATTCCAAATCGACCTCACATTTCAATTTTTCTTTGGCCACATGTGTTCCTAGAATGATCACACATCACCCAAATAGGGGCAAATGTATGCACCCTAAAATGGTCGCCTAGACTTTGGGCCCCATTCTTCATTTTATCAATGTTGGAATTATTTTATCAATTTTCTAAATCAATGATTTTTAATATTTTTAATTCAAATCAATTTATTTGATCAAATTGTAATTAATTCAAAAATTTTAATATATTTCCCAAGTTTTATTTAATTGAGAGAACTTAATCCCTTTTAATTAAATAAAAATCTCTTTTAATTAGATAAAAATTATTTAATTAAATCATCAAGTCATTTATTTTAAATCTCATTTTAATTAAAAGAATAAATCTCTTTTAAATAAATAAAAAATCTTTTAAATAAATATTTTTATTTTATTTTTATTGATAAAAGGCTGAAGCCCTAATAGTTTTTTATTAATATAAATAATTAATTTACAATGTGACCCCGCTCGCTGCAGGCGCTGGTAGGAAAGAGCGGGGTTAAGAAAACCTCTAGCCTTGCCCAGGACCATAGGTCCTGTACTTATACAAAAATTACGTGGGCATACCCACGACTTCGACAATTGTCGAGATTTGTTAAAATACATAGTTCCTGTGGGCATTCCCACAGTTCAAAGTCAACCGATGTTTTACTAGAAATACAAACTTTCAATGGGCATACCCACTGCTTGAGAATATCTAGGATTAAGGTTACATTTATTACAATGCTATTTTTAAGGATACAACTTTATGTTGCAAACAATTAGATCAATAATTTTGTGGAATTTCGTTCTAGGATCTTCAGTAATAGAGTGATTTAGTTGCTTGCTTGGTATTGACCACCATTAATGTACACTCTGCTTTTTGTTCTTCAGATGGAAGAAGTGTATGTCTTCCATATGATTCTTTGTACCTGAAATGCAAGACAAAAGAAACTTCCACCTCCAGTGGTTAACCCTCATCAAGCAATAAAAAATAATTTCATCAACTTGCACTTAATTTTGGTATTTAGGTAGTTTATGATTCTGAATAAAATGATAAAAGAGAATAGGTGCCTAATCAAATTACCTTCAAAAAAGAATTTTTAAACATGGAAGATAATTCTAAGGTTACATTACTAATTTTTCTTTAAACCATATGACCTTATATCCATATGAAACCAATTATCAATTTAATTGATCAATACCTTAATAAAATTAACAATAGAAGCCGAAATAATAGTTATCCTTCTAACATTATTTACCTCTTACTCCTATCATCATAACAAGAAGGATATAAACCTTATATATCCTTATATATTTACCTCTTAAGTTATTGTCTAATATTTAGAGAGTAATTTTAACTAGGTATATCCCGGAGGTGAGGTGTGAATTTATTTAGAGTTATCATGCCCTCTGCACCTAGATTTGCTAGTTTATCAGCCTCAGTGTTGCCTTCTCTATAAGTGTGTTTGATTTCATAATTGGGGATGCTATCTAATATTAAAGTTATTTCCTCTATTTTAGCATTTAGAGTCCAATTAGGAGTCTTCTTAGATCGTATAGCGTTGATTATAATCTGAGAGTCACCTTCAATAATAAGTTTGGTTATATTAAGATCCTTACACAAATTTAGGCCCGCCAAAGCTGCTTTGCACTCTACCATATTGTTAGTGGTAGGATTGATGGGATGGGAGAAACTAGCTATAATTTCTCCATTCCAATTTTTGATGATTCCACCGATACTTGCAATTCCTGGGTTTCCCCTTGATGCCCCATCAAAATTCAGTTTGTACCAACTGACATCTGGAGGAATCCATTTGCAATTCACATGATCTGTTTTAGTTTTATTTCCTCCTTTCCCATAAAGGGGTGGTACCTGCAAATTAGGCCATTTCAATCTAATTTTGTTGTCCCAACTTTTGAATGATTCCTCATAGCAGACTTGGTCCCTCAGGGAGGTATTAATTATCTCCATGATTGATATTTCTATTTTATTAATGAGTGACCTCCATTCTATTTTTTCCCCGGTAAAGATTCTTCTGTTACATTCTTTCCAGACTTCCCAAACTAAAATGGAAGGGGCTACAATCCATATATCTCTGTAGAGATTATCTTTATATAAAGCTGGCCAAGATTTAAGTGTACTCAAGAGATCCATATGAAAGGCGGATTTCCAACCAAGACATTGCAATAACCAATTCCAGCACTACTGTGTGAATTCACAATTAAGGAGAAGGTGATCAACATCCTCAGTGTGCTTTTCATAGAGAGCGCACCAGGATGGCCCTTCAAACCCCAGTTTGGTAATTCTATCCGCGGTGAGGATCTTCCTTTGCATGGCTGCCCAAAGAAACATCCCAGCTTTGGGGAGAGATGTTTTATTCCAACAAAGGTTCAGAGGCATATCTAAATTATCCATCTTCTGCTCAGCTAATATAGTCTTATAGCCTTCTTTGACTGAATATTCTCCATTGTTCGATCCAGCCCATATCAACTTGTCAAGTCTAGTTTTGAGAACCACTTCTCTATCCTTAATAATAGTGAAAAGTCTCTAGCTTTCTGTAATTGAAAATGTGTCGGTATCTATGAGTTTTGAAGGAAGATCCATATCCGGGCTTAGATAATTTGAGAGATACAGTCCAATCTTATTTTTACATTCTTCTATGAAGTTAGGGGAAAAATCTAGAGAAATCAGGGTGGGAAGGCCTACCCACGAGTCATCCCAGAATAAAGCTTTCTCCCCATTACCTACATCCCAAGTGAGAAATTTGTTTATGATTCCTCTGGAGTCCTTGATGAAGTTCCACATCCTAGATCCTTTAACATGAGATTGGACTCTGAAAATGTTAATAGGATCTGCATTTGGTATATATTTATTTAGTAAAATCGAGGCCCATTTACTGTTAAATTCTTTGTATAATCTCCAAATCAGCTTAGCACCCAAGGCTTTGTTTTGCCATAGAAGGTTTTTAATACCCAAACCTCCTTTAGAGATTGGTTTGCAAAGGGATTCCCATTTAATTAAGGCTGGTTTTTTCTCTTCTAAAGAGCCTTGCCAGTAGAAGTCCCTAAATACTTTGTCTAGGTTGTTTTTAACGTTAACCGGGAGGGGAAGAACAGACATCTGATACGTGGGGATGGCTGAGAGTACTGATTTGATCATGGTGGTTCTACCAGCCTTTGTAAGCCACTGACCTTTCCATGTGCTCCTTTTGTTCTAGATTTTAACAAGCACTTGTTGCCAGAGTTTGGAGGATAGGGTGCCTTTGTCTAATTCAATTCCTAGATACTTACAGGGAAACTTCCCAAGATTATAACCGAACACTTTACAAATTTCCTTTTCCATTATTGGAGTGGTATTGAGAAAAAAGATTTCTGATTTATTTGGGTTTACCTGCTGACCTGACGCTTTCATATAAAGGTCAAGGGTATCTTTAAAGGCCTTGGCTTCGGATACCGAAGCTGAGCCTGGGAGAATGGTGTCATTAGAAAATTGTTGATGAGTAATGTTAGGAACATTATTCGATGCCTTTAAACCTATAATACTACCTTCCAGATGTCTCTTACTAATTGTTCTTCCTAAAACTTCAACCATAATCACATATAGGAAGGGAGACAGCGGGTCTCCTTGTCTGATACCCCTCGAAATACTAAAAAAGCCTTCTGGAGTGCCATTAATTAGAATTGAAATTTTGGGAGTGGAAATGCAGTTGAAGATAAGACTTGTCCATTGTTTTGAGAAGCCAAAGACCTCTAGGCACTTGCAAAGAAAAGTCCAATCTACTTTATCGTATGCTTTCTGAATATCTATTTTAATAAGCATGCTAGGAGTCTTGGTAGTTTGGGCAGTATGTACTAATTCTTGGGCTATAATTATACCATCTAGAATAGAACAGTTGGCTACAAAACCTGTCTGTTCTTTAAAGATGATAATGGGGAGAAGTGTCTTGAGTCTATTTGCTAAGCATTTAGATAAGATTTTATAGATAGTGTTGCATAAAGAAATGGGTCTAAAATCCCCTGGTTTTGTGCTTTCATTTTTCTTAGGTATTAAAGTAAAGAAGGTGTTATTGATTTCAGATAGTAAAGAGCCTGAATTTCTGGTAGCTGCCACAGCTTGCCAGACTTCATTACCCATGAAATGCCAGCAATTTTGGAAAAAACCAGCCTGGAATCCATTTGGTCCAGGTGCTTTCTCTGGGTGCATTTGGAAGACCGCAGTCTTTACTTCTTCTAAAGTTAATTTTCCATTAATCATTTTATTATCTACTTCTGATATTAATTTGGGGATTGCTTTTAACATTTCATTTTGAGCTTCTGGGTTGATCTCGGCATTATTATTGAGGGTTTGATAAAATTGCACTAATGTTGTTGAAATTTGTTCTGGGTCTTCGATGAGGAGACCTTCATTGTTTTTAATTTTTGAAATTCTATTGACACTTCTTTTAAAGTTAGTTGAGTTATGAAAAAACTTTGTGTTGGAGTCTCCCTCCTTTAACCAAGTTTCTCTTGATTTCTGTTTCCAGAAGATATCTTCCTTAAGAAGAATCGCATAATATTTGGCCATAAGTTCTTTTTCCTTCAAATAACTACATTCATTCATTCCTTTATCTATTACTTCGTTATTTAGATCTTCTAATTCTTGTTCGATGTTGGTCTTTTCAATAAAAATATTATTGAAGTTATTCTTATTCCACTCCAGTGCTTTATTTTTAATAATTTTTAATTTAGCCACTAGACTATACATTTTAGATCCTTTAATCGAGATTTGGTTCCACCATTGTTCCAAGAGATTAATGAATTCCGGGTTTTGAAACCACATAAACTCAAATTTGAAGGGGTTTCTGTGAGGTTTACAGCTTTCCGTAATTGTGAGTTTGACTGG
The DNA here is from genome assembly GCA_027943335.1 of Chamaecyparis obtusa. Taxonomy (NCBI): domain Eukaryota; kingdom Viridiplantae; phylum Streptophyta; class Pinopsida; order Cupressales; family Cupressaceae; genus Chamaecyparis; species Chamaecyparis obtusa. The sequence continues at coordinate 154,944 of BSBK01010828.1, forward strand.
GAAGTGATCCGAGCCAGCCTCAGGGAGAATTTTCACATTAACTAGTTGGTTCACAGGATTGGAATTACCATTGATCAAGAATCTATCCAGCTTTTCTGCTGTGGCTGAAGCCCGATCTTCTATTATTCCAAGTGTAAATTCCATTATTAGTGTTAATACTAATTAAATGGTTATCTATCACCCAAAGGTTGAAGTCTTTCTAAGATTGTGAGATAAAATGGGAACCTCCAAATTTTTCTTTTGTGTCTAAGATAGCGTTAAAATCATCACCTAGTATATGAGTAACTATTTTGTTTGATTGGAGAAAAGTTTGAATGTCTTGCCAGACCTTCCTTTTTTCCTTATTCGAAATAGGACCATAAATATTAGTCAACATAAATTTTAGTTTAGATTTAAGGCTACTAACTTCTGTCGCCATCCAATTGTTGTGTTTATGTAAAATAGTGACTAGGACTTTCCTAGGATCCCATAGGATAGCTAGGCCACTAGAGGCACCCTTGGAAAACTCAAACTCGGACCTCCAAATTCCTAGTTTGTTGCTAAGCTTAATACTCTCTTCCTTACTTAACTTAGTTTCCTGAAGCATTATAATTTCTGATTCGAAATTCTTTAGGTATCTTTTGACTAATCTTTGTTTGTTAGGGGCATTCACACCCCTAACATTCCAATTAGTAACTTTCATTGGTCCTGGGGAAGGCACTTCCCCTTCCCAATGTGCAGAATGTCAACAATTTTTTGTTGATTGCTGGCTTTTCCAGCAAGGTTTCTTAATTCAAATGAGGACTTCCTTCCTCTCTTCTTTTTGATTTTATTAATATTGGGGGTGCTTAAACCACCCCTATTGATAGCAATTTTGAGCTGCCTATCCTCGTTGGTTATCCTGAATAAACCAACAATAGCCTCTTTGCTGGCTTTAGGGATATCCATGAGAATATCCTGGTTAATATCCATTGCCTCTTGATCTAAGTCTTTCTAAACTTCCTCTAAAAGATCAGGACAGTCTTCTTGGTCTATAATATCCTCTCCAAACATCTCTATTATATTCTCTGTTTCTTTTGGAAGTTCCTTATTAAGGATTTTCATTTCCAAAGGAATAGATAATGATGTATTATCTTTTTGAATCTGATGTTTTATTGGAGTTTCTTCAGGAGTTTCCTCCTTCTGGAGCTCAATAATCTTTTCTATCAATAGTTTTTTTTGTAATAGCAATTCATCTTTATCACAAATTTTGTCAATGAAAAGGTTTATTGATTCATCAGTCACTGAGTCAGCAAAGTACTTAGTGATTATAAATAAATAATAAATAATAATAATAATAATAAATAAATAATAAAATAAAAATAAAAATAAAAGTGCACTTTCCTATGAGATAGAATCTTTTGACTTTTTGAAAAAGGTTTTTGCCTCTTAATCTCTTCCACACATCTTTTTGCTTCTTAACCATGTCCATTGATTTTGCCTCTTGAGAATCTTGAGCACATGGATCAACCAAAATTTAATCTCCACCATTGCTCATTTATTTTTGCCTCTTAATCTTGACCGTCTATTCATTTCTAAATTCTTTTATAACAAGACTCTCTCCTCATTCTTGATCATCCATCTTTTGCATCATCATCTCTTGCATTATCATCCTCTTGGAGTCTTGGCATCTTAGCATCTAGGAATCTTGGAGTATTGGCATCTTAGCATCTTGGAGTCTTGGCATCTTAGCATCTTGGAATCTTGGAGTCTCTCAATCTTGGCATCTTGGAGCTATGGTATTCTTATATCTCTCATATTGAAGCATTGCATCATCATTTTCATTTTCTTTCTTGCATCTAGCTTAATCCATCTAGCTTAGATCTACTTTCATTTTTATTTGCATGCATATTTGATGATCATGGAGACTAGCATTCTTGTTTTTCCTCTTTGAATCTTTCATTTTATGGTGTACTTGCATGGGCACAAATTAGGTCTAATATGAGGGCCTCCATTACAAACCCTTGCACTCCATGAATAGAGAGTTATGAGTCACCATTTGAGACCTCATTCTTGAGCAATCTTGGATACAATGACTCATAGAAGTGTGACAACATTTTAGCGCACAGTACCGTCCGGTGCTCCAACAGAATTGCTAAAGAAAAATGTAAAAGATGACTCAAGGAAATGACCTTTGAGGATAGGATGTTGTCAGAGGATATGGATACCTCTGGCTCCTTTGGGTCGATTAAGGGCTCCTCAGCTGAGCATTTGAGCCCCCCCAGGTCTTCCAACATCCCTCCTTTGAATCTCCCGCCTGTGGTGAATGAAATCCCTCACAAAAATACCCCGACCCCGCCCTCTCCTCACACTCAACATATCAACTCCGTCTGCACTGAGCATGTTACCATGGTTGTGACTGAGAATAGTAGGTTCAAAGGTTCCCTCAAGAAGAAATAATCTGAGCTGGACAATGAGATCCTCAATCTCAAGCAGGATATGAAGGAAATTAAGGTTCACATCGTTGATTCCAATAAGTTTTCCCATAAAGTGATGCACGCGTCAATGGTGACTCTGTGTAATGTGCAGGAGACGATTTCTAGAGGTTAGCTGGAAGCTGATGAGGATAGCAGAGACCTCTTCCTGTTTCTACAGGAAGAATGGACCGCCACCTTGCTGTCCAAGCGGCTGGGTGAGAGGACCTAACTGTTGCTGGTGCCATGGTGATGATGTCTTATTCTGGGGCCTTGGGTCCCTGGTTTTAATTTGTGGTTTTCTATTTTGTGGTTAATTTTTTAAATCTTTGGTTAAGCCGTGTGAGGTAGTATATTGTTATATTCAATACTTTCTAGTTAAACTATAACCTTGGTTTGTGATTTTTGTTAAGGATCTACATGTTTGTTTTTAATAGAGGCAGACTAGATATTGTTACTCTACTGTTTATATGCTGCAAAGCTAATGCTATTAATGTGTTGTTAATGTGCTATTAGTCTTCCTTTGTTCCACAGGCCAACACCCTCTTGCTGCTTTTTCTATCAGAAACATTTGTAGCAGAAAAATCTCTTAACCTATTAGACTTAACAATCTTATTATAAAACCATGAGAGAGGGTGACATTCTAGAAGAGTGTTTAAAGACCTTTGACTAGGTCACTCCTTACAGGGTGAAGATCCTAATAGATCTAAGCAAAATCCCCTAACAAGGTCACATTTAACAATATGCATTGTAATCTTTAACAAGATTGGTTTTTAACCTAGCATACTTCAAAAGAGTATTTCTTTGGTCGGTGACAATTCCCACAGTGGTTTTTCCCAAATTTGGTTTCCATGTTAAATACTAGTGTTATATATGTTGAATGTTTATTGTGCATGTTATTTTCTTATTACTTGAAGTTGTTGTCTTGTTATCGGTTAATATTGAAGTTTGTCTGACCGAGTTGTTACTGAGTTGAATCAGAGTTAAAGTTTTAAGGTTTAAAGAATAACTGATTACTGATTCACCCTCCTCTCAGTAATCCAACATATCTTTAGTTTTAGATTTGCAATAACTTTCAATTTAACTTCATATTACAAGCTTTCTTTACATTATTTTACACTGGTAGCATCTTTTTGGTACCTCCCTTGAAAGTAACAATAGTTTTTTATTGGAGGAAATTATAAAATGGATAACCATAATAATGTTTTACCTTGCACTTCAATGAGACATTTTATTCTATAGAATATAATGCCCAATATAATAATCTAATTTGATATCAATTTTTTTACGCATGTGTTTACATAAATGTAGTCATATTTAATTGTGTTCTTCAATTTTATGATGTAGGATGTACCTGAGTAAATAGATAGAGAATAACCTAGCGATTTTAGGGACTAATCTTTCAAAAAAATAGTAAAAAGGAAAACAAGCTAATCAAAACAAGAACTTTAAAAGGGAACTCCTATGTTAAAATGAGACCTAGAAGTGATGGTTTCCTACTCCCTATGAGCTTAATCAACAATAATATCTATTGCAATGTAATGACATGATTAGAGACTTCCATTGAAGGAACAACTTCTTGCTTGAAAGAGACCCATACAGATTAGCCATGACGAAGCCTAGGAATTTGTATGACTCTGAGGGATAGAAAAGAAAACGGGACAAAATAGAGCCAAAAATAAAACTCCAAAAAACTTAACACTATTGTATTGATATGTATTAATTAGGGTTTCTAGAGTCCACTCCCATTAACCAAGGGCATTTTTTTATTCATTATTTTTTCAGAAATCTTTATTAAATTGATGCTCTAGAATGAGAAAGGACTAGTTAATTTTGGATGTGTAAATGAATATTGATAAATGCATTTAAACACAAGCACTATTTTTGTAAAACATACTATACTTTGTTTGCTTAGGAGATGAAATTAAAGGGGGCATTCATCTAAAATTTAAATTTAATTTTTAAATGGTAAAGGTTAAGTCTAGGACCAAAGAGTTGACATGCAAATGGTCACATTTAGATGGGTGAAAACTATATCAAGGTAGGTGTATGAAATAAATGAATATTGATATATTTGCTTGTAAATATAAGTATGGGGAAAATATGTAACTCAATATATGTTTATAAGAATAAATGAAGGTTAACAAAGTGACTTCACACTTACAATACAAACTCAAAATAAAAGATCAATAATAACAATCCAAAATCTAACAATGATATATAACACCCTCAAATTTTTTAACTATATATTTTCTAATTAAAAAAATAGATTATAAAGAGACAGACTAAATAATAGAAAATAAAAATAAAAACCTACCGAATCAAAGTCTGGCTATAGAGCTGCAGAAGTTACAACAAAACAGCTATAATAATTACAAAAGGAAAGATACAAATCTTATCTAGAAACTACTTTTAAATATTAATTCTCCTCAAAACTCGGCATTAAAAAAATATATTATTTCGAGTAATTCATCCAGACAGAGACATTTGATCAGATTTTGCAAGAATTGAACAGAATGTATTATCATTAACACTGTTGAGATTTAGCAAGATAGTGAAAGATGAGAGAAAACAAAAGGTAATTTTCCAAACGCAGTTTACGAATGTAGTTTTATTTTCATCAGATTTACAGAGATGGGATGTAGACCTTTCATTTTGGAAAGGAAAAATTAAATAAAAACAAAACTATGTATGTCAATATCATTATCACTTATATTAGAAGAAGCTTTAGAAATATTCAATTAAAGAAAATATATTTAAAAAATAAGGATATCCATATGATTGACTACAACAAATATTTGTTTTAAAATCATGTACATTTATTTAAATAATTTTTTATTTAATGGATTGGTTTTTCAACCATCTTTATTATATTAAAGATCTGTTGAGAAATTAAGAAAACCATGTTTAATATCGTTTAATTTCATGACAACGTCTTTCATACTGGGACGCTGTAGTGGAGATTTATTTGTGCAGACCAACCCTACTTGTAAAATTTGAGTAAGACAATCCAGCACCATTTATGTGTCTAATTCATTAACATTTCTAAGTAGGTTGTAGTCCACCACCTCTGTTATGTCATCTGGAAAATTCATGCTTACCCATTTTGTAAGAGTCAGTCCTATAAACATGATATCAGTTGGCTTCCTCCTTGTAAAAAGCTCCAGCAATAAAATACCGTAACTATATATATCTCCTTTTGTCCCAACCTTTCCACCCATTGCATATTCTGCAGTATAGCACATTCATTATATGCAATATAGCACATTCATTAATAATTTATGTATACATGCAATATATAATAGAGAGATTAGAATTCAACTCAAAGCAGTACCTGGTGCCATGTAACCAAAGGATCCCTGAAGTGCATTTGTAGAAGCCAATGAATCAAGGGAGTTCCAAAAACCACTTTTGCAATGCCAAAGTCTGCTATATATGGAGTTTTATCATCCCCCATTAACACATTGCTTGGTTTCAGGTCACAATGTATCACTTGCACAAAGCAATAATGATGAAGATACTCCATCCCCTGGGCTATCCCTGATGCTATTGTTAATCTATCATTTAAATTTAGTTTACATTCATCTCCTTCTTCAGGGTACAACCACCTATCTAAACTTCCATTTGGCATGAATGGAAGAACCAAAGCTTTAAGAACAGGGTTTGAACATACTGTTATGATTTTAATCACATTACGATGTCGAACTCTTTTCAGTGCATTGCATTCTGTAATAAAACTTTTTTGGGCATTTTGATCTTGGAAATTAAGGACTTTGACAGCAATATGTCTCCCATTACTCAGAATTCCTTTATAAACTGATCCAAATCCACCCCTCCCTGGCAGATTTGCCTCATTAAAACCATTTGTGGAACTCACAAGTTCTTCATATGAAATCCTTATTGGTTGTACATGGAGATCAAGGGTACTCTGATCTACACTGTCAGTTTCACTAGAGGCACTCTGTTCTACATTGTCTGTAGGGATGCTCTGCCTCTTATATCCCCATTTGTAGGAAAATGCAAGCAATAGAAAGCACAGGATTAATATTACAATGCTGATCAGAACAGAAATTATTACCTTATGGGAGAGTGATAGCCCTTTGTGCTTGGCTTTGGAATTGGGGCACGGTGGTAAATTTATCCATGCACCACAGAGACCAAGATTTCCTGCAACTGCCGAGGTGTCAAGATCTGAGAAAACTCCTCCCTTTGGAACCTCTCCGGTCAACCTGTTTGAAGATAGATTTAGATGGCGAAGGCTTTTCATGTCTTGCAAAGGCACTGGTATTGTACCTGACAAATCGTTGCAGGGAAAGTCCATGTCTTGAACGTATTTTAGTGTTGTCAGAGATGCTGGAATCGGGCCATCAAATGCATTCCAAGAAATATTTAGATATTCTAAAGCCGTGCAGCTTGATAGAGCACTTGGAATGTCAGTAGAGAAATGATTGTGGGATAAATCTATAGTTAATACCATATCCATTTTGCTTACATCCAAAATTGAACCTTGCAATGAATTGTTTGAAAGGTTGAAATACATATTCATATTCTGGAGACCTGCAACTTCAGGAGGTATATTTCCTGTAAGTTGGTTATAAGCCAATTCCAGCTGTGCCAAAGTTTGGCATCTTCCTAAACTAGCAGGTATTTCCCCTGACAGTTGATTATGAGCAAGATTAAGCTCTCGTAATTGTGGGAGGTTCCCAAGACTCTCTGCAATTGTCCCTGAAAGCATGTTTACACTTATTGACAACAATCCAAGCCTTTTTGATTGCCCAAAACTTTCTGGAATCCTTCCTTCTAAATTGTTTTCGTCTAGAAATATCCTCTCCAGATTTGAGAGTTTACCAAGTGTAGATGGAATGGACCCATTGAAGCGGTTTCCTTCCAGGGTTAGTGTTGCCAAGTTTGTGAGGTTACCAATCTCATCTGGTATGCTTCCCCCAAATCCATTTGAATTCAATGCAAGAAAAGAGAGTGAATTGGACAGGCGGCCAATTGAATTGGGCAAGATGCCAGTGAGATAATTTAAGCCCAAATCAAGATTTGTCAAGCTGGAGCAATTTGTCAACGCAGTTAAAATAGGCAAACCACTGCCTCCACTCACAAAATGGTTCTGCCACAAAACAAACCGTTGCAGCTTCTTCATGTTCCCAAAAACCAGGGGCACTGCGCCGCTCAGTTTGTTGCGCTCCAGATAAAGCACTTGGAGCTGAGTCCAATTACCCACTGAGTTGGGTATTTCTCCACTGAGTTGATTTCCCCACAAATACACTTCTTCCAACTCTGATAACCTGCCAAGCTCCCAGGGAATTGGGCCAATTAAGTTGTTCTGATATAATTGCAGCATATAGAGCTGACTGCAATTGGAAAGGGCAACAGGAATCGACCCTGTTAAGCTATTGGTGCGAAGATTAAGCCAGTTCAACAGGATGACTAAGCATACCCAATTCAACAGGAATGCTACCTTCGAACCTGTTGTCAGCCAATTCTAGTACAGTTAAGGAGGACATGTTGCCTATGAAAGGTGGGACACTACCTGTTAACTGGTTTACTGCTATTGACATGGTCTCTAATTTTGAAAGAAGACTAAATCCAGAGGGAATGCTTCCACTTAAATTGTTAAATGACAGCCTGAGAGATTGTAAAGAACGGCAACCTCCTAGAGAGGATGGAATGTGACCTTCCAAATTGTTATAAGACAAACTAAGTAATTTCAAGCGAAGAAGCATTCCAAAGTCATACGGAATATGGCCATGCAAGCTGTTATTAAAGAGATCGAGTACTCTAAGGAAGGAAAGGTTTCCAAGTAATGGAGAGATGGGGCCAAGTAATCCCATACCTCTGAGATTCAATGAAACCACACGCTGTCGATGGGAAGAGCAGGTAACACCACTCCAACTGCAGAAGATGTGGCCGGGAGACCAATCGAACAAAGAATTGTATGGATCGACAGAGAGGGCAACCTTGAAACCAATGAGAGCTTGATGATCAGAATAATTGGAAGACTCTACTATAAGTGCAGGCAGTGCAGAGAAAAAGAGTAACAGAGGAAGCATTATAATCTTCATTCTTATAAAAATAAACAATGTTACGTGTGGTATTTAGGTTCCTCCAGTTTGAGGGATGATGCAGATCAGATGGACAGCGCCTGGATTTCTACCAAATTTAATTTCAATTTCTCTTGGTGATGATAAGAAATAGGGTGGATTAAGATGGAGCAATTGTGAACACAAGATTCCTTGTTAACTTATATCAATGTTCAGACCATGTTGATGAAACCTTACATAACTTATTTAATTAAATAGCGTAATATGGTAAATGTGAAATTTGTATAATCAATGTTGTTTATTTAATATTCAGTTTAGGTGTATTTTGAGTGTTTTGATATATTAGTATATATTTAGAAATTGTACAATTTTATGTAACAGAGGAAACATCATCATCTTCATTCTTAAAATAAACATAACTAGTAATTGCATTTTGATATGTGATAGGTACGCAGAATTAATAATTTGGGAAGTAATTTATTACAATAAATTTTTAATTATTATTTAGAAATCCACTACAAATAAAATATAAATATAATTTTAAAATATTATATGAAATATATAGAAAATACTTATGTTATTGTGAATAAGATTAATTGATTTTTAATAATTTATCATTAAATTATATAATATTTATGTAATTTATTTTAATATAATATAATTTCAATATTATAACATCAATATGAACTTAAATTAATTTAGTTGTAATATTCTAAAAATGTCTCCTAATTTAATAATCTATCTTTTCATTATACTAAATGTATTAGATTATTTGAAAAGATTATAGCAGTTTATTGTGACAACAAAAATGTAAGTATTGAATTAAATTATAGAAAAATTAGTAATTGCACTTTGATATGCAATAGGTACCCCGAATTAATAATTTGGGTACAATATACTTTTAATTATTATTTATTACATTGTATTTATCAAATTGTATTTAGTAAATGAATAATACCAGAGAAAAGTGACAATGAGGCGCTTCCAAAGCATAGGGACAATGCTCATAACCCTCGTGTAGGACAATTCCTTGCGCGTGTAAATACTTGGCACTATGTACACCACTGCCGCCATGGACAGCAGTGAGAAGACGAAGATGAAAGAAGGGTAGGCGGCTTTGAACATTAACAATTTCTCCATTTCCACATACATCTTATGTTGGTTTCCATTTTCCACAAAGATCTTGAGCGGGGTTTCTTTGTCCACAATTGTGTCATTCTCCAAAAGAAATGATACTTTGGTCATGATGCTTTCGATGAGGGGCTCTGAAATCGACCAGAGGCTGAAGGCTACGAAATGAAGAGGCAACAAGAGAGTAAGCGTGATGGCGCCCAGTAATTTGGGCGCATAGCGTAGGATTTTGAAGGCCTCTGCCCCCACTCCTACGATACCTAGGAACTGCAATTCTCCCAATTCTCTCTCCATAATTTAGGGTTTCTGTACTCTTTCTTCTTGTGTTATAAATCTCAGGCAAGGGTAGAGATAAAATGCGTGGATGAGATATTATATTTTGTAAGGTCGGCCCTGCGGTCGATAGCGGGCTAGGTGTTCTTCATTTTAATTCTTTGTTATTTTCCATCCCCAAATCTAATGGTCTAGCTTAAATCACACGCACTAAGCTTGACTTTCGTACTATTTACTATTTACAATTTGCCTACTCACTAGTTTCAAAAAAAATTGAATAAAATTTAAGGTGGTTTATGTAGAATATATTCACAGCACAAGACTTCAGCAATGATAAACCCCACACGCGTACCAACAATACTAAGCCCCACACGGAAATGCGTGTTCGAGCCAAGGTAAAAAGACCCCCCAAATTTCTTAGTTTATAAGGATGATTTGTGAGAAAAATGTAAGCAAAATTGAGAATTTTTGAATCTGGTACATTTTACAGGGCGGCGATTATAAATTAGGGGTTTGGCAATTCAAAGGGGATATGTATGTGCCGTCTGGAAGCACGAGCGTAGCGGTTATGACAGTATGGCTCTTCTCTGCCCAATGTTTTTGGTCCCGCTTTCATTATTCTTATCGAAAAAGACAATGAAATTTGTACATGTCTGTGACCAGGAGAAGAAAAGTATGTTGAAAGACGCAGAAATCAATAAAGGAATATAGAAAATGACAAATGGTGACAAGGAAATCGCACAACTCGCAAGATTTCAATCGTCTTGCATGCCTCCAGTGCTTCGTCGACCGTCGATGCCTTTCTGACAGGCGGATGTCTTTCATATAGGGAACCCCTTCGGGGTAATTAATGTTACACCTTATATTTGTGTTCCCCAACTTTTGGGGATGATGAAGATCATATGTATAGCCCTTGGATTTGCACTAAATTCTTGTAAAAATAAATAATGGTAGGTGTTCTTGGTAATTATGTTAACCAAATTTTACGAATGAGGCAGAGCAGATAAACAACGTTTGCAGTTGTATCAAATTAAATTTATTGCAAGTTTGTGTAGGATGACATGAAAGAGAGCACACTAACTATATGTTGAATTATTGAGATGGAGTAATTTTATAAACAAGTTTCTTTATTCACTTATATCAATCTTCGTATTTTTTATTTATTTTTAGTTTTGATAAAATGAGAAAAATATTACAGAATGGTTATATAAATTTAAATTATTAATCTATTTTTAACATCGACAATCCACTGGTTTGGAAAAACGGTTTATATGTAATCGTTATTAGCCCGAAATGACACCAAATAGGCCGACTTAGGTTTCTATCGAAAGTCAAAGTTGACACCAAATTATTAAAAACGGTTTATATATGTAATCGTTATTAACCTGAAATGACACCAAATAGGTTGAACTAGGTTTAGGCCATGTTTGCAAACTATGAAATTTTTTTGAGAATTTCATGGCTTCAAGCCTCAAGCGCCGTGATCAAATGGAAGAATAAGAAGACGTCCTTTTGCATAGCACAAGTACTCGGAACGAGCTTTCTAACGATTATATATTTGACTATTTTTGAATTTATTATGTATATGGTTTTTTATGTTAATTGAATGTAGGTTTTTTTATCAAATATAAACCTTTGAGTTTGGCGTTCAATGAAAAATAGTAAAAAATAATAATTTTTTTTTGAAAAATAACAGTGCCCTCCATCTTCGAGTCTACTTTCTATCAAATTTTTTTTTGAAATTCGATATATACACAACAAGTTATAAGCTATGTAGTTAAGGTATGTCAAAATTATGATTTAGTCAACTTCAAAAGTTAATAAAATATGCAATAATCGTGATAATGTCGTCAAACCAATTGCATGCCCTTCATATGGATGTTACGAAACTAAATTCAAAAGAATCACATTCATATATATTTTACAAAAAAGTTATGGTCTATGAAAACAATGATATTCTTTGAAAATGACGTTTTTAGCACCATACCAATTTTTGTGGGAGAAAGAAAAAACTATTCAATATATATATATATATATATATATATATATATATATATATATATATATATATATATATATATATATATATATATATATATATATATAATTTAGACAGAAAATTCTAAAAGACTCTAATTTACTTCATCCTTCGATTTCGAACGGTTCAACGACAATATGCATCTGAATCTGAAAGTTTTTTTCAAAATGTAGAGTTCAATGTCCGTTTAGGCAAAAAAGTGTAACCCACTATTGTGGGTTCACTCGGTTTCCTTGTTGTCTTTGATCTTTTATACCCAATTTACCAAGATGACCTACAAGAAAATTTCCCTCTATAGCAATATTCCCCTCTCGATTTACTTATTTATATCTTTCTCTCTTTCCCTTTCATTTTATATTCCTTTCAATTCATCTCTCTCTCTCTCTCTCTCTCTCTCTCTCTCTCTCTACCCATTCATATTTTTTACTTGTCTCTATCACCCCCTTTTGTTGATGTTTGTAGCATCGGTCAGATAAATAATACTAACTATATGATTATTATGAGAAATGATTTAATACATACATACATACATACATACATACATACATACATACATACATACATACATATATATATATATATATATATATATATATATATATATGATTATAATTATTCACATAATAACTAAATACTTAAATTGATAAAATAAATTAATGAATAAACACATGTCCCATGAAGGGACATGTATCTTCCTATCCTTGTCATGTATAAATACAAAGAGATCAATGCATTTGAAAAATACATACAATTATAACAGTGTGATTACATTTGCAATTGATCTCTGGAATTTAACATGGTATCAGAGTCAAGTTGCAAATGTAAGAGAGTAGTTCGTTGATGGTGAATGTGTGATTGTCTCAGAAAATACAGTCTCCGTATGAGGACCATATCTCACAAATTCACCATTGGATTTTTCTAAGTTTTGGATATGTTGGTGATAAACAAATTTAGAAGAATTGCACCGGAGAGATATGAGAGAAAATATTAGGTTCAAAAGTTATGACCGATTATGTACGGGTCCATGCAAAATCTGTAAAAGAGTGAGGTTCCTTCTTTAAAAGCGTAACTACTTGAAGGGAGATCCGATCATATTGAAGGTTGTAATAGTGTGTTGAACCTTTGGATATATTAAAGAAAGGTCATGTGAAGAATTATGGTAATGTTCAAGTATGACGACATCATTTTGTGAATTTGCATGATATTTTCTATATGGGCTCACCTTATAGAATGAGATACTCAAGAAATTTATAAAACATAAGTATTTCATGTTTTATTAATGCACATGATTTTTGAGTTTTTAATTCATGCTATACTATTGGTTAGTAAAATCTTGTGAGCTATTTGTAATCTCTCTCTAACATATCTTCAGGATAGAAGCACAAGATAATTGCATTCAAGGGAGAAATAACTTGATGCTTGCAAATGAATTGATGATTGACTAGATGCAAAGGGAGTCTGACATTGCAAAATAGGTCAAGAAGTTGATAAAATTGAACTTTAGAGGGAGTAGATGGCTCATTCAATTTGTGACAATCTTGATCATATTGATTGAGAGGGAGTTCACTATTGAAGGTGAAACATGTCTAAGGTAAACTTGATATAATTGATTATTATACTAATGAATCATGAATATTTTTAATGGGCCTACCCCCTGTGTAAATCATGAGGAAGTGATGACTTCCAAATGATTATCCCTTGTATTTTCAAAAGCTATTGGAAGGTGACGATCTTACAATAACTTAATCTTCTATTGTGATAGACATCTTGTGATGGATGAAACAGATCATAATAGCTGATGTGAATGTTCTTATGGTAAGTGCACATTGCCTTTGGACATTTGTTGAGTACTTGGTGGACACCATGAGAATTGATGTTGTTAGGCCATTACTCTAAGCATTTGGTGAATATCTTGAGAGTTGATATTATGTAGGCCAATGCTCTCGATATCATGAGATGATATCTTTATGAGCTCTTGAGTACTTAGGTGAATGTCATGTGTTGACATTCTGATAGGCCAATACACAAGATATCATATGGATAGAATCACCGATGGAGGCAATCCACCTGAGGACTTGTGGATAGAATTGTCGATGGAGGAAATCCACCTGAGGACTTGTGTATAGAATCGCCGATGGAGGCAATCCACCTAAGAACTTGTGGATAGAATCACCGATGGAGGAAATCCACATGAGAACTTGTGGATAGAATCACCGATGGAGGTGATCCGCCTGAGAACTTGTTGATAGAACCGTCGATGGAGGCTATCCTCCTAAGAACTTGTGGATAGAATCGACGATGGAGGCAATCCACACATTGAGACTATGTTTTGATTGATTACATTATGAGGAGGATGCCTTTATTTCTTACATCATATAATTGATGTTGTCAAGTATCTTAAGTGTTTACATTGGATTGATTTATCCTCCCTAGCTAAGAGGGAGTGTTGATGTTTGTAGCATTGGTCAGATAAATAATACTAACTATATGATTATTATGAGAAATAATTTATTATATATATATATATATATATATATATATATATATATATATATATATATATATATATATATATATATATATATATATATATATATATATATATATATATATATATATAATAATTGATATTACTACACACACACACACACACACAGATATATATAAAGTTAGATTATAATTATTCACATAATAACTAAATAGTTAAATTGATAAAATAAATTAATGAAGGGACATGTCCTTGCCATGTATAAATACATAGAGATCAATGCATTTGGAAAATACATACAATTATTTAACAGTGTGATTACATTTGCAATTGATCTCTAGAATTCAACACCTTTCTATCTCACTCTTTCCCTCTTTATCTCTATCTCCTATAGATATATCTTTATGTATATCTATCATTGTCTCCAGATCTCTCTTATTGTCTTCATCTGGAGACTTCACCTATCATAATAAATAAATAAGTTAAATGAGGGAAGGGATGGAATTATGGGGGGAAAGGGGGGATGGTGAGAAGAGGGTGGGAGAAAGGATAAAGGGACAAGGAGAATGGGGGAGATATGAGGTGGAGAGCAAAAAGGGGATGGGGAGATAGATGAGGTACATAGAGAGAAAGAGGATAGTTAGGAGGAATATATGAAGATGGTAATAGGGGCAGAGAGAGAGAGAGAGAGAGAGGTGATGGTGGGGGGATGGGATGATGAGATGAGAGAGGGTAGAGAGTGAGTTATAGGGGTAATTAGGGGGAGAGATAAGATATGGATATGGTCCTAGGTGTCTTAAGTGGTCCTTGGTGCCTTAAGTGGTCCTAAGGGGTCATCATATATATTAATGGGTCATGGGATATATTAATGGGTCTTAGGATACAATAATAGGTCCTAGGGGATTCTAAAATACATAATGGGTGCGAATGAGTCATAGGACATATTGATGCATCAAAAAGCATCTTAAGATACATTATGGGGTCCTAGGATGTCTTAAGAGGTCCTAGGTGTCCAAAGGGGTCCTAAAGGTCCATTAGAGTATAAATATGACCCATTATGACTCCTTATGACACATTAGAAACCTAAAGTATGCCCTAAGGGTTTGTAGTGTGTTCTAAGGGGTCCTATGACCCCTTAAGACACACTTTATGGTTCTAATGTGTCTTAATGGGTCATAATTAGTTGTAAGGGGTCCTTAGACCACTTAGGATTTATTAGGATCCCTTACGACCTATTATGACCCCTTTTGACACATTAGAATCATAAAGTGTGTCCTAAAGGGTCATAGGACCACTTAGATCACATTACGACCCCATAAGACACACTTTATTATTCTAATGTGTCTTAATAAGTCATAATTGCTTGTAACGGGCTCTAATACCCCTTAAGACCCATTTGGACCCTTTATGACCTATTAAGACCCCTTTTGACATATTACTACCAATCAGTGTGTCGTAAGGGGTCGAAGGACCCCTTAGATCACATTACGACTCCATAAGACACACTTTATGATTCTAATGTGTCTTAATGTGTCTTAATGGGTTCTAAGGGGTACCAATACCCCATAGGACCCATTATGACCCGTTAATTCCCCTTTTTCATAATTAGAACCATAAAGTGTGTCATAAGGGGTCCTATGATCCCTTAGGACACACTTTATGGTTCTAATGTGTCTTAATGAGTCATAATGGGTTGTAAGGGGTCCTAATATATCTTAGGACTTATTATGACTCATTATGATCCGTTTCAACACATTAGAATCATAAAGTGTGCCCTAAGGGCTTGTAATATGTTCAAAGGGGTGCTATGACCCCTTATGACACACTTTATGGTTATAATGTGTCTTAATGGGTCATAATGGGTTGTAAGGGGTCCATAGAACCTTTAGGACACATTAGGACCCCTTATGACCCCTTTTGACAAATTACAACTGTAAAGTATGTCCTACGGGGTGGTAGGATCCCTTAGATCACATTACGGTCCCTTAGGACACACTTTATGGTTATAATGTGTTGAAAGGGGTCATAATAGGTCCTAAATGGTCTACGAACCTTTATGACCCATTATGACCCATTAAGACACATTAGAACCATAAGGTATGTCTTAAGATGTTGTAATGTGAAATAAGGGGTTGTACGACCCCCTAAGAGACACTTTATGGGTCTAATATGTCAAAAGAGTCACAATAGGTCTTAAGGGGTCCTAATGGCTCCTAAGGGGTCTAAATATCCCTTATAACCCATTACGACCCAATACAACACATTAAAACCATACATTGTGTCACAAGGAGTTACAGGACTTCTTATAACACATTACAACCTCTTAGGACACACTTTATGTTTAAAGCCAAGTTGTAGGGTTGATGTGATGATGTGATAGGTGGTTATGATTGTGTAAAGCTAAAGGAAGGAGATTTGTATGTTCACGTGGAATTGTGATTAGAGTTGAAGCCGATCTATCAGATAGGAAGCACGTCATAATCAAATTATTCATTCTTGGGTCTATCTCAAGTCAAGTCCTAACATGTTTGTAGATAAAATCCCTTAACAAGGTCACTCCTAATAGAGTGAACATGATCTCTACAAGGATTTGGTGTATAAATCCTATAACAAGGTGACTCTTAGAAGGATTTTGGAATCCCTTAATTGGGTAGTCTTTAACAAGACTTTTGTATCTTCTAAGAAGGCTATAATACTCTTAACTAGGTATAACATCATAAGGGTTTTGGAATTTATCTTAATAGAGAATATTTCATTTGTGCACTAGTGAAATTTGTGGGCATCATTCCCACATGTGGTTTTCTCCCTCTAACAAGGGTTTCCACAAGAAAAAATTTATTTCTTGTGTTCATTATGTGTGAATTTTTTATTTGCTATGCTTCTATGTTATATTATCATTTGCATGTTGGATCTTGTGGAAGATTATTGTTAAAAGTTTCAGACTTATGGATGCACTGCCCGCCCCCTGTCAGTGCCTTACAATACTAAATGTTACTTATACTATTTGTCACGTGGGAAAATGACAAAATAACTAGTCTCCCATTTGGAATATCTTATTTTGAGGTGATTGGACACTTATTAAGAGTTGTAATTAGTTTTATTATGCTGGTTATGAAAATATTTATGTGTTTCTATGATAATTATTTATGAAAATTCTCCTATACAAGGTCCAAGGGTGCCAAAATTTTCTAGATTCACTATGATAGTTGTAAGAAGCATATATAAGATACTATTTTGCGAGGTTATTATGAGTTTTTCTATTTGGTTTGTTGCCCAAATTTTTGTGATACAACAATGGTATTGATCCTCCAAATTTTTTAATAAATTTAGGCATTGAGCTATAGTTTCTGATCCAGTCTAGTTCAGTCTGTAGGGTAACAAAGATCTATCATATTTTGAAGGGGCTTAGAAAAACATACATTATCGTTGTAAACTTCATTTGGATTAGTAATACTCTCTCTCTCTCTCTCTCTCTCATCACATCACCCTCTCTCTCCCCCTTATCTACTCTCTCTCTCTCTCATCACCCTCTCTCTCTCTCTCTCTCTCTCTCTCTCTCTCTCTCTCTCTCTCTCTCTCTCTCTCTCTCTCTCTCTCTCTCTCTCTCTCTCTCTCACACACACACACACAAGGATGGAATAATCTCACTCGGCCAAAACTCACCAAGCCCTGAAAAAGATTACTTGGGAAAACTCAGCAAAAAACTCGGGAACTTAAAAATAGCATAAAATTTAATTAAAAATGTATTTTTTTTTGCAAAATTCTATGAGAAGATGCATCCAATGAGTTAATTAATGAGAAAACAAAAGAAACAAGCTAAGTTTAGATATGTATAAATGCAAAGTGGGTACAAAATCGCATTCTCATGTGGAATGCTGATGACTAGAAGAAAAATAGTAAACAATTTCTACAAAACTAGTATGAATCTATGATGCTTGATCATTGATCAATGCCAAATGTCAAAGTCTTCATAACTAGGTCTTAGGTAGTCTTTGTTGGTGGCTGTTTTCAAGTCCCTAGGTCTGACAAATGAGGTTTGAGTGATTTTGGCCTATTGGGAAGTCATGTCTGTATGGGATTTGGCCGAGAGCTAAGCTAAGTCTGTCATAGAGACGGGGTCGAAACCAAGTGATTTGTGATAAAATGAGTTAAAACCCTTTGGGAATCCTTTTGCTAGCTTCAGCTTGACCTTAAAAATCCATGATGGATTGTGGGAGGTAACCCTGCTGAAGGCTTGCTAAATCCTGAAATTTGGCTAAGTTTGGAATTTTTCAAAAACCCCCAAAATCTAGAATTTGCATCTTAACTCCTATGAAGCTGGACCCTATCCCAAACATCCTGGAAGTATTATATTTTATAATTTATACAAATATAAGTTAAAGTATAAGAAATTAAATCAAACTTATTATACTTAAATGTTATATTTGTATAAATCCTCCCGCCCCTAAAGTGGAAAATGAGTTTTTTTGGTCATGCGACTATATTATGAAAACACAAGCGAGTATGCCATCCTTACAAACACATACACACACACACAAACATCACCCTCTCTCTCTCTCTCTCTCTGACTATTTCTCATCACTATTTAAATCTATGACTTAAATAGGGCACACGCCCTATGGAAGTCATAGATTTCAATAGTGCGCACGCCCTATAGGGCGCACACCCTATTGAAATCTATGACTTTCAAGGGGCGCACGCCCTATGAAAGTCATAGATTTGAATAGTGTGCTCGCGCTACAGGGCGTGTGCACTTTGTAAGCATTGGAATTTACCAATCCTAAGGCTTGGATTTTCCTTGGAGATCCAACCCAAAGGCTTGGACAATTGAAATAGGCCTGAGACATGTTTTCTAGCAGACATACAAAAAAATGACATATTTTTTTGTGTGCTCCTCGTCAAGTTTACTCGTGGCTCAAGAACGTAAAAATCAGGCGACATGATATTGCAGATCTCTCTGTTAGCTATCTAAGCATATAATTTATTTTGAATTTTGATTATGTTAAGTTTTTCAACTCTAATTTCTTTTGTGTGTATGTCCATTTTTTGTAAAAAACCAACATGTAGTATTTTGGGCATAGATTTTGGCTCGTTCATCGAATTTTGTAACAAGTTACATTTTTAGAAACTAGACTCCATCCTACACACTTTAAAAAAAACAAAAAATTAATTTTCGATTAGTTTTAAATGATTTCTAGGGGGAGCACACAAAAATTTCATGTTTTCAGGATGTGTGCACTTCGTAAATTCATCAAAAATTATACATTCATCAAAAAATTACCAAAAAATTATGGGATAAACTACGTGGTGTTAGCTAACTTCTCACTAGAGCGATTAAAAAAATTCAAAAAAAAAGTTAACATTTTAGGGGGAACACACCAAACGCTATGTTATGTTTTTTGACAAAAAACAAGACCACTTTTTGTGCTCCCCCTTTTTGAGGGCCTTAATCTGCACCATTTTCAAAATAAGTTAGTAGTTTAGGAATTAGATTCAGCATATTACAACTCTTATTTTTGTCGCATCTTAAAATTTTGAGTCTAACTATTTTCAATTTCTTGTTGAAGTTCAAAGTTTTCTGATTTCAAGAAAAAAGTGGCATCTTATACCCCTTTTTTGGTCCCCCATCTTTGTGCATTTACCCATAAATTTCAATTTAAGTTTATATTACAAGTTTTCTTCACATTATTTTACAATGGCAGCATCCTTTTTGTACCTCCCTTGAAAGTAACAATAGATTTTTATTGGAGGAAATTACAAAATGGATAACCATAATAATGTTTTACCTTGCACTTCAATGACACATTTTATTCTATAGAATATATTGCCCAATATAATCATCTAGTTTGATATCAAAAATTTTGTGCATGTGTTTATATAAATTTAGTCATATTTAATTGTGCTCTTCTATTTTATGATGTAGGATGTACCTAAGTAAATAGATAGAGAATAACCTAACAATTTTAGGGACTAATCTTTCAAAAAATTAGTAAAAATCAAAACAAGAACTTTAAAAGGTAACTCCTATGTAAAAATGAGACTTAAAAGTGATGGTTTCCTACTCCTTATGATCTTAATCAACAATAATGTCTATTGCAATAACGACATGATGAGACACTTCCATTTAAGGAACAACAACTTCTTTGCTTGAAAGAGACCCATACAGATTTGCCATGATGAAGCCTAGGAAATTTTATGACTCGTAGGGATAGAAAAGAGAAAGTGACAAAATGGAGCCAAAAATAAAACTCCAAATAACTTAACACTATTGTATTGATATGTATTAATTAGGGTTTCTAAAGTCCACTCCCATTAACCAAAGGCATTTTTTTATTCATTAATTTTTCAGAAATCTTTATTAAATTGATGCTCTAGAATGAGAATAGACTAGTTAATTTTGGATGTGTAAATGAATATTGATAAATGCATTTAAACACAAGCACTATTTTTTGTAAAACATATTATACTTCATTTGCTTAGGAAATGAAATTAAAGGGGCAATCATCGGAAATTTGAATTTAATTTTTAAAAGGTAAGGGTTAAGTCTAGAACCAAAGAGTTGACATGCAAATGGTCACATTTGGACATTTGGATGGGTGATAACTGTATCATAGTAGGTGTATGAAATAAATGAAATATTGATATATTTGCCTATAAATATAAGTAGGGGAAAATATGCAGCCCAATATATGTTCACAAGGATAAATGAAAATTAACAAAGTGACTTCACCATTACAATACAAAATCAAAATAAAATGTCAATAACAATCTAAAATCTAACAATAATATATAACACACTCAAACAATTTAACTATATATTTTCTTATTAAAAAAATAGATTATAAAGAAGATAAAATAATAGAAAATTAAAAAAAAAAAACAGCTGCTGAAGTTACGACAAAACAGCTATAATAATTACTAAAGGAAAGATACAAATCTTTTCTAGAAACTACTTTTAAATATTAATTCTCCCTCAAAACTCGGCATTAAAAAAATATATCCAGACAATGACATTTGATCAAATTTTGCAAAGAATTGAACAGCATGTATCATCATTAACACTGTTGAGATTTAGAAAGTGAAAGATGAGAGGAAAAAATGGAATTTTCCAAAGACGTTTAAGAATGAACTTTTATTTTCAAAAAGATTTATAGAGATGGGACGTGGACCTTTCATTTTGGAAAGGAAAAATTAAATAAAAACAAAACTATGTATGTCAATATCATTATCAATTATATTAGAAGAAGATTTAGAAATATTCAGTTAAAGAAAATTTATTTAAAAAATAAGGATACCCATATGATTGACTACAACAAATATTTATTTTAGAATCATGTCTATTCATTTAAATAATTTTTTATTTAATTGATTGGTTTTTCAATAATCTTTATTATATTAAAGATCTGTTGAGAAATTAAGAAAACCATGTTTAATATCGTTTAATTTCATGACAACATCTTTCATACTGGGACGCTGTAGTGGAGATTTATTTGTGCAGAGCAACCCTACTTGTAAGATTTGAGTAAGACAATCTAGCACCATTGATGTGTCTAATTCATTCACATTTCTAAGTAGATTGTAGTCCACCACCTCTGCTATGTCATCTGGAAAATTCATGCTTATCCATTTTGTAAGAGTTAGTCCTTCTGTAAACATGATATCGGTTGGCTTCCTCGTTGTAAAAAGCTCCAGCAATAAAATACCGTAACTATATATATCTCCTTTTGTCCCAACCTTTCCCCCCATTGCATATTCTGCAGTATAGCACATTCATTAATAGTTGATGTATAGATGCAATATATAAAAGGAGGAGTTCAGTATAATGCAGAGATTAGAATTCAACTCAAAGCAGTACCTGGTGCCATGTAACCAAAGGATCCCTGAAGTGCATTTGTAGAAGCCAATGAATCAAGGGAGTTCCCAAAAACCACTTTTGCAATGCCAAAGTCTGCTATATATGGAGTTTTATCATCCCCCATTAACACATTGCTTGGTTTCAGGTCACAATGTATCACTTGCACAAAACAATAATGATGTAGATACTCCATCCCCTGGGCTATCCCTAGTGCTATGGTTAATCTATCATTTAAATTTAGTTTACATTCATCTCCTTCTTCAGGGTACAGCCACCTATCTAAACTTCCATTTGGCATGAATGGAAGAACCAAAGCTTTAAGAACAGGGTTTGAACATACTGTTATGATTTTAATCACATTACAATGTCGAACTCTTTTCAGTGCATTGCATTCTGTAATAAAACTTTTTTGGGCATTTTGATCTTGGAAATTGAGGACTTTGACAGCAATATGTCTCCCATTACTCAGAATTCCTTTATAAACTGATCCAAATCCACCCCTCCCTAGCAGATTTGCCTCATTAAAACCATTTGTGGAACTCACAAGTTCTTCATATGAAATCCTTATGGGTTGTACATGGAGATCAAGGGTACTCTGATCTACACTGTCAGTTTCACTAGAGGCACTCTGTTCTACATTGTCTGTAGGGATGCTCTGCCTCTTATATCTCCATTTGTAGGAAAATGCAAGCAATAGGAAGCACAGGATTAATATTACAATGCTGATCAGAACAGCAATTATTACCTTATGGGAGAGTGATAGCCCTTTGTGCTTGGCTTTGGAATTGGGGCACGGTGGTAAATTTATCCATGCACCACAGAGACCAAGATTTCCTGCAACTGCCGAGGTGTCAAGATCTGCGAAAACTCCTCCCTTTGGAACCTCTCCGGTCAACCTGTTTGAAAATAGATTTAGATGGCGAAGGCTTTTCATGTCTTGCAAAGGCAATGGTATTGTACCTGACAAATTGTTGCAGGAAAAGTCCATGTCTTGAAGGTATTTTAGTGTTGTCAGAGATGCTGGAATTGGGCCTTCAAATGCATTCCATGAAAGATTTAGATATTCTAAAGCCGTGCAGCTTGCCAGAGCACTTGGAATGCCAGTAGAGAAATGATTGTGAGATAAATCTATAGCTAATACCATAACCATTTTGCTTACATCCAAAATTGAACCTTGCAATAAATTGTTTGAAAGGTTGAAATACAAATTCATATTCTGGAGACCTGCAACTTCAGGAGGTATATTTCCTGTAAGTTGGTTGTAAGCCAAGTCCAGCTTTGCCAAAGTTTGGCATCTTCCTAAACTTGAAGGTATTTCACCTGACAGTTGATTGTGGGCAAGATTAAGCTCTCGTAATTGTGGGAGGTTCCCAAGACTCTCTGCAATTGTCCCTGAAAGCATGTTTACACTTATTGACAACAATCCAAGCCTTTTTGATTGCCCAAAGCTTTCTGGAATTCTTCCTTCTAAATTGTTTTCGTCTAGAAATATCCTCTCCAGATTTGAGAGTTTACCAAGTGTAGATGGAATGGACCCATTGAAGCGGTTTCCTTCCAGGGTTAGTGTTGCCAAGTTTGTGAGGTTACCGATCTCATCTGGTATGTTACCCCCAAATCCATTTGAATTCAATGCAAGAAAGGAGAGTGAATTGGACAGGCGGCCAATTGAATTGGGCAAGATGCCAGTGAGATAATTTAAGCCCAAATCAAGATTTGTCAAGCTGGAGCAATTTGTCAACGCAGTTAAAATAGGCAAACCACTGCCTCCACTCACAAATTCGTTCTGCCACAAAACAAACCGCTGCAGCTTCTTCATGTTCCCAAAAACCAGGGGCACTGCGCCGCTCAGTTTGTTGCGCTCCAGATAAAGCACTTGGAGCTGAGTCCAATTACCCACTGAGGCGGGTATTTGTCCACTGAGTTGATTTCCCCACAAATACGCTTCTTCCAACTCTGATAGCCTGCCAAGCTCCCAGGGAATTGGGCCAATTAAGTTGTTCCGATATATTTGCAATATGTAGAGATGACTACAATTGGAAATGGCCACGGGGATTGATCCTGTTAAGTTGTTTGTGTGAAGATTAAGCCACTTTAACTGACTAAGCATTCCCAATTCAGCAGGAATGCCACCTTGAAGTCTATTTTGGGCCAAGTGAAGGACAGTTAAAAAGGTCAGGTTTCCTAAGACAGGTGGGATAATGCCTGTCAAGTTGTTTACTCCTAATTGCATGATTTCTAGATTTGAAAGGAGGCCAAATTCAGAGGGAATACTTCCACTTAAATTGTTAAAAAATAGATCGAGAGATTGTAAAGAACGACAGCCTCCTAGAGAGGTTGGAATGGACCCTTCCAAATTGTTATAAGACAAACTAAGTAATTTCAAGCGAAGAAGCCTTCCGATCTGATATGGAATATGGCCTTCGAAACTATTATTAGAGAGATCAAGTACTCTAAGGAAGGAAAGGTTTCCAAGTAATGGAGAGATGGGGCCAAGTAATCTCTTACCTCTGAGATTCAATGAAACCACACGCTGTCGATGGGAAGAGCAGGTAACACCACTCCAATTGCAGAAGATGTGGCCGGGAGACCAATCGAACAAAGAATTATATGGATCGACAGAGAGGGCAACCTTGAAACCAATCAGAGCTTGATGATCAGAATAATTGGAAGACTCTGCTATAAGTGCAGGCAGTGCAGAGAAAAAGAGTAACAGAGGAAGAATTATAATCTTCATTCTTATAAAAATAAACAATTTGAGGGATGATGCAGATCGAATGGACAGCGCCTGGATTTGTACCAAACTTAATTTCAAATGGGTGATGATAAGAAACGGGGTGCATTAAGATGGAGCAATTGTGAACACACGATTCCTTGTTAACTTATATCAATGTCGGGACCATGTTGATGAAACCTCACATAACTTATTTTAATTAAATAGAGTAATATGGTAAAGGTGAAATTTGTATAATCAATTATGTTTATTTAATACTCAGTTTAGGTGTATTTTGAGGAGTGTTTTGATATGTTAGTAGATATTTAGAAATTGTACAATTTTGTGTAACAGAGGAAGCATCATCATCTTCATTCTTACAATAAAAATACTTAATGTTACACGCCGTATTTGTGTTCCTAAACTTTGGGGGATGATGAATATCAGATGCATAGCCCCTGGATTTGTACCAAATTCTTGTAAAAATAAATAATGGTAGGCGTGGTAGGTAATTCAGTTCACCAAATTTTATGAATGATGCAGAGCAGATGAACAGCGTTTGCAGTTGTATCAAATTATATTTATTGCAAGTCTGTGTATGATGATATGAAACAGAGCGCATTGAGTATATGTTGAATTATTGAGATGGAGTAATTTTATAAACAAGTTTCTTTATTGACTTATATCAATCTCTGGATTTATTTATTTATTTTTAGTTTTGATAAAATGAGAAAAATATTACACAACGATTGTATAAACACCTTCAGTGATAGAATCAGCTACTTCACTAGCTGTAAGAACATGCATTTTGAGATGTTTTGATACATTAGTATATTTAGAAATATTATAACTTTGTATAAATTTAAATTAGTTTTTATTTTATGTTATTTATTTATTATATAATTTTTTAGATATTTATATCATATTATATTTATATGTGCTTATATTCTCATATTTTCAATCTATTTATACATTTAGTATACTTACAACTACATGTATTTCTGTAAATATGTTATCAAAGATTCTTTTATTCTTGGAATCATTTTTATAGTTATGGGGTTGGTCTAGTGGTGGTAAACTTGGTTCATTCAAATCAAATTTTGTTGACTCATACAACACACTTTCTCACGTCATATTAACTATATTAATTGTTAACCACATAAATCCAAAATATGTTGTTATGTCATTGTGTTTAAAGACATACACAACATTCATTTTATATTGCAAATACTAATGAATCCTTTTTTTGTTAGACTAAGACATACACAACATTCATTTTATATTGCAAATGCTCATTTTATATTGCAAATACTCATGAAGACTTTATATTTGGTTAGACTAAGAGAAATCTAGATCATTGTAGGAGCATATTAATGATTAAAGAGTTTTGTTTGTAATCTTAAGTAAACACATTTCTATGAGTTCATTTCGGAAAACATATATATGGTGATGATAAAATGAAAACCAAGTCACTAAATGACCCTGTAGGGCATCAAAAATGGGGAAACAAATGAAGACCATGCATGATGCTATAGTTTTCTCAGAGATCTTTCCGATGCTTTAAACGGTTCGTCAATAAAATAGTTGGATAAAAAATATGCCTCTTGGAAATTGGACCATTTTTTGGGAACTGCTATATTTTCTAACATGGTCCAAATTTGAATTTTAAATTCTCTATTTTGGCACCGAACCACCAAATTTAAAATTTAAAATTTTGGGTCTAAACTAAAAAAACATGTTATCTTGGGCCCATCTTCAAGTTGGAAAACAGTTTTGGAAGAAGATAGTGAGATAGTAGGAAAAGGGTAGCCCCTAGATATCTGGGTAGTTTGTAAATTTGTTATAGCCAGTGACCATGTAGTAGGTTTTGATTTTGTAATCTCATTCTAATCAAAGTTGATGTCAGTTATATAATAGTGAAGATGAAATTTATTCATTTTATTTGTGCCCTTTTGTGACTCGGGTTTTCTACCCTTAGCAAGTGGTATTAGAGTAGGTTGTTCCTGAGTGTGGGGACAGAGTGTCCATTGTGAGGTAGTTCACATCAGGACTTGTGGTAATGGGTTTGAGGTCAAGATTCCTCCAATAGTAATGTGCGGTATGCGCGGTGGTAGAAATGCAGGTGGAAGGCATGCTTTAACGGACAAGGGTTTTGGGGCTCTCCAGAGACAAATCAATGCACTCTAAGAGGAGTTGAGAAGAGGATTTAATCTTGGTAGAAGGGAAGAAAGTGAAGAGGAAGAAGATATTGAAAATCCAACTGAGGATGAAGGAAAAGAAGATGAAGATCAAAATTAAGTGTGGTTGTTAAGGGCCATTTCGAAGATAGGAAAAATACCAAGTATTACGGTTTCCTATTACTCTGCAAATATGAACTCAAAAGAGCTTATCGACTAGATAAATGAGATGGATGAATATTTTTAGTATGAGGAGATAGAGGGCCAAGATTGGGTCAAGTTTTCAAATAAAAAGTTGAAGGGTCATGCTAATAATTGGTGGAAGGAGGTCCAACTAGAAAGAAATAGGAGAGAAAAGATAAAGATCACTAGGTGGGATTGAATGGTTGAGAAACTAAAGAAATTTAGTTCATTCCAATGGACTATGAGTTGGACTTTCTGAAGAAGCTACATGGATTAAGACAAGGGAGAAAGTTTGTTAAGGTTTATACAAATGATTTTTATAAAATGATTATCAGAACAAGCCATGTAAAGGCCAACAAGGGAAAAGTTTCCCGTTACCTTAATGGGTTAAGGCCAAGCATTCAAGAGGAGCTAAGCTTGGTCAGAATGATTGATATTGATGATGTGTATCCATTTTCTTTAAGAGTTGAGGAGAAATTGAATAAGAGATTTGAAGAAAAGAAAAGAGGGTGAAATCAAGGAGGAATGGGTGGTGGAAGAACCTTTTGGAATTGAAATGAGGACCAGAGGCAAAATAAAGATGTGGGTACCAGTCAAAATCAGAGGAACTGATAGTTTCAACTAAACCCCCGTGATCAAAACAATGGTGAAAAAAGAGGAAGAGGAAGAACCATAAAAGAGCCTGGGAGAGGTGGCTTTAGACGAACTTGTTTCCAGTTTGGTGAGGAAAGACACTGAGCTTATGAATGTCCACAATCCCAAGAAAGGATAGATAGAATAACTAAAGGCTATGCACAAGTTGCACACATAGATGAAGAATCTCAATCAGAGTACTTAGATGATGTTGAGAGGGAAGAATCCCTCTTATCAGAGGAAGAGTCTATTCCACACTAGATGCAAGTGTGATGATAAGTGTTGTGATGTGATTATTGACAGTGGAAGCACTGATAATATGGTGTTAGAAGAAATAGTTACAAAATTAAAGTTGAAGAGGGAGAGACATCCACATTTGTATTGGATTTCCTAGTTGCAGAATGACCAAAAGGTTTTGGTCAATGACAAATGCTTAGTAAAATTCAAGATGAGTAGTTATCGTAATGAGGTACAATGTGACATCATATCCATATATGCATGTCATATGTTTTTAGGGAGGCCATGGTAGTTTAATAGACATGTTATACATGATGGTCACACAAACACCTATTCCCTTGAAAAAGGATAGAGTTTTCCATAAGTTTAAACCCCTAATGAAGGAAGAAGAAAAGGTATGCAGTAGTGCTAGGAAACATTTTTGGTGAAGGAAGATATTTTTTGGAGGGCTTGAAACATGAATTCATATGTCATACCTTAGTTCCTAGATTGGATAAAGAAGATGGTAGGGAAGTGTCTATAGATGTTTCATGTATTTTGAATTATTTTTAGGATATTGTGTCTAATAATGTATCTGGGGGATTACCACCAGTGAGAAAAATTAGTTATCAGATAGATTTAATTCCTAGACCTGGTTTTCCAAATAAGGAAGCCCATAGGATGACCCCTATTGAGAACCAAGAGTTGATTAGAAAATTTCAAGAATTGTTGAGAACAAGATTGATTTGGGAGACCCTTTTTCCATGTACCTACATTACTGGCACCAAAGAAGGATGGAGAGTGGAGGATGTGCACAAAATCCAGGACCGTAAATAAGATAACAATCAAATATAGATTTCCCCTACTGAGGATGGATGATCTTATGGACGGCTTAAGTGGAGCACAATATTTTATGAAGATAGACCTCAAGAGTGGGTATCACTAGATTTAGATCATAGAAGGTGATGAATGGAAGACTTCATTTAAGACCAAAGAGGGCATGTATGAGTGGTTAGTAATGTCTTTTGGGCTAAGCAATGCAACAAACACATTCATGAAGCTCACGAATGAGGTATGGAAGAAATTTTTAGGAAATTTTTTGTGTTTTCTATTTAGATGATATTTTTATTTTTATTTTTAGTAAGGCCTTAGATGAGAATTGAATGCATATTTGTAGTCTTTCAAAAGCTAAGAGAGGAAAAAATATTGATTAACTTGAAGAAATGTAGTTTTGTTAAAAAGAGAATTAGTGTACCTAGGGTTTGTTGTCTCACTATACAGTCCTAAAACGGACCCATAAAAGATGAAGGTCATTCTAGAATGGCCTACACCAAGGACTACAACTAAGTTGAGGTCCTTTCATGTTCTAGCTAGTTTTTTTTTATAGGAATTTTATTATAAAATCCAGTAGTATTTTGCACCATTTATTGAGACAATGAAGGGGATAGAAAAGAGTTTAAATGGACTGCAATAGTAGAACTTTTTTTTAACCTTCTTAAGAAGAAGGTGACAAAGAAACCTATTTTAGATCTCTTCAATTTTTATAAGGTGTTTTAGGTGGACTGTGATGTCGGTGCTAATACCATTGGAGTTGTTCTAAGTCTAGAGGGTAAGCCCATTGCATATTTTAGTCAAAATATAAATGATGCAAAGAAAAAGTACTTTGTAGAAATACTATCATCATATATTTTGTTAGAATGATTTTATAATAACTAAGAGGGGGCATGAATCATTTATCCTTGGGTCTAGATGTACCAATTCAAATTTTAAACAATTCAAACAACTTAGAGCTAATTAACAATCTACTCAGTCTCTATAGAATATAATTAGTAACTTAAATTTGCAGTCCACTGTGCAAAAGTAATCAACTTGTATAATATGAAACACTTAATAGTAAAACACATCAAATAACATTCACACAAGTACGACACCATGATTTAACATGGAAACTCAATTTGGGAAAAACCACCAGTAACATGGTACCAATTTTTCACTCTTCTGAAGTGAGCTCTATGAGGAGTCAACCTTGTTTAAGGTTACAATACACACTATTAGGTGTGACCCTATTAAAGGATTTAATCACCCTATTAGGAGTGGCCTTGTAATAGGACTTAAGAACATCCCATTAGAATGTCACATTGATTAAAGGATTTATAAATGACTGTTAGGTCAACCTTTATTAAAGGATTTTAATTGATACAATGGTTAGAAAGTAACAATAGGTTTGATCTAATACATATAACTCACTTTGCAAATACAGATCTAATGTATCTCATATGTTGATCCTCTTACTAGCCTTCATTATCATCTCCATCTTTGATCTTCTTGGAAACCCTTCAAGCAATCACCTCTTCACAACTCTTTACATCTCTTCATAGCTCTTCTCAGCCTTTTTCTCAGGTTTGTTAATCAACATAATCAACCATTTTCATAACCCACAATTAGGTTATCCTTATGCCTACCTAATTAGGTAGATTGATATTTTGCCACTTAATCATTACCATAGATCTTAGATTTTGGTCAGATTCATTAAATCCTTCTAACATTTTGTTCTCCTTCTAACCTTCTATATTCTTCTCAAAACTTTTCCTAAATCCATACATAGGATTGTGTAAACATAGTTTATCATGCATTAAATGGTCCAGGTCATTCATTTTTATCTTCAACACACTTTACATATTCCAAGAATTCAAATGTCTCAGCTGGGAATCTCAATCCCTTCACAAACTATAAAATACTGCACTCAATCATCACTGTGTTCTTCTACTCAATCTTCACTAGATAACTTGATCATCGCTAACTATTCTTCTCAGCACTCACTGTCTTTTCTTGGTCAAACTTTTGATACTCAGTCATCACTGATGGTTGGACAAAACTGTATTTTCTTGGCTTATACAAGTGCTCGATCAACACTTAGCATCACTCAACTTATACTTAAGTTCCTTAATCTTTCGTTCTTTTTCTTGGTCAAGCCTATGATTTTAGTCTTTCTTTCCTCATCTCTTCCATGCTTCAAATCAGCTATCCTATTAACTTATTATTATAGATAAACAACACATTATCTTGGCAATGTGCCAACTAATGAAGTTACCATTGTAGTTTCTCATAACTCAACCTTTTTACTGCATCTTCTTGTTATCTCCTCTTTTCAAATCCTCTGCATCAATCAAATGATATGGCACTCTACTAGATATCAACTACCTTACCAATTAACGTTTGACATCAATGACAATATAAAAATTGTTTCAATTGTAGCTTCCAACAGTCTCCCTCTTTGGCATTGATGGTAACACCATATGCTTAAGCTACCATACCATCCAAAAATATTATGCATTAAAGCAACTTGTGTCAACTCCTTTTGTGTTCTATTATCATATCTTCTTTAATATCCTTAGCTTCATTATGATTCTTTGGTCCAAAAATCTTCATGATCTCAACTTTTGATTTCATTCTGATTCTCATCCAATCAACTCCCTCTTTGTCTGTGCATCAATTTTACCGAATTTACTGAATCTCTCCCTCATCTATTCATGGTAACTTTTACCGAATCTCTCCCTCTTTGACAAAAATGCCAAAGACATTTTCAACTTTCTCATTCATCTTCACCATGTAGATATCTTCATGTCAGTTTTTTGAACTATATGCTCCCTCTATCATCTTTCTTATGACTAATCAAAATCTTATTCTTTACTCTTCACATCTTTAGGAATCTCCTAAAGTGTGACCTCCTTGCATCAATTTGTTAGATATTCTGAGTAATACATTTGATGTAACACTCTCCATTTGAATTAGGTAGCCTCAGCTAGGGGAATAACCCCTAATTTACCTCTTAGATACTCAGGTGCATCCTTAGGTAAACCTTTACTAAATATATCAGCTAACTTCTCCTTTGTATTCACATATTCCAGTCTCTCTTCTTTGTCTTGAACTAGCTTTCTTAAGTAATGATACTTGATAGCAATATGCTTAGTCTTAGTGTGCATCATAGAGTTATTTGATATATATTAATATCACTTGTGCTATCACATAAAAAAAAAACTAGCTCAATGATCTCGTCCTTCATTCCTTTCAACAATTTCATGGTCCACACTATGTTTGAACAATTAACTGCTACTGCTACATATTTAGCTTCTATTGTAGATTGAGAAAATTAGTTTTGTTTCTTTCTTGTGCATGGCAGTAATCTCTTTCCTATAAAGAATGCACCACCACTTGTACTCTTTCTATCATCCACATTTCCTACCCAATTTGCATCAGTATAGACTTTTAGTTCATACTTATCATTCTTCTTGTAGTACAATCCACAATCCTCTATTCCTTTTAGACATCTTAACATCCTTTTCACTACCATCATGTGATTCTCCTTAGGATTTACATAAAATATTGCAACAATCCCAACTGCTAGTGCAATATATGGTCTACTACAGTGAACAACATATTGTAGCTTTCCAATCATTGACCTATACAAGGTTTGATTTACTTCTGTTGTATCATCATTCTTTGATAGTTTGTGTCCAGTAGCCATAGGTGTACTTACTGGTCTTTAGTCTTCCATGCCAAAGGTTTTTAGTAAAATGATATATTCAGATTAAGTAATGTAGATACCTTTCTTTATCTGATAAACTTGAAAACCAACAAAGAATTTGATCTCTCCAAATATGATATTGTATCATCTTAAAATGGAAGCACTTCCGTGTTAAGACTGTTTAGCCCTCCTTAGGGGGTGTTTTGGGCCATTATCAAGTTGTCCTATATTTTTTTCCCCTTTTCCATCTTCTGTGCCTATTTATGACCCTAATTTTGCCTCTCTGGGCACTGTTTTCCCCACCTGGCATATTTTCCAAGGGTCTTAATGCCTTGGGTCAAGGTTAACCTAGAATTTGACCCAGGTCTCCCTTTTTCATTGGAAAGTGTGCCAAATGTGGGGGGAGACTCAAAAGTTCTTTTTCCCACTTCTAACTTGGCTGCTTCAAGCTTCAAAGTGGTGACTCTTAAAAGACATTAAATATAGGTCCACTTCTAAGGGGATGAGCCTAATTGAAATTTATTTCTCATATGTCGGCCTCTCTAGAAGTTCATGTTGTAGACTAGTATATAAGGAAGCTTTCTCCTATCATTTTGGAGGAGGAGGAGAATGAGAAAAAGAAAAAAAGAGGAGGAAGAAGAGAGGAAGAGAAAAAGAAAAGAGGAAGGAGGATCATTCTATACATAATATATCATCTACTTACAAGCTTCCAAGTGTTCAATCAAGGTTTTCAAGTCTTCTTCTCAAGATCTATTCATTCTTCCTTCAAGGTGGATTCCAAGCATATAATCATGGAGATTTTGATTTACATTTATGGTTTTTAATGTTGAGTCTAAGCTTTCATATTAACATACTTGTTTACATTTCAAATACAATTGCATATCTATTTTATATCATAGCTTCATTGTTAGATCTTCTTTTACTACTTGCTAGCATTCTCCATTTCAGTTTTGATTTCATGGTTAATTCCTAAATCAGGGTTTGACCAAGACAAACCCATCCCCCAATAAACAAAACCATTTTTCTTGCAGGAATAGGTACAAAATAGTAAATTAAAGAGAAAATTCAGATACCCTTTTTGGAAAACTTTTGAGATTTGTGAATAAAATTTTCATCGGAGTAGTGTAGGTCAAGGTCGACATAATGGGGTACAATTGCGCCACTGTATTAAGGTCAAGGTCCACATAGCTTAGAAAAGAAAAATATTTCTGGGTTTTCTCCTTCTCTGTGTTTCCACACTATTGAAGGTTACAAAATTTCCAGAAACTCAATACAGACACCAGAAAACAACAATTTCCAAATCTGCTACATTTCAAGATAAGTGTTTCATTTTATTGTAATCTTTCTGATTTATTGTTTTACTTTATAATTAATAAATTAGACCCCCTTTCCCTCTTTATCCATAACCAGTTGATTCCTTTTTGCATTGATCGTCTCCTTTTAGTTAATCAATTGGGATCTCCTTGTCTTTGATTAGGAGGTAATATATATCTACAACATTACCTATTGATTTCTTTCCACAACTTGCCAATGGTTTTATTCAACAATTTCACAACAACATTGGCCCGCAAGTGTCTTTGACTGATTTGATGCATTGTAAACAAAGTGCTAAGGAAAAATTGACTGAATTTATTGGTAGATTTAAGCATTTACATGCTTAGATTTCCTATCATGTTCCTGATATTGATATTCAATGTATGTTTATTTCAAATTTGCAAAAGGATATTAGAGATAAGATTTTGCTTACTGAATTTACCTCTTTTCAACAACTTTGTGCAATGCTTCATCATTATCAATTACAAGTGAGTCGATTTGAGAGCACCGACACTCCAATGGATCATGTTCCAATTGATAAAAGTGATGCTACTCCTAATCCAAACAAATTTAAAAAATTCAATAACTATGTCAAGATAAACAAACAAGCGAATGCAGTTGCTGATCAAGTTGTTGTTGCATCTCACAATGCCACTTCTACATCCACTGCTTTTCGATTAAATCATACATTTACTCCTCTTCCTGAATCATTACATTCTATTATGAATAGGTTGTTAACTACTGATATGATTACTTTACCACCTATTCGACCTCTTTTACCTACTACGATTGCATCTAAATCCTTTGATTCTAAAGTTTTCTGTCAATATCATCATCAGAATGGTCATGATATTGATAAATGTTATTCTTTAAAACATAAGGTTCAAGACTTAATTGATTCTAATGCATTATTTGTTGATAATCTTGATGGTAGTGGGAACAAATCTATCTCTCTTCCAAATCAAAATCTTCAAATCTATACGAATCCTTTACCTGTGCATGATACTAATTTACCATTGCTCAACCATCTTCTATGGAAATTACGTATGATTCAAATATGGATGATCTTAATCACATTGTTAATCAAGTGGAGCATGTTTTTCAATCTATATCTCCACCTCAGCCTCAACCTCAGCTTCAATCTCAAGTTCCATATCAACCTCAACCAAAACCTAATCCTAAATTGAAAACTCAACCTAAAACTCGACAACAACCTAAGAATAAAAAACCATGGGAAATTTTGATTACCTTTGATGATTCTGAGACTATTAAAGCTCCTGATGGTCCCCTTTATATTTATGCTAGGATTTCTCAGATACCTACTCGTGGTTGTCTTGTTGATCCTACATCATTAGTCAATGTTATTACTGAAGAAAATATTTTTATAAAAAAATTGCAATGTGATTCTTATGATACATCTGATGTGTGGATTCAAACTTGTAATGGTTTTCTTTATCCATCATTTGGTTCTATTAATTTTCTGGTTGAACTTTGTGGTAAAATTGTGAACACTACCTTTGTTGTTGTTCCTAGTTCTGATCAATTTCAATTTAAGCTTGGTTTGTCGTGGTTAAATTCCATGCATGTTGTTGCTTCACCTATCCATAAATGTCTTAAATTTGTTCATGATGAAGAAGTGAAGATGGTTAATCATAGTTTATATCAACCTTCTAGGCCTAGAGATCATGCTTCCCTTGACTTCTTTTGGCCTTCATTACCTAATTCATGTCCTTCTTGACTTGATAATATTTTCCTCTCATATCAAGCCTATAAGCATCATAAGATTCTCAAATTAAGTGTACCTCCGATGGATCTTAATCATGGTCTTTTTCCTATAGCGTCTTTACCTCCTTTATCTATGGCTTCTATATCTGTTAATCAAATTCCTACTATTGATTGTCCGACTACTGATAATCCTATGAATCCTCCTATAAAACTTGTGAAGGATCCTGCAATTGTTCCTCCTAGTTCTCAACACATTTTAAGTAAAAAAAATGTAATCGATCTGCTAATGAATGCCATAAAAAGCGTCGTGCTCAAGCTAAAGATCATAATTCTGTTCGTCAAAAATGTTTACCTTCTTCAGATAAACCTATGCATGATGTGTTAGAAGAAGTTATTGCTAATAATGATGTTAAGATGCATGATTATGATGATCCTTTTCATATATTAGATCCTATTTTGATTCATTTGGATGAAGAAGATACTCTTGATGATGTTAATGATGAATATGAGACTATTGACATTGACATTGATTTACCTAATATGCTTTCATCACAATTAACACTTACACCTAGTATTGAACATTGTGATTCTCAAGAGGATCCTTGTTTGGAACTGGCTATTATTCCTACTATGTTGGATATAGTCCCTGTTACGAGTTACCCACCTTCTGTAAATGATATAGAACAAGATGGGGAGAGTAGGTGGTGTGCTTGATCAACTTGTCCTTTATGGTAGTTTTGTTGTGTGTTTACCTATTGTACTATGCGTCTCCCATGATGTGTTTGCTAAATGTTGTTAGATTCTTTTATATGACCCTTGTTACTCAGTTGGTGCAAGATGATAAAGGAATTGAACCTATTGTACAATTCCTCTATATGTATCTCTATTCTTCTATATGTTGTTTCATGTTATGTCATACTTGTGCTATTGTTCGTAAATGTTTCCTTATGTAATATGCTTGGATTTGTGACTTGGTAGCATTGATTCTTTTTGGTCTCCAGGTCATGGTCTGAAAAGATTCTCCTTTGTCTATCTTATGTGATCTTTCCTCCTTTGTGATTGTAGCTCTACTTTCTTTGGGGAATGATGTCAATTCATTTGTAATAATATCATATATATATTATCTTATGATCATACTAAGCCCATGGTAGGTAGATCCCTTCTGTGTTCTTTGTATGTTTATGTGGTATTTCCCTTGATTTGTCTTCGTCTGGGGGCATTTCATAGTGGAAACATAATCAGTGGAGTTGTTTATGTTTTTGTTAAAGCCATTGCTCCTGATAAAGTGTTAGCAATGACTTTAATGTGGGGGCATACACTTTGCTCACCTATTGCACACACACACTTTTTGATACACATATTATTTTTCAAGATACTTTTCTCCCTTTTTGGATTAGTGAGTAATCCTTAAAGCATGGATTTATATTTTAGGATCTCTTGATCCCTCCAGTTTCAATTTTTTTTGATCCCTTAAGGTCGAAGGTGTCCTTAAGGATGGATCTCTTTTTCTTTTGGTTTTACTCTTATGGAACAGAATATTCCTAAGGGTGAATCCTTGATGGTTTGACTAGTGAGTAGCCACATTCACTAGGTAGTTCAATTCCATCTTTCCAGTTGCACTGTTTCATTGTGTGGTTCACAATGGGACATAAGTTCTCATTGGGAAAGATGCTCAAACTCTTTCTCTCTCTCTCTCTCTCTAGAGATGTCTCTCTTATTTTGATCTTGGAATTGGCAAAGAATTGAGTCCCTAGGGGCTTGAAGATCTCTTCATCCCTTTGATTTTAATAAGATTATCTTTTCATTATGATCTCCTTTACCAAGAATTTGCATTGAGTCCATACTCTTGCTAAAGTAGGGGCTTAATGTATCATCTTAAAATGGAAGCACTTCCATGTTAAGAGCATTTAGCCCTCCGAGTAAGTGGTCTAGGGTCTTTTCAAGCACCTTGATTGGGTCCTTGCATTGATCTGGCTATTTCCCCCATGTTCTACTTCTCTCTCCCTATTTCCAACCTAATTTCTGGCAACTTTCTCTGAGAATCTGAAGGTTTTGACCTTCTGAGTCAAGGACAACTGGAAGGGTTAAGGACAATCAGAAGGGTCAAGGATGACCTAGTCCCTGACCTAGGTCAGGGACAACCTCAACCCTGACTTAGGGAAGAGACTGCCTCATCTCTCACCTAGGTCCAATTTTCAAATTCTAGAAGTTTTGAGATGTCGAGTTTTAGAAAGTTTTGTTTTCCCGCTTTTGGGTTAGCTGTTTCGGGTTTTGGAATGCTAAATCCTTAAATTGCATTTAATCTAGGTCCAATTCTAAGGGGTAAGGTTAATTGGGATTTAATTCTCCAATGTCGGCCTTCTCTAGAAGTTTGTGCCCTAGATCACTATAAAAGGGAGCCTTCATATCTCATTTCAATCCATCTCATCTCATAATCTCTCAAGCAAGTGCAAGAAAGTGATCAAGTATTTCAAGCATTCAAGCATTCATCAAGGAGATCCATTGTTAGCTATTGAAGGATTCAATCTCTTTGGAGCGCCCCCCCTTGAAGATCTTTTCATCCACATTCATCTAAGCCTCTTCCTATGCAAAGATACATTCAAGATTGGTGTTCAAGATCTAATGCCATTGGTTTGAGACATCTTACATACATTTCTACATTCATTTGGAGCATCCCTACTTTTGGATTCAAGGATTTGATTCCTCCACAAGGACTTCAACATAAGCAAGGTGAATAGTTTCATTTACTTGTTTATACATATTGCAATTTCAATTCAATTTCAAGGTTAATTCCTAAATTGGGGTTTGACCAAGGAAAACCCACCCATCCAAACAACAAAAACCATTTTTCTTGTAGGTACAAGTACATGATAGCGAATTGAAGTGCAGATTTGAATACCCCTTTTGGTGAACTTTCGAGATCTGCAAAAAGATTTTTTGTCGAAGCTATTTTGGGTCAAGGATGACCTTTAGTGACGGGTAGGATCTTGCCCTGAGGTAAGACCTTGCCCCGCTATCTGGGTCAAGGATGACTTGCTTCCAGAAAGACAAAAAGTTTTCTAGGTTTTCTCTGTGTCGACATTTCTAGTCCAGAGTAGGTTGCAGAATTTCCCGAAACTGTGCATAGACATCAGAATTCAATATTTTCTAGATTTTCCCTACTTTGAGGTTAGTATTTACCTTACATTCATTTTAGATTTCAAGTACATACTTCCCATAGTAGATTATATTGTTTTCTCCTTTCTTCATGTTCTCCATTGTTTAATTCAATTGTGCATTGATCACTTCTTTGTGATTAATCCATTTGGATCTTTCCTTTTGGGGATTTGGATTAAGGATAGGTCCTACATTTCCCACTTTGCATATCATATTATCCTATCTACCCTATAATTACCCCTCTCATAATGGTGAATCCATTTCACCTTTATTCACTCATCAAAATACAAAAACATTTCTTGCATTTCATTCACTATGAAGATCCTTAAGATGCTTTTGTATGTGGTTATTTTCCTCATTATTCTCCTCTTGGAATCTCTTTATAGTACTTATGATTTTTATGAGAGTATCATCCATTTCATTATGTTTGTCACTCTTCATGTTTCACTTTCTTATTCTATTATGAGATTGACTAATACTAGCCTTCCTATTTTCAAAACTTTCATTAAGAATTTGTGTGGCAGACTTATTGCTCTTTTGGATTATGTGAAGAATTTAGTAGATGATACACCATTTCCTAATCTTCCTAATCCTATTCCTATCCTTCCTAATCTAGTTCCTAATCTTCATAATCTGAATCCTATCCTTCCTAATCCAATTCCTAATATTCCCATTCTCATTTCTCCATCTTCATAGTTCTTCACACACTTATGATGGGGCTCAAACTATGGTTTATGATGCAGATGTGCAAGAATTATTTGATTTACCTTCCCCTTCTTATCTAATCCATGATGATATTAAAGGAGAGAGAAAATAAAGTTCTTCTAAACCTATCATTCCACCTTACACAACATTTTCTTACGATCATAGTAAATAACCATTTCCTATAGAAGCTTTATAAGATATGTACACTCTAGGATAAAATATGATGGCTAAACAAAGTTATAAGTGTTTAGGGCTTGGTGTTAATGAACAAGGTATTAAATATCTGGTTCATCTATCCCCCAAATAAGATATGTGTGGTCTTGGCTTTCGACTATCTCAATTTAAGGTGGTTGATTCTAATCGTCACCCTCCTCTTCATATTCTTCTTCCAACACCTTCCTTAGATTACCCTGATACTCCTCAAGATGTGGCTAAGGAGGTGTATGTTCAATTAATGAATTCTAAGAAAGAAATATTTAAACCTATGCCAAAAGATGCTCTCTCCAAGTACAAATGTCTTTTTCACTATAATAATACACATTTACTTGCTGATTGTGTGCATTTCAAGATGTATGTTAGAGAAAGAGCTTCTTTAGGAATTATATCTCACTCTCGTGCGGTTTTACAATTTCTTCATAATGTCCATATGGGGAATATCCCTCATTCTTTTATAATATGGATATTTTCTCCTCTTGTCTCTTGATTGGGGGGCAAGAGGTATTTATTACATTTTTATAGGATCCACTATGCTCTTAGCATGTATTTTGTTTTGAGATTAATTTTTTATTATTTCTATATTTTATCCCTATGGTTTTGTATTATGATATCTTTCCTTTTCTCGTAATCATCTATAGCTCTCTTCTAGTATTCATGATATCTTTTCTAAAGACATTTGTTTTGAAAAGATATCTCTTTGTTATGACATATCTTGTTATATCTCTTCCTTTCATCCCTGGGGGGAAAGATTTTCCTTCTTTCTCTCTGTCTAGGGATCTACTTTCCTTAGCCTAGTGACATTTGTTTATTTTTCAACATTATTTCCTTATACTGACTAATGTTTTGGCTATGGATATCCTTTTATGTGAGAGGTTGTTGTCCTAGGTCATCACCTCTTCTTTATTTTTCAAATTATGTTCTTTATAAACTCTTGCCCTTGATTTGGGGTTAGAGTTTGCTTCCTTCGTTGCAAGATTCCTCTTCCTCTTGATCGTAGGGTGCTTGATGATTGAATCTTTGATCCCTCTTTTCTTTTCTTTGAAAGTTGATATTTTATCCAAAGCACTCCTCTATGGTGGGGGTCTTGTTTATAAGATCTCTTTCTCTTTGAGGATCCTTTTTCCATAAGTGACATATCATTTTTCATGATTATCTATTCTCTTCGATGTAAGGGTCAATACTCTTTGCTAAGAATATAGTGTACATTGTTGTTAACATGATATCTCCTTACTTTGTGAAGTAGGTATCCTCCTTCTCTTCCTTATCCTGTCTATTAGGCATCCATGATAAGGAGGGGGGAATATATAGGGTCTTCCTGATACTATATTTTACATTTTACAACATGCTAAATCCTTGGATTGTAACGTACATAAGTTGCTAAATCCTAAAGAGACATGCATTTTATATTCCATAGTGATACAATAATGTGGATCTATGGGTATTCCAAAAGATGTCAGAAGACACATTACAACTAAAAGGAAGAGTTTATGGGTGAACTATCATGTTTGGCTACCTGTTGCACTCTCCCTCCTTGGTGATTCATGGTAAAGAAGGCATCTTACTAGGCAAGATAATCATTCTCTCTTTTCTCTCTCTTTCGCTTTCATGCTAGTAGGATTAGATCACGAAGCTATTTTATTTATAGTGTTTCTCTTGTCTTTCTTATGTAGTCATTTATTCTTCTATGATAGCTTTCTAAATATGATATTAGTATAGGAAACATTTCTTAGAAAGGTTTCCTTCGCTAGTTGATTTGGGTTTGTTGTTGTACTAACCCCTCTTTTTTGTTTCTTTTAGCTTTCTCTTTATTTTCACTTTGTTTTTGTACCCTTTTGTGTGTATGTTGAGTTAGAATCCTTGGCCTAGGGGCTCATTTCCTTAACTAAGTGATGTTCTACCTTGTTGTGATTTACTGGAATCTTTCTTCTAACTTTACCATGAGTATGTTCGATTTCCATACTCCTACTAAAGTGGGGGCTTAATGTATTGTCCTAAAATGGAAGCACTTCCATGTTAAGACTATTTATCCCTCCTTAGGGGGTTTTTTAGGCCATTATTATGTTGTCTTCTAATTTCTATCCCTTGTGTGCCTGTTTAGGACCCTGATTGGGCCTCTCTAGGCACTTCTTTCCCCACCTAGCATATTTCCCAGGGGCCTTAACCCCCTCAGTCAAGGTCAACCTTGACCTTAACCTAGGTCCCCCTTTTTCATTAGGAAGTGTGCCAGATGTAGGGGGAGACTTGAAAGTTCTTTTTCTCACTTCCGGGTTGGCAGCTTTGGGCTTCAAAGTGGAGACTTTTAAAAGACATTTAATATAGGTCCACTTCTAAGGGGATGAGCCTAATTGGAATTTATTTCTCATATATCGGCGTCTCTAGAAGTTGGTGTCCTAGACTAGTATATAAGGAAGCTTTATCCTCTCATTTTGGAGGAGGGGGAGAAGGAGAAAAAGAAAAAAAGAGGAGGAAGAAGAGAGAAAGAGAAAATGAAAAGAGGAAGGAGGATCATTCTACACATAATCTATCATCTACTTTCAAGCTTCCAAGTATTAAATCAAGGTTTTTAAGTCTTCTTCTCAAGATCTATTCATTCTTCCTTCAAGGTGGATTCCAAGCATATAATCATGAAGGTTTTGATTTACATTTATGGTTTTTAATGTTGAGTTTAAGCTTTCATATTAACATACTTATTTACATTTCAAATACAATTGCATATCATAGCTTCATTGTTGGATCTTCTTCTACTACCTGCTAGCATCCTCCATTGTAGTTTTGATTTCAAGGTTAATTCCTAAATTGGGGTCTCACCAAGGTAAACCCCTCCCCCAATAAACAAAACCATTTTTCTTGCAGGAATAGGTACAAAACAATGAATTATAGAGTAGATTCGGATACCCTTATCGAAAAACTTTCAGGATCCGTGAACAGAATTTTTGTCAAAGTAGTGCAGGTCAAGGTCAACATAAAGGGGCACAATTGCACCCTCATATTTGGGTCAAGGTTGACCTGGCTCATAAAAGAAAAATATTTCTGGGTTTTCTCATTCTTTGTGTTTCCAAGCCAAGGTAAGTTGCAAAATTTTTAGAAATTCAGTACAGACACCAAAAAATAGCAATTTCTAGATCTGCTAGATTTCAAAATAAGTGTTTTATTTTATCCTAATCTTTCTAATTTATTGTTTTACTTTATAATTAAGAAATTAGAACCCCTTTCTCTCTTTATCCATAACCAGTTGATTCCTTTTTGCATTGATCATCTCCTTTCGGTTAATCAATTGGGATCTCCTTGTCTTGGACTAGGAGGTAATAGATATCTACAACATTTTCAACACACCCCACCCACAAACACATTAAAACACACACACACACACACACACACACACACACACACATATATATATATCATCAATGAATATTTTAGCTAACAATATAGCTTTTCCTCTTTTAGTCTTTAAGTACAAATTATTGTGGTCATTTGTTCTTGAAAAACTTTTTTTGACCAAGTAATTATGCAATCTTTCATACCATGCTCTAGGGGCTTGTTTCAATCCATATAGTGCTTTGTGTAGCCTACATACCTGATGAACTACAACTGATTTAGAACCTAATTGAAGAATATGTGATTAAAGATCACTGAGCTGATTGATTAGATATGTAAGATGATTAAATTAGTATTATATTGTCATTGATGTCAACTAGCTTGACAGTACTTATCTTGTAAGTTACTATACCGAAACATCTAAAGAAAGGTGAAAGAGATGAAGAACAAAAATATCTACATGAGGAAGATGGATATGATAGATGAGGATAAGGAATACATTGAGTAACTTTTTGATGAGTCTATGACCTTATGATATTGACTTGATTATGTTTCATTCATTTATGATGAGGAAAAGAGCCTAAAGACACAAAGTAGTGTTGTCAGTTAATGAAGCATTTCAATATACATTGACAGAGTGTAGTGTATACTGAGCACAATGTAAACCGAGCCTATGTTCACCGACGCATTTCTTTGATGACCAAATAGAACAAAAAGAATTAAATGATCAGTTTAGCCGATAGGATTGATGAGCTGGAAAGTGTATGATTTTGAGTTAATAGATAATGTTTGTTATGATGATCAATAGCTAACAAAATTCAAGGAAGATCTAATGGAGCAGATTGAAACATGTTATTGAAACATCAGCCGAGGAAGGTTAAAGCGGTAAAATCTGATGGACAAGAAGAAAATGGTTTACATATCTATATAAGAGACTGATGATTTCACGATGAAATAAGCTGGAAGAAAAGGAAACTACAGAATTATCACGTGAACAAGTTTTCATGCATTTTGATCATACAAGTTAAGGAGAACCCAACTGTAGAGCATTACTGAGTGATAGAGAGTAATTACCGACGTACCTTAAGTTGATATATTGTTGAATCAAAAGTGTTACATTGATCAAAAATATTTGTATGAGCTAAATATTGATATGTATATCTACAATTGAAGTTGTAATAGATCATATCACCTACTGTTACATATTTAACCATTGTACATAGTCAAATATCTTAATCAAGTGGACTAAGAAAGTCTTATTATGTATCATTCATAGAATGAACATTGTTATCCTGTCAACCCCATAGTGAGTGTTGGTTGGACGATAACTGTTAGTCTAAAATCTTCTAACAAGGTCACACCTAATAGTGTGTTTGTAACCTTTAATAAGGATGGGTCTTCACTGACCTCACTTCAGAAGAGTGAATATTTTTGGGTTGTCAATCCCAGGTGGTTTTTCCCTTCATAGG
This sequence comes from Chamaecyparis obtusa, assembly GCA_027943335.1. NCBI lineage: Eukaryota > Viridiplantae > Streptophyta > Pinopsida > Cupressales > Cupressaceae > Chamaecyparis > Chamaecyparis obtusa. Next base: position 199,558 of record BSBK01010828.1, read on the forward strand.
GTTTCCATGTTAAATCTCTTGTGTTATGTGTTGATTGTGATATTTTTTTGATGTCATATTTGCATGTTGTATATTTGATTTGATCAATAACAACTATATGTTTTAGAATTGTAATCGGTAAAAGAATTCACAGAATAAGTATTTTAGTTTACCGAGTAGAAGAAGTTGAAGTATTTTGTTTTGGATTATACATTTTGACTTGGGATAGTGATTAACTGATTCACCCCCCTCTCAGTTATTCTAACAATTGGTATCAGAGCATTGGTTGCTTAGAACAAAGTTTTAAGGACTTCAGCACAAAGATCTCAAAATGTATAAGAGGGAAGTGCCAAGACTAAACAAAGAGAACTTCGCAGTATGGCAAAGCCGAAGTTGCACATATTTGGAATTGGGAATTCTTCACTAGAACTAATGGAGAATGGCTACATTGAACCGACCCCTAGTTCCTTGACTCTTGATAAACTAAGAGACAGGCATGAAGATAATATTACTATGATGGAGATTGCTGCTGCCTATATTGATGCTGAATTTGAAGATATTAAGAGTTGCACTACTGCCAAAGCCATGTGGGACAAACTATCTCTAATTTATAGTGGTATTTGAATGTTAAAAGAGCCCCAGCTGAAAGCCTAAGAGGTAGATTTGATGATATGAAGATGAAGGAAGGTGAGAACATTGTGTAGTACACAAATAGACTAAAAGAGGTGGTTCATGCTATTAGAGCATCAGATGGAGTTATTGATGATGAAACAATGATAAGCAAGATTCTTAGAACTTTATTGCTAGTATATGCAATCAGGATCTCTGCAATTCATGAAACAAGGGCTGCATCCAACCTTACTCTTGACACTCTGATTGGTAAGCTCACAACCTTTGAATTGAATAACTTTGATAATAGTGTTGTACTGACTGTTGAGTTTGCTTTCATGTCTTCTCTGAAGATTGGTAAGTCTAGTAGCATGAATAATAAGAATGATGATAGTGATAGCAATACCGATGATGAGCTTGATGAACTTGAAGCTCTTATGGCCAGAAGGTTACCTAAAGGAAAAGGAAGATATAGAGGTAAGCTACCTTTAGCATGCTTTAACTATAAAGAGGTTGGCCACATTGTTGCTAGATGTCCACATAAGAAAGATGATGAAAGATCCAAAGACCGATCTAAAGGAAGCTAGGGCCTGAGAGTCAACAGGAGCTACCGATACAACAATAGAGACAACTAAGATAGTAATGACAAAGGAAAAAAGGTATGTTACATAGCTAAAGATAATGAATCTGAATATGATTATGATAATGATGTAGAAGTTGTATTTGTTTCTATGAAAGATGACTCTGAGGAAGAAGAAAAAAATATAGAAACATCACTGATCTCTAAAGTTAACAAAAATAATACATGGATCATAGACAGTGGCTGTACACATCACATGACTGGTGATGAAGAGAAATTTGATTAACTTGAAGAATATAATGAAGGATCAGTTAAGATGGGTAATGATACACCATGTATGGTAAGAGGTAAAGGATCCTTGATGATAAATGATAGAATAAAATGTGATAATGCTTATTGGATAGATGGACTGAACTATAACTTGTTGAGTGTGGCACAACTGAACAATTCAGGTCATCGAGTTGCTTTTGAGAGCAAGAAAGTGAAAATATTTGATGATGGAGGAAGACTAGTTGGAACTGGTGCAAAATCAAGAGGTAATCTATTTTATCTTGATACTAATGAGTCTTCTTGCTTGATGATGAAAAATGAAGATGCTTGGTTGTGGCATAAAAGGCTATGCCATGTGAATTTTGATAACATGATTAAGATTAGTAAAAGGAAAAGAGTTAGAGGTCTACCTAACTTGTCAAAACTTGATCATGTTATGTGTCATGAATGTCAGAAAGGAAAAATGACTAAATCTAGTTTCAAAAGCAAGGATTATTCAACAAAGAAGATACTTGAGTTGGTTCATACTGACCTATGTGGTCCTATGAGAACTTAGAGTTATCATGGTGATAGATACTTTATTCTTTTTGTTGATTACTATACTAGATTGATGACTATTATATTTCTAAAAGAAAAATCTGAAGCATTTAAGATGTTCAAGTGGTATAAAGCTAAGGTAGAAAAAGAGACTGGTAAGAAATTGAAATGCTTAAGATCTAATAGAGGAGGTGAATTTATCTCTGATGAATTTACTAATTTCTGTAATGAGCATGGTATTAAAAGATAGGTCTCTGCTCTGAGGACACCCCAACAAAATGGCATTGCTAAAAGAAGGAATAGGTCAATAGTTGACTATGCAAGGACACTGATGTTGCAAAAGAATGTTGCCTAGACATATTGGAGAGAAGTTGTTAGTACATCTGTTTATGTTCTTAACTGAGTACAACTGAAAGACACCAACAGGACACCCTATGAGATATGGTTTGGACACAAACCTACTGTAAGTTATTTCAAGATTTTTGGAAGTAAATGCTTTATTGTGAAAGATGAAAGAAACGGGAAATTTGACTCAAAAGGTGATGAAGGGATATTTCTAGGATATTCCACTAAAAGTAAAGCATATAAATGTCTAAATAAGGTTACAAATAAAATGATTGAAAGTACTAATGTCCGAGTTGATGAGTTTGATGACAAGAATACAGAGGAAAGTAGAAAGGAACCAGAAGACTATGGTAGATTCACTTACATTGAACAACCAGAGTATCTACCAAAGCCACAACCTATGATAATAGGTCAGCAAGAAAACAATATTGAACAACGGGAAAGAGAAATCAATGAGAAGGATGGCCCTACTGAGCAAGCAAATGAACCTGACTAGGATGAACAAGAAAGAAGAGACTGAGTACTGGCAAGATTTGTCAGGAGACATCATCCTGAGATACAAATTATTGGAGATAGACAAGATGGCATGCAAACAAGGAGCAAAGCAAGAAAAAGTACATGTCTAGTCTGTGAATTTGAACCAAAGAATGTAAAAGTTGCATTCGAGAATGATGAATGGATTAATGTAATGAAAGAGGAAATAGAACAAATAGAGATGAACAAAACCTAGATTTTAGTACCCAAACCTAAGGAAAAGAACATTATTGGTACTAAATGGATTTTAAAGGAACAAACTAAATGAAAATGGTGAGGTTACAAAAAATAAAGCTAGATTGGTATGCAAGGGATATGCATAGGAGGAAGGTATTGATTATGGTGAAAATTTTTCACATGTTGCTAGATTAGGAGTTAGAATACTACTTTCATATGCTGCACACAATAAACTCAAAGTTTATCAAATGGATGTGAAGTCAGCATTTCTAAATGGTATACTTGAAGAAGATGTCTACATAGAACAACCTGAAGGGTTTGTTGATCCAGAAAACAAAGACATGGTATGTAGATTGCATAAAGCTTTATATGGTTTGAAAAAAGCACTAAGAGCCTGGTATGAAAGGCTACATACTTACTTGTTAAGTGTTGGATTTGTTAGAACTAGTGAGAACAATAATTTGTATAAGAAAGGAGATACTGATGATACTATTCTTATTGCTAAGATATTTGTAGATGATATTATTTTTGGAGGTCAAGATCACATATGTAAAGCCTTTGTTGATGAAATGAGAAAATAATTTGAAATGTCTATGTTCGGAGAGATTAAATTCTTTCTAGGACTACAAGTGATTCGGCAGAGTGATGAGATATTCATCACACAATCTAAATACATAAAGGAAGTATTAAAGACATTTGGCATGGAAGATGCTAAACCTATGGGAACACCAATGGCTACTAGATGTAAATTGACAAAGGAAGATGAAAATGCAGAGGTAAATTAGACACTTTACCGATCCATGATTGGTAAGTTATTGTATGTAGTTCATTGTAGACCATATATAGCACATGTTGTGGGAATTGTTGCTAGATTTTTTGCTAACCCTAGAGAATCACAATGATTGGTACTAAAAGAATCTTAAGATACCTAAAGAAAATAGAGGATTATGGATTATGTTATCCTAAGGAAGGAAAGTTTGAACTGAAGGTATACACCGATGCTGATTGGGCTGGAAATGTGGATGACAGAAAAAGAACCACTGGAGGAGCATTTTTCTTTGGTGAAAGACTTGTAACTTGGACAAGTAAAAAGCGGGCTTGTATTTCTTAGCCTACAACTAAAGCAAAGTATGTTGTTGCTACTAAAAATTATTCAAACATTGCCTATATTAAGCAAGTGTTGGAAGGAATGAATGAGGTAATCACTGAGTCAGTGATTATATTGTGATAACACTAGTGCAATAAACATTTCAAAGAATCCAGTGATGCACTCTAAGACAAAGCATATATATATTAAGTATCACTACTTAAGAGAAAAAGTACAGGAGAAGCAAGTGAAGTTAGAATTTGTTACATCTAAAGAACAACTTGCAGACATATTTACAAAGCCTCTACCGAAGGATACATTTGAATACTTGGGGACTAGACTTGGGCTCTGTCCCCTGTCTACCGGTTACTAATGTGATCTGGATGTTGCATCAGCCTAATCTTATCAGAAGATCATACATGTTGATGTGGTATAGTTCACACTTTGGATCATGTCTAAAGCTATGAAAAGTATTGGAACATAATGGCATATTAGTATACAGAGATACAAAGAATGTATTGGATAACAGAGAGTTAGTTGGCTACTGAAGAGTTGTTTGTTTATTTGTTTCTTTGGCATTACTGTAAAAGGGAGAGATAAACAACATGAAACAATATGCAGTGATGAGAACTATCTGAGGGAGAGCAATTGAAGATCAGTTACTGAGAACAGAAGTAGGAACAAGAGAGCTAAAAAAAACATATCTGCAGAATGTCAAAGCTGTATTTTGTAATGCTATTTAGTAATGTAGTAATTAAACATATTAAGCTGGGGAGAGCTTGTACAACATTTGTTCACAGAGTTTTAGAATACATGTTTGGTATGTGTATGGTACATTTCATATTACTCGAGTTGCCATCAATGCCAAAGGGAGAGATTGATGAACTAAAACTATTTTAGAACCTAATTGAAGAATCTGTGATTAAAGGTCACTGAGTTGATTGATTAGATATGTAAGATGATTAAATTAGTATTATATTGCCATTGATGTCAACTAGCTTGGCATTACTTATCTTGTAAGTTACTATACTGAAACATTTGAAGAAAGGTGAAAGAGATGAAGAACATAAATATCTACATGAGGAAGATGGATATGATAGATGAGGATAAGGAATAAATTGAGTAACTTGTTGATGAATCTATGACCTTATGATATTGAACTAATTATGTTGCATTCATCTATGATGAGGAAAAGAGCCTAAAGACACAAAGCAGTGTTGTCGGTTAATGAAGCATTTCAATATACACCGACGGAGTGTAGTGTATATCGAGCACAGTGTAAACCAAACTTGATTTCACTAACACATTTCTTTGATGACCGAGCAGAATAGAAAGAATTAAATGATCAATTTAGCCAATAGGATTGATGAGCTGGAAAGTGTATGATTTTGAGGTAACAGATAATGTTTGTTATGATGATCAACGGCTAAAAAAATTCAAGGAAGATCTAATGGAGTAGATTGAAATGTGTTATTGACACATCAATTGAGGAAGGTTAAAGTAGCAAAATCAGTGGATGAGATTAAGTGGCAAAATTTGATGGATAAGAAGAAAATAGTTTACATGTCTATATAAGAGACTGATGATTTCATGATGAAATAAGCCGGAAGAAAAGGAAACTGCAGAATTATTGCGTGAACAAGTTTTCATGCATTCTGATCAGATAGCTTAATGAGAACCCAACTACAGAGCATTACTGAGTGACAAAGAGTAATTACTTATGGACAGTAAGTTGATATGTTGTTGAATCAAAAGTGTTACATTGATTAGAAAGATTTGTATGAGCTGAATATTGATCTATATATCTGCAATTGAAGTTGTAATAGATTAGATCACCTATTGTTACATATTTAACCATTGTACATAGTCAAATCTCTTAACTGAGTGGACTAAGAAAGTCTTATTGTGTATCATTCATAGAATGAACATTGTTATCTTGTCAACCCCATAGTGAATGCTGGTTGGACGATAACAGTTGGTCTAAAATCCTCTAACAAGGTCACACCTAATAGTGTGTTTGTAACCTTTAACAAGGTTGGGTCTTCACCAACCTCACTTCAGAAGAGTGAATATTTTTGGGTTGTCGGTCCCAGGTGGTTTTTCCATTCACAGGGTTTCCATGTTAAATCTCTTGTGTTATGTGTTGACTATGATATTTTTTTGATGTCATATTTGCATGTTTCATATTTGATTTGATTGGTAACAACTATATGTTTTAGACTAGTAATCAGTAAAAGCACTTATAGAATAAGTATTTTAGTTTACCGAGTAGTAGAAGTTGAAGTATTTTGTTTTGGATTATACATTTTGACTTGGGACAGTGATTAACTGATTCACCCCCCTCTTAGTTATTCTAACAATACCATGTTCCTCTTGCTTGGATAAAAAAATCATTCAAGATGTTCAATGTATACTTCTTCTTCTAGTATTCTATTCAGAAATGCAGATTTGACATCCATATGATACACTTTGAATCCTTTGTAAGAAACATATGCAAGTAGAGTTCTAACTCCTATCAATCTAGCAACTAGGGAAAATGTCTCTCCATAGGCAATGCCTTATTCTTATGCATACCCTTTTCATACCAATCTAGGCTTGTTTCTTGTGACTTCTCTAAGCTCATTCAACTTGTTTCTAAACATGCATGTGGTTCCAATATCATTATTGTCTTTTAATCTAGGTACTAGTGTCCATGTTTTATTCTTCTCTATTTTCTCAATTTCTTCATTCATTGCTCGAATCCAATATTCATTAATGAAAGCTTCTTTCACTGATTTGGGTTCAAATTCACATAATAAGCATGTTTGGTTTTTCAACATGTTTCTTGTCATGACTCTTGAATCTTTTGCTCCAATGATTTGATCTGGTTTATGATGTCTTCTCACATATTTTTATAATGTAGGCTCTAGTCTCCTTTCTTATTTATATTTTTCTTCAAGTTCATCTAGAAAATTCACTTTATATTTATTTTGTATCTCTTCTTCCTCTTCTGATTGTTTGGCAGTTACTTCCTAATGCTCGACATATTCTTGCCTTAACTCAGAAAATTCTTATTGTCATTGGGCAACTTTATTCTCTGGTTTAGATAAATTGTTGGGCTCTCCTTTATTCACATATACAAATGATTTGTAATCTTCAAGTTCTTGTTTGCATTCAACTTTATTCTTTTCTTCATATTCATCAACTCTAACATTTGCAGTTTCCACAACTTTGTTAGTGTTACAATTCAAACACTTATAAGCTTTTCTCTTAGTGAAATAACCTAGGAATATGCCTTTATAACTTTTAGCTTCAAGTTTTCCATTCCTATTATCCTTCAGTATATAACCAAGGAAAACTTTAAGAAACCCCCTCCCTAGAAAAAGTGTAAAATCTTGGTGAGTCCTTCATTATTTTGCTTCAAAAAAAGTAATATTGTTGGCGAATTATTTTAATTTGAAAGGAAAAAATATTATTTGTACTAGCTATTTTTTTTCAATTATATAAAAATTCTATAAAATATTGGCAAATCTTTCATTATTGAAGAAAATCACGATGACAGGAACCATTTGATGATCTGAGATCAATGGCAGGAATTCTATTTCGGGCCAAAGTTTTAAATGTTAGGAATAGTCCTAAGAGATAACTGAGAGGGGGGGGGGGTGAATCAGTTATCTACAAGTTTCAATTCTTTATCCAATTAAGTATACTTAAACATAAGCATAAACACAATGGAAGAACACATGAACACAACACCAATATTTTGGTTATGAGGAAATCCAAATAAGTAAAAACCTCGGTGGGACTTGATACCCACTAATATTCTATACTAGTGTATAATGATCCTTGGTAGAAGATCCTTTACCCTGTTAGGAGTAGCTTTACAATATATGAAGTACAATAGACCTGGTCAAGGGTCAGACCCTGTTAGGAGTCTTTTACAATTGTCCCTATTAGGGGAGAGGATGCACTGTCCAAGAGCTCACTGCTCAAAGGGGCGAAGGCTATAACCTTCTAAATAACAAATACACACTATATTTGGATCTTGGTGAACTACGTTTTGACCTACTATCTGGATCAATTCCAATGTATAGCACAAATACTCTACTTGGTCACATAGACCTTCTTTTGATGGTTCTACAACTCGCACACTCTGCTCTGCTCTGCTTAATCAACCATGAACCACACTCAAGCAATAAAAAATGACTACCTATAAGTATGATGTAATTAAGTCAGCCTGTTAGAACCACCTTGAAATCCAACAAACATTCTATCAGCTCTATTATGCATTCAACATATTCTAGGACCTGTCTTAAGAAAATAAATGTAGATGCATGCTACACACTGTCGGCTCTACCAAAACAACTGAATCTTTCTCTACAAGCTGAATTAGCTCATGCACTCTTAACTAATCATCAATAACTCATCTCTAAGCTTAACTCCAAGGGTGCATACCCTAAAGATAGGCGCAACTCCAGAACCAATAAAATCTTTGTCAGCTCTGCTGAACAAACACAAGAAACTGCTACTGGCGAATAGCGACTGCATAACTTCACTTGCATTCATCATCAGATCATGTATCCATGAACTTAACACCACTAACATATCTTTAACATATATCCAAGGGTGCATGCCCATAGGAAAACTGTACGGACAACCATACACTACTGACACAAGCTGCTATATAACTATCTGTACTAATAGTTAACCATTGTGCCCATGATATCATGTCCATCCAACATATACAAAAAACTTACTGTGTAAGACTTCCATGCATACTACTTTCCATATGTTGTCATCAATGACAAACATATAGTTAGTACTAACCCACTGGCAACTCTCTAACAATCTCCCCCTTTGGCATTGATGGCAACATGTGGAATGAAAAACCACCACCAACCCAAATGAACATTCCTTTTATAACATTCTCCATTTCCTCTTCAAAAATCCCCCAAAGATGAATCCTCCATCTACAATATTTTCTAACATTCTCCATTTCCTCAACTGAACTGTTGTCATAATTGAATACTGCTCCCCGTTAGAATATTACTCCTATTTTTCATGACTCTATATACTACTCCCCCTTTGACATCAATGGAAAAGGGTGCCATTCATTTTAAGCACTGGTACTACTCCTGAGGTAGAGTAGTCAACCTTCCATCAGTACCATAGGATTGCTACCTTTTCTTCTTTCTTCTAAGCAGAATCAGGGAAGGGAATTACTCCCAACTTCTCCCTGAGATACTCAAAAGTATCCTTAGGTAAGGGCTTTGTGAATATGTCTTCCAACTGATCTTTAGTATTCACATAGTCCAACTTGACTTCTTTCTCTGCCACTTTCTCTCTTAGGAAGTGATACTTGATCTCAATGTGCTTTGTCTTTGCATGCATCATAGGGTTCTTCGACATATTGATAGTGCTAGTGTTATCATAGTGAATAACAATAGGATAATCAATCTGAATTCCAAAATCTTTTATCATCTGCTTGATCCACATAATTGTAGAGTAATTCAAGGCTGCTGCAACATACTTCACTTTTGCTGTTGACTAAGAAATATAATTTTGCTTCTTTCTTGTCCAAGTGACAAGTCTCACCAAGAAACACTACTCCTCTTAATGTACTCTTTTTGTCATCTACACATCCTGCGCAATCTGCATTAGTGTACACATGAAGCTCAACATTTTAGGAATTAGGATACCATATACCATAGTCTATAGTGCCTTGTAAGTATCTAAATATCCTCTTTACTACCATGAGGTGACTTTTCTTAGGCTCTACTACAAATCTTCCAACTATGCCAACTGCATTTGAAATATCAAGTCTAGTCTGAGTAAGATAAACCAGTTTTCCAATCATAGACTTATACAATGTTATATCAATTGCTGGTGAGTCATCTTCCTTTGTAAGCTTGCATCCAGTAATCATAGGTTTCCCTACTGGCTTGCAATCATCCATCTTGAATTTTTTTAGTATTTCTTTCACATACTTGGACTGATTGATGAATATACCTTTTTCTGTCTACTACACATTCAATCCTAAAAAGTACTTGATAGGACCAATCATACTCATCTCAAATTCATTTTGCATCTCCTTAGTGAATTCAGCACTAAGTTTGTCATTACCTCCAAAGATAATGTAATAAATAGATATAGCTACAAGTAACAAACCTTCAGATGTTTCTCTAATGAATAAATTACAATCTATTGCTCCTTTCTTGAATCCAATCTTTGTTAAGTATCCATCTAGTCTCTCATACCATGCTCTAGGGGCTTGCTTAAGTCCATAGAGGGCCTTCTTCAGTCTGCATACCATATCAAGTCTGTCTAATAAGGTGAATCCTTTTGGTTGCTCAATGTATACTTCTTTCAGATTTCCATTCAAGAATGCTGACTTGACATCCATTTGATAAACTTTGAAGTTTTTAACTATAGCATAAGCTAGAAACAACTTAATAGCTTCTAATCTACTCACAAGTGCAAATGTGTCTAAATAATCAATGCCTTCTCTTTGCGCATATCCTTTACATACTAATATTGCTTTATTTCTTACTACTGTACCATCTTCATTCATCTTATTTCTGATTATCCATTTTGTACCAATCACAATCTTATCACTAGGTCTTGGAACTAGTTCCCAAGTGTCATTCTTAATAATCTGATCAAGTTCTTCTTTCATAGCATCATGCCAATATGAATTATTACAAGCATCTTCAACACTTAAGGGTTCTATCTAAGATAGCAAACATACCGCATCACTACTAGCTGAGTTCTTGGCTTGTGATCTTGTTAAGACTTTTCTGCTCTGATCTCCAATGATGTATTTCTTGGAATGGTTTCTAGATGTAAACTTTCGAGCTTTAGCTGTTACTGACTCATTAGCCTTAGGAGTTTCTTCCTCACTTGTCTCAGGGTCATTGAATAACACATCAATACTATCAAACATTTCTTCAATAATTGTCTCACTAGTAGAGGGTCTAGGTTCTTCCTCAATCATGGGTGAGTAATCATGATACCTTTCTTGAATCATAAAATTTTCATCAATCTTCACACGAGCACTTTCAATGATCTTTTTCAATCTTAAGTTGAAACATCTATAAGCTTTAATTTTAGGAGAGTAACCAAGGAAAATACCTTCATCGTTTCTTGCATCAAACTTGCCTACTACTTCATCTCTCTTGATGTAGCACTTGCTTCCAAAGATTCTAAAGTATTTTACTATGGGAACATTACCAAACCATAGCTCATATGGTGTTTTGTCAGCGCCAGGCTTTAACTGAATTCTATTGATGGTGTAGATTGCTGTATTGACCACATCTCTCCAATAAGCATGTGTAAATTTTCCTTCTATCATAATGGTGCACGCTATATCCAGAATGATCCTATTCCTTCTCTCTACAATTCCATTCTACTGGGGTTTTCTAGGTGCACTTACTTGTCTCTTTATGCCATGTTCTTCACAGTACTCATAAAAACTGTCATAGGTGAATTCTCCTCCTCTATCTAGATTCATTCTCAACCTTAGCTTTGAATATTTTGAACTTATCAAATGCTTCTGACTTATCTTTCAAGAACGCAACCCACATCATCCTAGTATAATCATCAACAAACAAAATGAAATACCTTTCACCATAGTATGATCTTGTTTGAGTTGGTCCACATAGGTCTATATGAATCGGATCCAACTTGTTCTTTGTTGAATTGTGCTTGCTTCTAAATGTATTCCTCACATGCTTTCCCATCACACATTCCCTGCATATAGTATCAACTAGATTTGCTATGCTAGTAGATCTCTTACTACCTTAACATTGCTTATTTTTACTATGTTATCAAAATTGATATGACATAGTCTTTTATGCCACAAACAACTATCATCAACTTTAGCAACAAAACAACTTGCTTCTGAATTGAGTTGGAAAACATTACCTCTTGTCTTTGATCCTGATGCAATCATAGCACCATCCTTGTTTTCAATGATGCATTTGTCATCTTTGAACTCCAACTGATATCCTTTTCCAAGTAACTATCCAACACTGAGAAGGTTATGTTTCAAACCATCAACATAGAGAACATCATCAGTACTGTTATTTCCATCCAAAGTGATTGCTCCTCTACCAACTATTGGTTTAGGAGTGTTATCTCCAAATCTAACCATACCACCATTGTATTTGTCTAGATGAACAGATCTACCTTTATCACCTTTCATGTGATGTGAACAACCACTATCTATAATCCAGTTTGTCTTTATGTTTTCTTGGGAAATCAATGCTAGCTCTTGATTTACTTTCTCATCTTTAGTAACTGACTTACTATTCATTTTTTCTACAATAGCAATGAATCCAATCTCTTCTTCACCTGATTCTTCATCTGAAACTCCATCTCTAGCAAAGTAACATTCCTTAGAGTACTTAGGCTTGCAATCTTTCTTGAACTTCCTAGCTCTAGTAGGACACTTAGATGCAAAGTGACCTATCTTATTACTTGAAAAGCACTTGAATGGAAATTGAACTTCATATTTTCCTTTTCCTTTCTTTTCTCTTTTAGCAATCATAGCAATAAAATCATCTAAAGTTCTCTATTCATCATCATCATCAAAATTACTAGAAGTGTTTGTAGATTTCTTACCATGAACTGTTGCTTTGAATGCTGTCTCACTTTTAGGTTCGGTCTTCAATCTTGAAATCTCAAAAGCTAAGATTTTGCTGATCAAGGTCTCTCTCTTGAAATTTGTTGTAAGCTGCATGGTCTCATCAAGGATATTGATCTTTTTTTCATATTTTGGAGTGAGAGTAGTCATCAACTTGTCCATTATATCTTCCTCTGAGATCTCTCCACCATTGTTCCTGATTCCAGCAACTGCTTCATTTATCCTTTGATTTTAAGCTCTGATGTTTTCTTCAGGTAGCATCTCTAATGCATTGTATCTTTTCTTCCAAGTCTTTCTGCACACATCCTTTGCTTGTTTGTCTCCTTCAAAAATGTCTGCTAGGTACTTCCATATCTTGTGGGTAGTATCTACCTTCTTTATCTTTGAAAACTCACTATCTGATAGTGTGCCGATTAGGGATTATTTGGCAATAGCATTCTGATGAAATAATTCCTTTTGTGTTTCAGTAGCATCATCCTTTCCAAGGTCTTCTAGGGTAGGTATCTTGGCTACTTTGATAGTTACATTAAAAACTTCAAAACTAATACACTACAAATGGGTCACCATCTTATTCTTCCAATCAAGATAATTCTCTCCATCAAACTTAGGAATCTCTTTCCTGAAGTACACCATCTAATCAACCTCAAGCTATTAAACTTTCTCTCCGAGGCACTTGGCTCTAATACCAATTGTTAGGAATAGTCCCAAGAGATAATTGAGATACAACCTCTTAAGCCTTAACCATATATCATCAAATTGTACATTTACAAACATGTCTTATTAGTTCACCAGTAGAATCAAAGATCTCAGCCTTTTTGTGATGGAATTCAACTCGGTATCTCAAACTATTCAAATGTGCAACACTCAAAAATTTATAGTTAAGTCCTTCAACCCAATATGCATTATCACATCTGATATTATCAGTCAATCTTATTGATCCTTTACAATTCACAAGACATGGTGCATCATTGCAAAATTTAACACTACTTCTTTTGTAATTATCTAAGGTATCAAACTTACTTTTATCACTAGTCATATGATGCAAGAAACCACTATCATTTATCCATCTATCACCTTTACTCACATATGCAATAAGTGCAGTTTTCTCATCTTCATCATAATCATCTTTCATGGAACATAAAGAACTTCTACATCATGATCATCAGATTCATTAGATTCACTATCAGTTTCTTATTTAACAATATAACAAGATTTCTTACCCTTTTCCTTGTAGTCCTTGTACCTTCTGTAGTCTTTTTCATGCATTTTTTCTTTGTACTTTCTTTCTCTCCTTTCATCTTTGTCATTTTTGTCAAGACATATTGCAACAATATGGCCAACTTTGTTACATGAAAAATAAATTATAGAAAGTTTACCTTTGAATTTTCCTTTTCCTCTAGGTAGTCTTCTATCCATTAGTGCCTTAATCTCATCAAGATCACCATCAAAGGTTTCACTATTACTGTTCACAAACCTTTCTTTTACTTTCTTAGACTTATGAAGAACCAATTGAGATTTGAAGGTGATTTCAATAGTAAGAGAGGTGAAATTATCAAAATTTGATAATTCAAAAGCAGTAAGTCTACCAACCAAACCTTCCAAAGTTAATTTGTTACCAAGAGCACATCTTAGTTCTTGTATTACAAACACTCTAATAGTATAAATAGGAATTAGGGTTCTCAATACCTCTCTAATAATAGTTTCATCATCAATGTTTCCATCAACTCCTCTAATAACATTCACCTCTTTAACTTGGCCACAATATTGTACAATAGTCTCACCTTCTAAAATTATCATTTCATCAAAATTACCTGTCAATATTTTAGATTTGGCTCTTAGTACATTAATTTGTGTCTCCACCATAAATAATTGTCAGTGTGTCCAACATCTACTTTGTTTTTACCACTATATCTTCCTTTGAATTTTTTTAATCTTCTATCCATTAATGCTTCAAGTTCATTAGGTTCATCCTCTTCACTTTCACTATCACTTTCATTTATTATCTCATGTTTGCTACTTGATTTATCAATTTTTAGAGATGACATAAATGCAGATTTAACAGTAGGTATGATACTATTATCATAGTTGATCAACTTAGATGCAGTCAATCTACCAATTAGACTATCAAGTGAAATGTTATTACCAGGAGCTGCTCTTATTTCATGAATTACAAAAACTCTTATAGCATAGGCAGGTAATAAGGTTATGAGAATTTTACTTACCATAGTGTTTTCATCAATAATTCCACCTGCTCCTCAGATAGCATTCACAACCTCGTTGACTCGGTTGCTATACTAAGATATGTTCTCACCTTATTTCATTTTCATGTCATCAAACTTTCCTCTGAGAATTTCATCTTTATCCCTTAGTACATTCACATCTCCTCCATGAACTAGTGCAAGCTTATCTTGCATCTATTTTGTAGTTGTACATGTCTTAACATCTTAAAATTCAACATCTAATAAAGAAGAAGCAATCTCAATCATCTTAGCATTATGTTCATGTCTTTCTTTGATCTAATCAATAGTCAAAGGTCCAGTAGGTAAGATAAACTCATTTTACATGTAGTATGTTGTAGACTCACCAATTCTTTATAGATATAATTTCATTCTGCTTTGCCATGTTGATAAGTTGTCTTTGCTCAACTTTGGCACCTCTCTCTTATACATCTTGTGATATTTTTCTTAATTGCTTCAAAATTTTCCTTCAAATACGCTATGCTCTGATACCAATTGTTAGATAATTGAGAGGGGGGGTGAATAAGTTAAGTCTGGTTATCCTATAGTCCCAAACACTCCTTGATGTATAAAACTAATCTTTCAAATAATTTAATCAACTCAACAAAAATTTAACTGTGCCCTTTTGCTCATCTATCGAATAGCAGTAAATTATCTACAATATGTACTGATCAAACCAATTATAAAAATGTGTAAAATAAAATAACAATTCACCACATCTTTACAAATATAACACTTTGATTTTTAACGTGGAAACCCTATTAAGAGAAAAACCATCGGGGAACGGTAACCAAAATAATTTCACTCTTCGGAAGTGATCTCGGTTAAGAGCCAACCTTGTTAAAGGTTATTATAAAATAGTGTAAGGTGTGACCTGGTTAGAGGATTTATCACTAATAGTTTTTTGTGACCAAACATTTACTATGGGGTCAATAAGAAAACAATCAACATTCATTGAATTGAATGTTCAAATATAAAGACTATTAAGTCCCACTTGATTAAGAGATTTATCTGTAGAAATGGTTAGAATGCAACAGTAATGATTTGATTCAAATACAACTTATTTTGTAGATTTTTAGATCTATTCTAAGCTTAAAATACATCTATCCATTATACTCAATTCAATCTCTTTATTTCCTCTAACTCTGTTATGCTCTGTAATTGTTTTCTCAGACACTCAGTGTTGTCTACAGAATTGCTCAGTTCTATCTTCAACCTGTTTGACCAACTTCAGATGAATGTAATCTCTTCACATGCATTCTCTAGAATTCATAATGAATCTCTTGGCTCCTTTTATATATGTATAATAAACCATCTTATTTCTAGCCATAGATTTTTCCTCTTAATATTCACATTGATTTTGCCACTTTAACATTCCTTGACAATTGTGTCTTGATAACATGTTTCATTATCCTTGATCTGATCATCCTTGAATTTTATTAGCCTTTTGATAATCATAAAAAACTTTATCGTTAACCTCAGAATCATCCATAATTGTCCTTCTCATCATATTTAGTCGACAATCATATGTTCCATTTATTTCTGTCACTTAGTCAATACCACAATCTGTTGGTGACTTGTAACTCAGTTAACAATATACTCGGTATACAGTACACCTTTTCCATGTACACTATTTCAACTCGATGTATACTAAGTTCTTCATTTACCAACCACATAAAATTATTCATTCTTGATCTTCAATCCATAATAGAATCATGTAATACAATCAAATCACTAACATGATGTCATAGACTCATCAATAAGTTACCCAATGAATACCATATCCATATCTTTCTCATACCTCTCATCTTCATTTAGATATCTCATTCCTTCATCATTATTATTTTCTTCATATGTTTGTAACTATCATGATAAGTACAATAAGAAATAGTTGACATTAATGACAATATAATAACTAATTTAATGTGTCACATATACCTTTGTAGCTCAGTGATCATCAATCACTGTATTTTGAAGTCATCAATCTCTCCTTTAAGATTATTCAATCAATTTTAGTCTATCAAGAAAGTGTTAACACATTAGCATTAGTTAACTTCAACATCACATTATGCAAAGATTCATAAAGGTGAGTATAATTATGAGAAGGTTTAAAAATGGATGGAAAAGGAGACAGACCTTTGGATATTTCTACCACTTGATCATCAATAGTGTTGGATGATTTGTTAATTTTGATGAAGGTTTTGGGTTTATGAAAATTATTGAAATTCTATGCGGCATCACTCTTATCAATGAGAATAGGAGTCATTGGAGTTGTACTTTTAAATTGACTCACTTGTAATTGATATTGATGAAGTACTGCAAACAGTTGAGAAAAGGAAGATAATTTAGAAAGAAGAATCTTACCTCTAGTTTCTTTTTGTAAATTAGTAATAAAAATGTGTTTCATATCAATAGTAGGCATGGGAGAAGAAATGTGAGCATGTAAATGTTTAAATATACCAATGAAGTGACTAATTTTTTTTTAACTCTGTCTACAATGCATTAAATTAGTCAAAGAAATTTGAGGACCAATCTTATTTTAATTTTTTTGAATAAAAGCATTAGTAAGCTTGTGAAAGGAGTCAATAGAATAAGGAAGAAATGAATAATACTATTGCAAGGATTTGTCTCGAAAGATTATAGTAATTTTTTTTTCATGAACCTATGGTTGTGAGAGACATCACTACACAAGGTTTGAAAAATATTAACAAGTCAAAGGATCATCCCTACCTTTATAGGTCTCAAGATGAGGAATCTCAATGTTTTTCCAGATAATAGTATCGAGGATATATATAGACAAATGATTAACAATATCACAAATAGGAATGTGAAAATTTGATTGAGTGATGGAGGAAATTTGTTTTTACAAAGAAGGCATAGTTTAAGCCAAGCTATTAGTGGTAGAATTGGTAGAAGAAATGGTGGGAGGATAAACATGAGAAATGTTAGGAACATTGTTTGAAATGGAAGGAATGTTATAATAGGAAAAAGAGGCACTATGGTAAGTGGGCATGGATGAAGGAAATGAAACACATGACACAATTGAAGGAAGGAATGGGAAAATAGGATTAGGAAGACTCACATGTGTAGGATTGGAATTTTGGATTGAAGTTGTTTATGATAGGTGGAGTAAATGTGGACACACAAGGAATAGAAGTGGAGATAGGTGAAGAGGCTTCAACACCTTTAGTAGGTGGAATATGACCTAAATACTGAGCACAATCTCTAAGAGGTTTGACATCAGTATGAACAAGATGATAAATTATATGCAAGATGTTAAGACCATTTACATCATTATGAATAAGTTTCCTTATGTCTTCTACAACTAAATGGGCTTTAGGATTATGGTTTTATTGAGCTAGCCATTTTTTAAACTTTTCAAAATCATCAGAATTTTTTGAGACTTGGTAAGGAGGAAACCCTAAGACTTCATCTTCATCATGAGAAGATTTATTATTCATGATTTTATTAATATCATTAAGATGCATGTTAGTCTCATCAAGATTCCTTGGAAAGAATGAGGGTTCAAGATTAAAAGAACCCATAAGTGTATGCATTCTTCTAACTAGAATGCTATATAGATTGGACTCAAAGTGATAAAACTCATGCACACATGAATGAAAGGAAAGATAAATATAATAAAATTATGAGATTTGAAAGAAATATGCAAAAACAAAATAGTTTTAGGTCAAGCACATTAACTATAAAATTCAAATTAGATATGAATGCATACAATGTAGAAAAAATGTAATGTAAATAATGACTATCACAATGCATAAAAAGTATCTATCTAAATGCAATATGATGTAATGCATAGAAAATAGATCTAGATAAAGAAAGAAAATCTAACACCAAAATCAAAATTAGAATGTTATAAGTCGGGTTCATCAAAATGTACATAAGAACATGGCGATAAATGTCATGTAGAGGATAATAAATCACTTGGCAAGTTTTTGTTTGTGGGGAGTATGTATATCCAGGAAAGTAGGGTATGTGCAGGATCATGGTATGCCAAACTAGGCACTTAAGTGGCAATGAAAATTTTGAAAATCGGGTTTAGGCAGGTTGACATAAAAAATGAACAAGCTTTAAATATTATATCAAAAATATGTAAGAGGAGAATCTATAGAAAATTGAATTTAGTTTCTACGATACTGGGCCTTTTTTAAAAAAAAATTATTCTATATGTTGAAAATTTCAAATTTCAATGTGGTAGTACAAAAATTTCAAGAAAAAATAAGTAGATGTATGTCTGACCACCTTAAACATAATCAAATAATAAATTTTTTTAACAAGATTCTAGGTATAAGTAGTAGTCTCATGTTCAAATGTGACACATATTTTTTTTGTAATTTATTTCCAAGTAAATAATTAATTATGATTTTTCTTCTATAACTTTTCCAGAATACAAAAACTCTCATGTCTGACCACGTTAACTTAGTCTAAACTTTATCAAATTGAAAAATCATTTAATTTTTCTTGTATTAGGAAAATTATAGAATGTGAAACATGTTTTGGATTTCAAAAATGTTATACAATTTGAAATTTATAGCTATTTTTCAATATGTCTATCAATCAGGACTAGAAAGATAACAAGTAGGTGTATGTCTGACCACATTAAACAAAACAAAATCAAATGATAATATTTTTTTTATAAGATTCTAGATAAAAGAAGTAGAATCATGTCCGGATGTGATGTATATTTTTTGGTATTTTGTTTCCAAGTAAATAATTAATTATGATTTTTCTGCTACAAATTTTCCTGAATATAAAAAATCTCATGTCTAGCCACCTTAACTTAGTCTAAACTTCATCAAATTGAAATAATTGTTTATTATTATTGGATTATGTGAAGCATAGAATGTGAAGTATATTTTAGATTTCAAAAATATTATATTTTTGAAAGAGTCTATCAATCAAGACTTCTTTTTCACATCGCCACTTTTTGGCATACCATGATCCTGCACATACCTAGTAAGTAGGTTCCCAAAGGCTCACCCTAAAGAAAATTAGATTAGCACAACCCAAGATAGATGTAGGGGTGCTAATGCAAGATTTAAATGAGAGTGAAGGAGTTGGGGTTTACTTTTCTTATAGAGATGTGAAATTTGTGTGATAAGATGTGTAAATGTATAAAAGGAATTTGATGCTATGACTAAGGAAATGACTGCTAACAAGATGTAATATAAGATCTGGTACATATAAGTAAATGATAGAGGATAATGGAAAGAAAGAACTCACCTTGAAAGATAAGAAGGAACAAGTGAAATTTATATCTCAATTTTACTACCGTGAAGCTGTCATGAACAAAAACAACTATGGATTTGGAACCTTGCCACTTGTATCTTCCAACTATGAAATTTGGAGATTCATAGGAATATGCCAACTCAAGTCAGCCTAGTCCAAGATATTGGACCTTGTCCTATAGACTTTAAATCAGCTAAATTATGTAAAGGATCAGTTACTGGTTATAAAACTCTAAAATTTTGAATCCGAAACTTTGAAAACATGTTCCTGCACACAAGAAAAAGGGGCAAAGGTTGTGGAAAGGGGATTTCATTGGTCAATCCCCTATATACGAATAAACCTTATAATGAAATGGAAATGAAATAATAAAATAGTGTAAATAAAGTAAATATAAGTATTCACCTTGCATGAAAAAAACTCATGGATTGATGTTAGGATCTAATAAGCCCAAAAAGATGTTTGTATTCTTGCTTGAAATGTGCTGTACATTCAAGGATGTATTCACAAATGCAATGGATCTATTCTTTCCAATCCTAGATATTGAATGAATGTATGCTTGAGGGATCTTCTTGCTAGGCTTGATAATTCCTCTATTTAGCCATGAGAGAGAAACTTACATAAACTAGGAAAGATTTCCTTTTCTTGAATGAATACTTGAACAGATGTAGACTTGGAGATCTTCAATTGGTGCTTTCCTTCAAATCTTGAATCCAAAACCTCAATTGCACAACTTGAATTACTTGACCTGCTTGCAGTTGAAATTGCAAAATTGCTTGTATGAAATGTTGCATATAATCTTAGATGTCAAAATGATAGGCCTTGATGTCCTTTTATACTCATTTTGGAACTCAATATTTCTAGGATGACCACAATTAAGATCAGGAAATAAAATACCCCTGCACTAGGTATAGAGCCCACTTAATTACAATGCCCAAGGCTGAAGTTGATTTGGGTCAGTTTTATCAAGGAAAAGGCTGACTTATGTTGGTCGAGTGCTAAGATTGTTAATTTCAAAGTGATTATGGGGCTTGGAAAGTGTGCAAAGCCTTTGGGAAAGAAAATGATAGATGCAGGAAATTAAGCATAAATGTAGTTGTATGTATAAATCACTAAAATGGGTTGAATAGGTCTTAAAACCACTAATTAAGGGGTGTTAACATTTTAAGACAGTATAGTATCTAACTATAGTTTCATGAGCAGTACTTTAAAAAAATTGTACCCTTCTTACATGAGTGGTTAACAAATTTAGAATCCATATATAAAGATTGAAAAACATCATACTTATCTTATAAACATCCAGTATGTAAACTTATTATTTTCTTATCTTTTATTCAAGATGTGGGTTACTTTGGTAACCCAAAATTTTGGTAATTGAATAATATTTTCTCTTGGTCAATATATGGTTGTCTTTTATCTATACATTTCAATATAAAGATTTATTCATGAAGAATTTACCAATATCTAAGAGATTTGATTGAAGCATAATAGAAAAATGAGAGTAATAGTTGACCATGAATAATTCATACAAGATGAGTAAAATAGGTAGAGAGGAGGGAACTAACTTCCACAAAGTGAGGAATAGGTGTCAAAAAACAACACATGACACAACTATAAGACTCTATCAACCAACTAAAAACCTCAACTAGAACAAGTCAAATAGGTGACACCTAAATAAGACAACTAGCTAGGCTTAATAAAGTGACGTGAAACATTAAAAATAGTAACACCACCACTTAAGAATAAGTTAGGTGGACATAAAAGATATGAATCCTGGAAACAAGACCATATAAGGTACTCATTTGCAATAAAAATAACTCAGAATCATGGAGAAATGAGGAAAATCCAATGGGAATAAAAACCTCCCTCCAAAAAGAGATAAGGTGCAATGACATATACAAGTGAAGATGAAGGAGAGTGATAAATGGAGGACCCACGATAAACCCCTACAGACTACTACTAAATACTTCTATTGCAAAGTACAATATGTTATCCACATAGGAGAGAAAGTAGAAATCATATGACCCTCACATATGATATGAAGTGATGAAATCCATGTAGTGTTAGTAGATGCTTGACACTGGATGGTAATGATGCTCCATGAACATAGAACAACATTTATCCCCTTGGGAAGAAACAACACCATAAATGTGTGCAAGACGAATGTCTTCAATGTTGTCATCCAAATGTGCAAGAAGGGATTCTGTAAACAAAGATGCTATGTTTGATAGATATGCATCCCAATGTGGTGGATCTGGTATGAGTATAGAATAAACCTGATGCAAATAATATTTGAAACTCATGGAAGAGTGAACAATAAATTTAGATGTAGCAAGAAGTGATGGTGTCCCACTAGATGGCCAAGAGAGACTGAATGGTGTTTCTATATGAGTTCAAGAATCAGTTAAGGAAATACCGTGATTGAGAAGAATTTGTTGCATTTCCTCAATTTGATGAAACCAACATTCTTTTGTTG
Source organism: Chamaecyparis obtusa (assembly GCA_027943335.1). Taxonomy (NCBI): domain Eukaryota; kingdom Viridiplantae; phylum Streptophyta; class Pinopsida; order Cupressales; family Cupressaceae; genus Chamaecyparis; species Chamaecyparis obtusa. Next base: position 222,256 of record BSBK01010828.1, read on the forward strand.
TATGCCTATACTTTCCACAATATTCACATTTGATTTTATTAAGAGGATTCTACAAAATATTTGAATGGAAGGGATTATTTATTAGAGACATGATCACTTTGAACCAACAAAATGAAAAAATAGAAAACACACCAAGATTGCTCCTAGATTATTTGCCGCCCCACCCCGCCGCCCCCCCGCTAATTTGACACTTTATAAAGAGTGCATGTAAAATATCTAATTATTTGCCCCCCCCTAATTTGACACTCTATAAAGAGTGCATGTAAAATATCCAAAAGAGACATAAATGAACACTTTATAAGTTGAGTGTGATAATATGTCCATTTGAAAAAAAATAAAATTACTGAACATTGAAATTTTTACCCTTCACAAAAATTGATCCTCCAAATAAATTCTCTGTTTTTAAGAAACCTAATTTCAGTGCAAAATTTAGAATGGAAGGAGAGAAAATAAAACAAGAGTACCCTCAAGTTTTTCCCATGTCATTAAAAAAGTGCACCTTTTTTTTCACATGAATAGTCCCCCAAAATGCTCCAATAAAATTGACAATTGTCTACCTTTTTCTTTACCCATAGACCCTGATTTGAAACCCCCGTGTGCTTTTACCAGGGCCTAAGACATGTCGTGAGACCGCACAATGACCAAGATTTGAGTCGCACAGGCCGACTAGGGAAGCCCATGCACCAGGGGTTCCCCATGATGGTGCAGATCCGACGGATTTGCCTTGATTAGAGAACACTCTTCTTTGCATGATCTTTCTTATCTGTTAATGGTAGCACAAAAATCGTTGAACGAGAGAATTAACAGAGAAGTGAGCGTTGGATCCACGCGGACTGCCATGTGGCTAAGACAATTTTGAAATAGGGGCCAAAGCAGGTTGAGGTGTGCCAATAGGTCGCAAGACGGCTGGAGACGCCGCGGGAGTAGACAGTTGACAGATGTCGACCAGACCACCTAAAGAATTCCTTATGAAATAAGAAATTCCTCTATTAATTAAATAAAAATTATTATTTATTTAATCATTTTATTAGTCTCTTCTGTTAAGATTTAAATAAATATTCATATTTAGTTATTTAAATCCCTAGCATTTTTCTATTAGATGATTAAACAAATTTGCATTTGTTTAATTATCCAATTACCCTTTTGTTGTTCTTGTATCGACGGAATAAACTACCTTTATTTATTTTATAAATCTACCAATCCTCTTTGTTTTTTTAATTCCCACCAATCACCTTCACTCACATGGATCAACTCCACAAATTTTAGGCTTTTGATGAACAAAACATCTCTCCACATGGGCCTCAATTTGTGAACTTGGTTCATATCATGCACATGCATGACACACTATAGAATACCCCTATTTAAAAAAAAATATTAGGCCAAACTCCTTTTTTTGTTAACCCCCTCCAATACCCACCTAGAACCCCACATGTCCCTTTTCCTCTATATACCATCTTAAACCACCACTCACCCCCACAATTTCCCCACCACCTTCCCCCTCCCTAGATAAAAGCAATATATAATTCCATAATATTTTTTGATTTTAAACCCCCCAATTTGAATGCACATTGTAGGGTATTGTCCCATTCATGAAGCCCTCATTCTTGTCTCTTAATTTGACTTTTCCACCTTCACAGGCCTGGATATTTTGGAAATTCAATATTGCCTACCTACAACTCTATCTCATATACTCATTTCCTAGTGCCTCTTAATCTGCTTTATCCTCTATACTTCCTACCTACTCCTCACCTGCACTCTGATACTAGCCACTCCTTTTCCAACTCTTAATCCCAGCCCTTGATTTTCATGAGGATTTCTATAAAACAAGACTTTCTCCACACATTTGAACTCCTACTGATTTTTTAATCATATTATGTTTTGGAGAACTTAATCCCTATTGAGATATTTGAGAGTCTATAGCTTGTATCATCAGCATTCTCATATCACTATCATTAGCTTCATAGGACCATTATTGAATAGCTTTGAATCAATCAACCATATTTCAATTCTCTCATAGCCTCTTGTGCATGTGCTAAAAATATGAGAGCATTTGGATTCCATATAAAATATCTTGAAAGATAGGTGGGGTATTTTTCTTCTACTTTATTGTGAAATAAACAAAGAAAGTTTATGTTTGAAAATCTACCTCAATATTGTATGTGAATTCAAGCTTAATTATTGGTTGGCAAGTACTTAACGTCTTTTCAACCTCTTCAATCCTTAAATTTTGTGATTCTCACCACCAAGACTAGGAAAAGAAGGGTTAAGAATTGTTTAAAAGCCTCCAATTTTTTTTCGGTCACCACCCGACCCCTCTTTAGTCTACTAGATGTCTTCTTAAATGACATATCCTCTTGTAGGGATGAATTGAGTAGCTTGATCTTGTAATAAACTTTTTGTTTGCTATTGATTTTTGAATCATTGAATGCTATTTAATCTTTTGTCCACATCAACAATGTTTAAAAAATAGGAGAAGCCCAACAAGAATAAAATATTAATATTACTTCAAAAGTGTAACTCTTTTCTACTATTATGCATACCGAAATTGCATCTTATAAGTTCTCATCTTCTAACTGCACAGAAAATGGTATTCTCAAATCATATGAGCACTAGAACATGTTTATTATTATAATGTTTTGAATGTTGCATTCATCTAAATCCTCATGCATCATAAGTTTCATAAACAATAAAGATAACAATATAAGAAGTCAAAGTTTTGTATATTTGAAATTATGCACTTACCATTTTATCAACATGTTCCCAATATTGTGCATCACAAAATATATATTGTTACTACGATACTCTTTTCCACTCATATTAAAAGTAAAAGAGCATTTTTATACTTGATTTACCCCTTCCGACTCTTTTCCACTATTGTCATGTCAAACTAATGCCTAACGTTCACAAGGAAGATAGGCATGCAAATTCTGCAAAATATTTCCGATCCCGTGGAGAACCTACAATTTGATAATTCACTTGTAAATTTCTATGAAAGTTAAGAAACCGTGTGGAAAAAGAATTTTCGGGCCTACTGTCAACTTTTCTCACATGTTTTCATGGGAGAAAACAAAGTTCGAAATGAAAATGTTTATGGAAAATTTATTGGTTGGTCTTGATAACACTTATGCATGTGGTCACACGTTTTCATATGAATGCGATCCCCATGCTTTTCCCACTCATCTCTTCCATGCATTATTTCAGCCCATCATTCACTATTTCACATTAGTCATTCAGTGTCTTACCAGTATCTTGTATCCTTCGTTTGTCTCTCTCTCATTAAGATTTTAGGCTTCACCATTCTATTTCACAGTATTCATTCATTATATTACCTAAACCCAAAAGAAGACTCCCAAGAGCACCAAAACTATTCTCCCATCCCCAACCAAAAACAAAGTTGAATCTATAGATGAGGTCAAGGATGAGCCGCAATTTGTAATTAATCTAAAACAGAGGTTTCAAATGGATCCATATCCATTACATGTGTGTCTCTGTTCTTGTTGAGTAATGAAGTACGGGGAACACTGTATAGTGTTGGAGTTTGACCATACAGAGGAATGTTGAAGTCTTGCAATACGGGGAACACCGTATGGTGTACAAGGAGGGTGTCGTACGAGCAGGGTACCGAGTACGAGCATGGTGCCGAGTATCGAGCATGGCGGGTATGGTGAGCATTAGAATGGTAGGCATGGTATGGCGGGGACGAGTACATGAATGTTTCCAGTACGATGACAGTTATGGTGTGAAGCAAAGTTGGTTAACCGGTTATGTTATGTGACGGTTGACATACCGAACTCCATAACGAATTGCATAGTGTATAAATGTATGCGAGATTTGTTGATAGAGTAGGCTAAGTCTGTGGTTGACAGTAACAGTTGTATTGCTGTAGAGGCTGCGAGGGCTGAGGTGAAGAACAGTGTCATAGTGGTAGAAGTGGGGTTAATTGGAAAGGCAATCTGAGCCTGAGTCTATTATTTGTATGTAATATATTGGTTACTATAATACAGAGGGTGACACTCTCGTTCTTGGCTGGTGGGTTTTTCCCGAAAGGGTTTCCCACGTAAATCTCTGTCTCATGTGTTTCATCTTGTGTGTGCCTTTATTTTCTCTGTTCTTATTTTTCCTATGCATCTCAATAGATTTGATCTTTATATAATTTTCCCTTGTAAATTAACATTTGGAAGGTGTTTCCGCAAGTAGCTTTCCTAACAATTCTTAGGGTTTTAAATGTTTTAATTCTTTCTTTTTCCATTTTATGTTGCTATTAGGGCTTTAATATTTTTAAATTTGGATTTGTGATATTAATCATTATTGATTGGTATTTTTTTTGGAGTCATGTAACTATTGACTTAAAAAAATTCAACATTAAAGTGCGTGATATTTTGACGGTCCAAGTTTTTATTAAGTCAATGTTACTGTCGGGCATCAACGTTGGCATCACACTTTTACAATGCATTTACAGTTACCTTTTTCTATGGTGAGAGGAAACACCAATGTAAAAAGCACAAGCACATTTTCACCAAAACTAAAATAAAATCAATGTATTCAAAACATAGAGGTGAAGTGTAAATGGAGGCGTTGCCATGGAAATAGATTTTAGAGTTGTACGGAAGTTAAATGATTCTTTCCTCCAAAATTAATTTGATCCATAATTTAAAGGGAGCCAGATTTTTTTTGTATCAATGGGTATTTTGGTGCTAAGTGTTCCATTCATTCTCATGTGAGATGGGTTCGTGTGAACCACTACTCATGAATCATGGGTCAATGAGTTTGACTCAAAACACTACACAGTTAAATTCTGATAGCAATATCACAATTTTCTCCCTTGTGGGCATCTCCCTTTCTGTTATTCTTACCTCATAGGATTAGTGAACGCGTATTGAACTTTTTTCATTGCTAGATTGTGATTATTAGAAATTTCTATTTATTTCCAAAATGAAGTATGCTGAATATGCTCTTTCTCTTTGTGTTACCATTTAATTAGCTTTTCATTATTTGTTTAATTTGTATTATTTGATTTATTCAGTTTTGGCTTTTAAACTTATTATCTTCCTCCTTGACTGAATGATTACAAGAAAGGGAGCTTTTCTAGCTGTAATTGAATATTCAAAATTCTGAAGTTGATTTGAACTATTGAATATTTATGTTGGATGCAAGCACGGTGAAAGTTTCATTTTCTTTTTCTTTATTTTCCATTTTTATCTATGTTCATTAATAGAGGTGTTTTTCAACCTAAATTTCAAATTTCAATCGTGGGAGCCCACTTTAGGCTCATGAACCCTAAATCAACAGAGTATATCACATTTGGATTATTGTTTTTTGTGTGTCTCAGTCGATCATTTTCGTGATTTTTTTCTGTGCAAGAGAGGACTTGTGAGGGTAGAGATGCTAAAGGACATCAAAATTGTAAATACACATTGCTTTTGAAGGAATCTTTCTATCATTTATATTATGAGGAGATTCCACCATTTTTTAAAAGCACCAAAGAAAAGTTTTCTACAGGTCATTGGTTTCTCGTTAATCATAGGTCTAGATAATTGTTTGGCTTCACCTACTAGATTTAGATCACCGAGAGACACCTAAAATAGATTGCATTATATTATCATTCAAATCTTCCTAAAATTGGACAATTTTCCATGGAGGACACTCCATGAGCAGAGGAAGAGGCTTCCAATAGCTACTTGCATACACCCTTTTGGTCGTAACATAGGTGTTGAAAATATGCAGTCATTCATTTCTAGTTTGGGCATTGCAATGAGGTCTACAATTATTTATTTTCAGATCTGGGCATTCTTTGTACCTCTTGAGAGGCAAAATATGCCATATGTGAATAAATTCAATCATCATGTATGTAGTGTTTAATTAGCCGATAGGCTTTCTCCCAGGGAGATGCCCGTCGGAAATTTAAGACTTCCCGACAGTCTTACGCCATAGAATAAGATAGTGGTGCCGAGAATATCTACCGGTTAAAAAAAATGTGAATGGACAAGTGACAATGACAAATTTTTCCTGCAAAGAACAAGTATCTTTCCTAATCATCCGTCATCTTGTTTCCTTTCTACTAATTGGCAATTTTCGTATAACAGGAGACAAAAACAAAAACAATGGACAATTGCAATATTGAAGACAATACATTCAAGGACAATAATTATAGTTTCAAGAATGTCTGATTATCGTGGCGTATAAACAACAGAAGTGTGGAAGTAGCACAAAGTATGCAATCTGACGAATATCAAAATAGAATTAATGAAGCTATGGAGATTCTCCAATTGTTTCCCCTCAAGCCAGTCGATAGTTAAGTATTTGGTTCGGATTGATTCAAGCAAATCAAATAAAATGGATTGTTTGTGGTCATAAATTTGAAACCTTGACGAGAGGTTTTCAATTAGTATGGCTTGCAAACAAAGATTCAAGGAATGACTTGAATTCACGTAGGACCCGACGCAACCCAGCCTCCAATTTTTAACCCTTTATTGAATGTCACTGTTTAAATGAAGCGGACCAAAGATTGCAATAGTTAAAATGATTAAATTCTTGGCACTGTGCTCGAATTGCCTCCAATTTGGTACCTCTAGAATTAGAGGCCTATTGCTCATTTATACTTCTATGTTAGTCTAAAGATGAATATAATTATGCTCATGAATAACTCAGTTAATATGAAAAAATTATTAAATTATTGATAGCTCATTTTCTATGTTTTCCCTTTTTTCAAAAAAAACATATTTAAACTAATGAGTGTATTTTTTATTAATATAAAATGTAAAAGGCATAAGAAAATGTTACATACTAAAACATGTGATAAGGTAGGTGGAGCAGGGTGTTGTGTATGTGAAGCAATGAGAAGGGGAAGAGAAAATGAAAATGAAAAGACATTATGGAGAATGAGAGGGTGGCGCTTCAACTCCTTGAAGACATATACAACATGCAAGGTGACATTAGGAAAGGGCGAGGGTAGCAGAGAAGAGCATGTAGCAGAAGACCTCTACTGCATAGGAAATAAGAGGAAAGATTGTGGGTGGTATATAATGAATGGGCATGTTTGCGTAATTGTAGATTTAAAATGAATTAAGTTGTATTTCATTGTTCCAATTTTGTAATGATTACAAATAGAGTCTCTATTTAGTTTATGTATGTTTGAATTGAGAAGTGTGTTTGGATGGAGTTTATTGTTTTTCTTTTACATCAGCACATATTCTTAATTTTCCATCATTAAAACCTATTTGCCATATGCAATAAAACTTAAAATCTATCACAAGATACATATGCTAGAACATGTATATGTGTCTAAATTTTTCAATTACTACTTCATAATAGTAATGATAAAATATTGAATGATAATTTTACAAATAATGTGTGCACTAATGATTAGAGTTAAAAATGTTATTGTACTAAATCATGGAAAGTTTTTGTTAATAATGAATATTAACTTTTGCATCAACAAATAATCTTAATTTTTAATCATTAAAGTCTATTTGTCATATGCAATAAAACTTAAAATCCATAGCAAGATACATATGTTAGAACATGTATCATAAAAATATATGTGCCTAAATTTTTCCATTACTACTTCAAAATTGTAATGTAACACCCACATAACCACAAATCAACTGAATCATGCATAGTAAAAATCAAGCACAATAAATCAAGCAAACACAGGAGAAGGGATCCATAAATTCATGCCAACCAAGTGAATTCGGGTAGGGTAGAAAGACTAACACTTGTCCAATCCTAGGACAATAAGGCTTAGGTTTAGGGTTTTGGATTTGTGTATTATCTCCCCTCTTTACCATTGAGATGAATATTTTTGGGCATGCTCACTCCTGCCAATTCAAGGAAGACGATGCCCTATACCTGCAAACCTGTCATCACAAGACGAAGCATGTACATACAATAATATATATCAAACAATGATAAGGTATGGTCGGTCATGTGGATCTCAACTATGCGAGTAACTACACCTCCGTCCTCTACCAAACAAACATGTCAAACAGATACAAACACATGACAACCATACACATGCCAGTATGGGATCAGTACCATGAATCAATATAAAACACAAACATAACATCAAATGATATCAACATCTAATCTATGCAATACCTGATACACATTCAATGAACAAAAATCCATAATCATCATTTATTAACATAATAATTGATCACATCAAAAGTGACCTAAAAGAATTCGGTCATACAACTGAAACAGAAAGAAACCTAAAAGAAAACTACAAGCGAGGTACTACATCCACCCCCCCTAGAATTAGGCTTACTCCTGGAAGCCTGGAACAAGTAGGGATGTAAGTCCCATACACCTCGCTACACTGAAAAGGAAACTAAAGAAAAGATCACTGAGTAGGTCCCATCGAACCCTTTCCTGCCTTAGGGTTCGAACACTGAGGATTCTTCCCTATTGAAAAGGTCCTATGAGATCTACCAGCATCACCCACTGTAGGCTCATAAACCAATGACCTTTGTCCTGAATGCTGAACTAGAAACTGGGGACAATTGTAAGATTTATGACCAGGTTGGCCACAAGTGAAACAATCCCCCTTAAAGACTCTCCTTGCTGAAGGAGTACTAGGCTGCTGAAAACTACCTCCACCAAAATCCAGATGAGAATTCTGAGTGGGCTGATCATCCTAATTGTGCATAGCATGCTGCCAGTTGCGATAGTTCTCGGATCAAGAACCACCACCATTACCATGGGAAAAATCCTTATTCTACTGGTTCTGATTACCTTTCAAAAAGGTAGAAGGATTCTGAACATTCCCATTCCGCTGAGACTAATTCCCCTCGGAACCACTAGGCTGAACACCTCTCTGACCACCGTGACCTAAAGCAAGATTCATCTCTATAAGGGTGGCCTTAATGACCACCTCCTGCAGGGTCTTAGGCTCAAATAGTAGGACCTCTCTAATGATGCGTGCATTTAGTCCCCTCACAAAGTGTTGTACTAGGAGAGTTGTATCCTATCCGAAGCCAACATACTATTTGAGCTCGAAAAAGCGACGCTCATACTCTCCTACTAACAGGGTCAACTGTCTCAGATCATGAAACTCATCTGCTCTTTGTCGCCTCCACTGATCTGATAAGAAACGCTCTCAGAAGTATTTAAGAAACAACTCCCATGTAATAGTGTCCATCTGAAACCCTAACTTCTGCTCCTCAATCCTCCACCATATAGCTGCAAATTCTATAAGCTGCATAACTGCATACCTGGCTTTTGTATTACTACTAAAGGGATGCATGGTGAAACTCCACTCTAAGGCTATCAACCATGTCTCTGCCTCTAATCCTGTACCTTTCCCATCAAAGGGAATGGGTCACCCTCTCATTAGATCCCTCATGTGGTTAGCTGCCACCACTATAGGATCAACTGTGAAGTCCCTCCTGGGAGGACTCCTAGACCTCTCTCTAGCCCGCTCTGCTCTAACTTGCTCGGGACCAAGATGATTAAGAATTGCCTGTAAGAGCTGTCTCATATCAGGATCATCCTGATGATCCTCTCTCTACTCACCCCTAGATTGCTGGTGCTGACTCTCTTGACTAACACTGGTAGAAGGGCTAGGCTGTCTACCCCTTCCATGGTTACCAGCACGACCTCTACCTCGACCTCTAGCATATCTAGACACAACCATAGTTCCTGCAACATCAGAGATCCAACAACAACTCTCAACAAAGCTCGAAACAAAAAAAAAAAGGAAACATAATCATAAAGCAATGGTCTGCAAACAAAATGTTATATGTCTATGTTTAGTTTCAAGTTTAGACTACACAAATCCTAATAGGCGTACATACCCAGAGTTCCCAGTGTAGAAACTCTACTCTGATACCAGATGTAACACCCCGCCAGAGAATTCAAGAGAATTCAATCCCCTTTAGAAAGAAGTATAATTTGTTTGAAAAACCCAATTTTGGTTTAAAAATAATACTCTTTGTTTTTTAAAAAAAATTACACTCAAATCAAATGCCCAGATAGAATAAAAGAATAGATTCTTGGGAAAAGAATCCCATTAAGATTGTTTAAAATATTTGAGTCAAGGAATTCAAATGCTAGAAATTTGTAATTCTTTGTAAATGTGAAAGGACATAGAATAAATAAATATATATATATATATATATATATATATATATATATATATATATATATATATATATATATATATATATACCAATCAAAAATATCTATTTATTATAAATCTACATGCTTATATTTTTTTATTATTTTATTTTTAATAAATAAAATGTTTAATTTTACACTTTGAAAAGTGTATGCTTTTATATTAAAAGTTGGAAGTTTTAATTTTTAGAAAATGAAATAAAGATCTTTTAAAAAAAAAAAATTTAAAAAAAATTATATATGTTTGGGGGCGGGGGCCACCAAACCCCCCAACCCCCCAGGATGCTGCGTGGGCTCTGGAACTATCGGCAGCAGACCAAAGGACTGCCGCACGGTATCCCTTTGGGAGCCGTGCGATAGCCTTGGCTGCTGAGCACGGCAGGGGAGGTACTATGGGTACCGTGCGCGGGACCCACAGCCCCCCCTATCATATGTTTTAAATTTCTTTTAAAATATTTTAATTTTTATTTTAATTTTTGTATATATATATATATTATTGGTTTTTATTTATAAAAAACTACATGGTGTATCATTCTGTGAGTGTCACATCATATTATGTGCTTGTCTCTAGTCATTTGAGTGCTGGAAATTGTGGTATTTTCTATTAAATTTCAGCAATCTTGCAATATTATATTATCTTTTTTAAGGTAAATGTCAACATTTGAAATAGGTGTTCATTCATTTATTGCAAGAAATGATTCTCCCTCTACAAGGGTACTTCTATGTTGTGTCAAATAATAGACTAGTTACCAGATGTGATTCTAATAATATACAAATGTACTAGATATCATTCAAATAATATATAATCACAAATATACTAGATAATTGACTAAATTTCATTGAAATGTTATTAGTTTGATTTAGGAACATGAAGAGCCTAATGGAGAGGATGTAGAGCATCATGAAGTTGTTAAACAAGGGCAAAGATGCTGGTGAGCAAGATTTTCATAAAGTCTTTACCACATTCAGTGAGATTTTGGTAGCCTAGCTTATGGTGAATCCTCAAAATCATAAGAAAAAAGGATTAGCATTTATTTGATATTCATGTGTTGAACATGCTAAGATTGACTCTTTAGAATTAAAAGATTTGTAGGTGCATTTGAGTGTTTATTAGGGTATTTCTATTATTTATTTGTAAATATTGTAGTCAGACCTTTTGGATTAAGAAATCTTGTTGCATTTATAGGGTTCATTTGGTACAATGTTTTATTTTATTTTCTTTTTATATAGAGGAAAAGAGAATTCAAGCAATATTGAAAATTGCATTCTTGAATTTGAATCATAAATGAAACTACCTTAAGATATTTCTTCTAACTTAGCAATTGGGGTTCATATTCACAAATATTCTCTTTGGTTTAGAAGCACTGTTGTTTGAAATTCTTTCCCCAATTGGCAGTAGATTATTTTTCTTCACTCGTGTCAATCACAGATCACAACCAAGAAATAAAAATTTTAAAATTGGTGGAATGTGTCACAATCAAGAAATACAAGATTTTAAATTGGTGGAATGTGTCTTCTATTCATACATTAATAAATACCTTAAGAAGAATATAGATTGAAATTTTTTAAGATTTCAATATGAATATATATTTCTTTTTCTTCTAATTTTTTTTTGCACGATTTGAGGGGTAAGAACTCTTCTCAAGATAATTGTGAAACTGAGATTGCAGATCAAAGAAGAGATTTTTAATTCATTTCACAAGAACTAGACACCTGACTAAGCTATTGCACACCATGTTTTTATTCTCAATTTTATTTTGACATTGGACTAGGTGAGTTTTGATTAGTGAGTCTTTGATTTTAATTTGAAATCTAGATTCTGAATTTTCACCCTTGAATATCTTCATTTAAGATTGTGAGTCAATGCAACAATTGTCTAATCTGCAACTAACTTACCAGTTCAATTTTATGAGTAGTTTTCTAATAAAGATTCTAATAGGAGAGGATATTCGTTGTCTATAAGTCATCTCAAAATATCATTCTTTTCAATGGTATTTATCTCTCCATTTCTATTTGTCTAACTTAATAGTTCACAATAAAATTTTAAATGGATAAATGATAGCAAGTTATTCTTAATTTTTCAAAGGAATGTTGAAGCAATTTTTTAAAATCAATTTTATGAACTACTTCTAGAAAGTAGTTACGTACATGTTTAGGTTCAATTTCATATAAATGTGATTTCATGGAAACTATAATGGAAGGTAGTGGAAAAAGATTTGGTGAAATTGTATCAAAATTTTTAAGCACATGGAATCACAGATATTAAAACCAAAATTCACAACCTTTGTCAGTGTTCTCCCTCTGTGTAGATAGAGAAAAGGGTATGGATGGAGAAAAAATAGTGAGGAGTAAATTAATTATTAAAAGGGGCTAAGAAAGTCATAATCTAACATGTAAAAATGGATCTAAACTAATTTTTACAACAATGGTTAGTATCCTTGTGCATGTGCAAAATGGAAAGTTGTGTAGGATATGCAATAAATAGATTTACTAAAAGGGTTTTTGGAATCTACACGTAGATGCAAAGTTTATTCCATAGCCTTTGTTAGTATCCTTTGTGTCTGCAATGTATCAACATCCTCCTCAACATAAGAAAGGGGTTTTCCTATAACTAAAAAATAAATAGGTGAATATTTGAATCATAAAGGGAAAATAAATAATGAATATTTTATAAGGAAGACAAGAAAGTGACTAAAAGTTTTATTTTCATCTATGTGAAAAATGTTTATAGTAGATGAATTTGTTAACCAAAACTTGACAAGTGGCAATAAGATCCATTTTAGTGTATAAAAATGCCCAAAGATAAGAAAGACTAAACCTCAAATGAATTTCAATGTTCTCTAGACAAACATGGCTTTGTAGGGCCTACCAATGTGAGTTTTCTCAAGTTTAGGAAATCTTTTCCAAGTGTTCAGTCTTAAAATAGAGTTTTTGAGGATTTTTTGATAGTATTGATCTCATGATAGGAATATGCTAGGTTAGTTTATTTCCACTTCTTGAAATGTTGGTATATAATATATACACTGCAATGCTTATCTTTTTATCATTATAAATTCAAACTAAAAGCTTATTTAGCGTCTTTGCAGATAATTGAACATGCCATCTTAAGGCCATCTACCTCAAATTATAAATTTGTTGTAATGATTAAAATTTTACCGAGCCAAAATTAATAGAAGTAGAAGGATAAATGCAATCTATAATACACTTAAAATATTGATTAAATCATATATATCATAAATGAAACCATGCTTCTATACATGTAGATGTGTTGAGACCATCTGATGGTCTTAACCATACAGATGTCTATATTATTATGTGATAATATAGCTATTAAAGTTACATGCATATGGACAAGATAATTGAAGATTGATTTTGCAATCACAATAATCATGTAACTTTAGTTTACATTCAAAATTCCAACTTCACTTCCATTCATCTCTTCTTTACATTAAATGCAATTGTTTATTTCTTGTTTTTTGAAATTCTATTAGTTCTTAGTTGTTGTTCTATTAAAGAGACTTTTATTTCAGTGAATAAATCAATTCACTTCTAGTGTAAGTTTCAGTAAACTTCAGCATGAAATAAAGAAAATTTTATATACATTGTTTAAACTATTGTTGTTAGAATAATTGAAAGGGGGCTGAATCAATTATCCATAGTCCCAATTCCAAAATGTATCACTTAAAAAAAGTTTAGCTAATTCTGCAGCTCGGTAAACAAAAATACTAAACTATTTGTATCTTTACCGATTACCAATAAATTGCTCATAGAGATTACCAACCAAATCAAATATGCAACATGTAAAGTATGATAACAAAACAATCACCACATAAACACATAACACAAATATTTAACATGAAAACCCTGTAAAGGGAAAAACCACCTGCGACTGGTAACCCAAAATATTTTCACTCTTCTGAAGTGAGCTCGGTGAAGAGCCAACCCTATTATAGGTTACAAAACACACTGTAAGGTGTGACCTTGTTAGAGGATTTAACACTAACAATTATCATCCAACCAACATTCACTATGGGGTTGACAGGATAACAATGTACATTCTATGAATGACATAAGACTTTCAAGTCCACTCAGTTAAGAGATTTTATCTGTTTACAATGGTTAAACTGAAACATTAGGTGTTCTAATTACAATATAGCTTGATCTGCAGATGTTCGGATCTATTCTAAGCCCAAAAAAATCCTCTGATCAATATTTCAATTTAGTTCTTCAGTATTCAATAACTTACTGTCCCTCAGTAAAAACTCTATGATGCTCAATTAACTCTGTAGTTTGGTTCTCCTTTAATGAGTCCGATCAGGCATGCATGAAGTTGTGTTCACACGATATCTCTGTAGTCTCCTTCTTTCGGCATCCATTTCACAATGAAATCAATGTCTCTTAAATAGACAAGTAAACCATTTTCTTTTCATCCATCAGATTTTGCCACTTAATCTCCTTCATAGATCTTGCCGCTTAAACCTTCCTTGGTAGATGTGTCTATGACTCATTTCATTTCCATCCTTTAGATCTTTGAATTTTGTTAGCCATTGATCTCATAACAAACTTTATCTCCAACCTCAAAATCATACACTTTCTAGCTCATCAATTTCTATCGGCTAAACTATACTTTTAGTTCTTTCATCCATACTCTGTTAACGAAGAAATGTGTCAGTGAACACAAGCTCAGTTAATACTATTTCTTGGTATACACTACACTGGCTTGGTGTATATTGAAGTGCTTCAATTACCAACCACACTGCTTTGTTAAGTTTCGCTTCCAATTTCATAACAAATTAATGCAACATAATCAAGTCAACAATATGAAGTCATAGGATCATCAATAAGTTACCAAGAGTATTCCTTTGATCCTCATCTGTCATATCCATCTTCCTCCATTTAGATATCTCTGTTCTTCATCTTTTCTCTTGTCTTTTCCAAATGTTTAGATATTTGCAACTAACATTATAAATACTATCAAAAACTAGTTGACATCAATGATAACATAATGACTGATTTAATTGTCTTACATATCATTTTAGTACTCAGTGATCTCTAATCACTGATCTTCAAGTCATTTAGGTATTCAATCAGTTGTAGTTCATCAATCTCTCCCTTTGGCATTGATGGAAACTCAAGCAATATGAAATATACCATACACATACCAAACATGTATTCTACAACTATGTACGCAAATTTTGTAACTCGGTAAGCTCTCCCTAGCCTAATATGTTTAATCACTACATCACATGAAATCATTTCAAGTGTAGACTTTCATATGCAGATTTGATCTTTTCAGTTCTTAGATTCCTTCTGTTCTTAGCAACAAATCTTCAAAACTCTCCTTGACTTTCTCAGACTATCTCTCCCTTAGATAGACGTGATCTTGATATTTTCATCATATTATTTATCTCTCCCTTTGACAACAATGCCAAACAAAAAAATAAACATACAAATTTGCATTAGCTATGTGACTTTCTGTTATCCAGTGCATACAATGTATCTTGATAGACTAATATGCCACTTGTTCATCAAATCTTTCACAACCTTAGACAAAATCCAAAGTGTGAGCTATGTTGCATCAACATGAGTGATCTTATGACAAGATTAGGCTGATGCAACCTCTAGATCACATTAGTGACTGGTAGACAGGGGACAGACCCCAAGTCTAGTCCTCGAGTATTCAAATGTTTCCTTTGGTAGAGGCTTGGTAAAAATATCAGCAAGTTGCTCTTTTGATGTTACATATTCCAGTTTCACTTACTTCTCCTGTAGTCATTAATCTAGTGTAATCATCAAAAAATAAAATGAAATATCTATCTCCATAAATAGTAGCTCTGTGTTCTCATGGGACCACATAGGTCAATGTGAACTAGCTCCAAAATTCTCTTTGTTGAATAGTCTTTACTCTTAAAACTAGATTTTGTTATCTTACCTTTCTGACATTGATGACACATTACATGATCTAGCTTTGCTAGGCTAGGCAAACCTCTAACCTTTTTCTTTCTACTGATCTTGATCTTGTTATCAAAGTTTACATGACATAACCTTTTATGCCATAGCCATGCATCCTCATTTTTCATTATTAAATAGGAAGACTCAACATTGTCAAGATAAAACAAGTTACCTTTGGATTGTGCTCCTGTTCTAACAAGTTTTCCTCCATCAAATATCTTTACCTTCTTGCTCTCAGAAGCTACTTAGTGACCTGAGTTGTTAAGCTATGCCACACTTAGAAAATTTTAATTTAGTCCTACCCAATAAGCATTATCACATATGATTTTATCATTTATCAGTAAAGATCCTTTTCCTCTAACCATACAAGGTGTATC
This sequence comes from Chamaecyparis obtusa, assembly GCA_027943335.1. Classification (NCBI taxonomy): domain Eukaryota; kingdom Viridiplantae; phylum Streptophyta; class Pinopsida; order Cupressales; family Cupressaceae; genus Chamaecyparis; species Chamaecyparis obtusa. Next base: position 238,701 of record BSBK01010828.1, read on the forward strand.
ATTACCCATTTTTACAGATCCTTCATTATATTTCTCAAGATGATCAATTTCTTCTACATCACCAGTCATGTGATGTGTACAACCACTATCAATGATCCATGTATCATTTTTATTAACTTTAGAAATGAGTGTTATCTCTACATACCTTTCTTCTTCCTCATAATCATCCTTCATCGCAGCAAATACTACTTCAACATCATCATCAGTATCAATATCAGTATTAGTATCATTCTCTTCAGTGATGTAACATACCTTTTTTCCTTTATCATTGTTGTCTCGGTTATCCTTGTTGTAGTGTCGATAACTTTTGTTGTTTCTCCTTCCATAGTTTCCTTCACAAGATCGATCTTTATTTCTATCATCTTCTTTCTTGTTTGGGCATCTAGCAGCAATATGACCAGCTTCTTTGCAATTAAAACATGCTAAAGGCAATTTACCCCTATATCTACCTTTACCTTTAGGTAACCTCTAGGCCATAAGAGCTTCAAGCTCATCAAGAACATCATCAGTGTTACTGTCACTATCATCGTTATTATTTCTACTGCTAGACTTACCGATCTTTAGAGAAGACAAAAAAGCATATTCAACACATGGTATAACACTATTATCAAAGTTGTTCAATTTAAAAGTTGTTAGCTTACCAATCAGATTATCAAGAGTAAGAGTATTGCCAGGTGCAGACCTCATTTCATGTATTGCAAATATTCTGATTGCATAAACATACAATAAGGTCCCTAGAATTTTACTTACCACTGTATCTTCTTCAATGATACCACCAGATCCTCTGATAGCATTGACTACCTCCTTTGTCTGGTTTGTATACTGCACTATATCTTCTCCTTCTTTCATTTTCATATCATCGAATCTTCCTCTTAAACTTTTAGCACTTGCTCTCTTGACATTTGCATCACCACTATAAACTTTAGCAAGTTTATCCCACAATTTAAAAGTTGTTAGCTTACCAATTAGATTATCAAGAGTAAGAGTATTGCCAGGTGCATACATCATTTCATGTATTGTAGATATTCTGATTGCATAAACAGACAATAAGGTCCCTAGAATTTTACTTACCACTATATCTTCTTTAATGATACCACCAAAACCTCTAATAGCATTGACTACCTCCTTTATCTAGTTTGTATACTGCACTATATTTTCTCTTTCTTTCATTTTCATATCATCAAATCTTCCTCTTAAACTTTTAGCTCTGGCTCTCTTAACATTTGCATCACCACTATAAACTTTAGCAAGTTTATCCCACATTTCCTTTGAGGTAAGGCAATCCTTGACATCTTCAAATTCGACATTTGATAGAGCAACATCAATCTCCATCATAGTAACATTATTCTCATGTCTATCTCTCAATTGATCAAGAGTCAAAGGTCCTATAGGTAGTGATAAGTAGCCATTGTCCAATAGGGTGAGGGCATAATTCCCAATTCTAGATATATGAAGTCTCATTCGGCTTTGCCATATTGTAAATTTTTCCTTATTCAACTTTGGCACTTCCCTCTTATACATTTTGAGATCTCTTTCTGCTGAAGTCCTTAAAACTCTATTCCAAGAAACCAATATGCTTTGATACCAATCATTAGAATAACTGAGAGGGGGGTGAATTGTTTATCCACAGTCCCAATAACAAAATGAACCACTTAAAATAAATTCAGCTAATTCTATATCTTGATAAACAAAAATACTAAACTGTCTTTATCTTTACTGATTACCATTTAATTTCTCATAGAGATTACTGACCAAATCAAATATGCAACATGTAAAGTATGATAACCAAACAATCACCACATAAACACATAACACAAAGATTTAACGTGGAAACCCTATAAAGGGAAAAACCACCTGGGACCGGTAACCCAAAATATTTTTACTCTTCTAAAGTGAGCTTGGTGAAGAGCCAACCCTGTTAAAGGTTACAAAACACATTGTAAGGTGTGACCTTGTTAGAGGATTTAACACTAACAGTAATCATCCAACCAACATTCAATATGGGTTCAGCAGGATAACAATGTACATTCTATGAATGACATATAAGACTTTCAAGTCCACTTGGTCAAGAGATTTTATCTATTTACAATGGTTAAACTAAAAAAGTAGGTGATCTAATTACAATACAACCTGATTTGAAAATGTTCAGATCTATTATAAGCCCATAAAAATCCTGTAACCAACATTTCAATTTAGTTCTTCAATATTCAATAACTTACTATCCCTCGATAAAAAATCTGTGATGCTCGGTTAACTCTATAGTTTGGTTCTCCTTTAAATAGTCTGATCAGGCATGCATGAAGCTATCACATGATATCTCTATAGTCTCATTATTCTAGCATCCATTTCACAATGAAATCAATGTCTCTTAAATAGACAAGTAAACTGTTTTCTTTTCATCCATCAGATTTTGCCGCTTAATATCCTTCGTAGATTTTGCCACTTAAACCTTCCTTAACAGATGTGTCTATAAATTGTTTCATTTCCATCTTTTAGATCTTCTTTTCATTTTTTTAGCCATTGATCTCATAACAAACTTTATCTCCAACTTCAAAATTATACACTTTCCAGCTCATCAATTTCTGTTGGCTAAACTATACTTTTAGTTCTTTCATCTATACTCAGTTAATGAAGAAATGTGTCGGTGAACACAAGCTCGGTTAATATTGTTGCTTGGTATACACTACACTTACTCGGTGTATACTGAAGTGCTTCATTTACCGACCACACTACTTTGTTAAGTTTTGCTTCCAACTTCATAACACATTAATAGAAAATAATCAAGTCAACAATATGAAGTCATACACTCGTTAATAAGTTACCAAGAGTTTCCTTATCCTCATTTGTCATATCCATCTTCCTCCATGTAGATATCTCTATTCTTCATCTTTTCTCTTCTCTTTTCCAGATGTTTAGATATTTGCAACTAACATGATAAGTACTATCAAAACCTAGTAGACATCAATGACAATATAATGACTGATTTAATTATCTTACATATCATTTCAGTACTCAGTGATCTCTAATCACTGATCTTCAAGTCATTCAGGTATTCAATCAATTTTAATTCATCAATTGTTATGAGTAGTGAATTGTATTTTTTTTCCATTATATTCTTCAAGATAGAAATGTTTTAAACATATGTCTTTTAGCATAATGTAAGTTATACTTTTCAATTCTTCCAGATCATAAATAAAGTTAGTTTTCTACCTCAAAAACACAGTGCCCTCTATTCCAAAATAGAGTATTGATATTTGATTTCTAGGTGTTTTTGTTGGTGATTATTTAACTACGATAATTCCTTTTTCTATGTCATGCTTAATTTTCTTTTTGTTACTATTCAATTTCTTCTACAATAAAATGAATAGAATTGGTTCTTTATAGAAGATTTGTTGAGAGCATATGTGAAGTAGAGAGAAATTCACAAGAAGTTTGCCTCTTCAAAATCCTATACCTATCTTGAAGCTAGAAATTATATTAAGATACTATAAATACAATGACCACTCATAGTTTTGGTAAACAAAATTGGTTGGACCCTCATTACTTAAACACTGTGAAAGGAAAGCTTTCTTTGCATCTAGGTATTTCATAATCCAATTCAATATTTCATCTTCCTACCCAAAATCAACATTGTACCTATAACATTATATGAGATGACACTATGTTAGAATAGTCATCATATTCACTTTGTTAAAAATAGAACAAGAAGGAACTCCCATGAAAAATAACAACAATTGGGGAAATATTTGAAATGAATTCCATTGTTAATGACTATAATGTCAAATGTGAATATTATGATGAAAGTAAATAAATAAAAAGTTCCCTCCATTTCAAGAGCTTGTTTAGATAAATAGTCTTCTTGTGTATATCAATGAGAACTCTCACACAAAAAGGTGTGAAAGTGAAAGTGAAATAATGTTCTTGTGTTAAAGCCACGAAGGTGTGAAAGTGAAACCGTGGTTTGCATTAAGAAGAAAGTCATGAACTTGAGCAAAATCTTGACAAAGTTTGAGCTTTTACTTGTATTTTATTCTATCCATTCAATCTGAGTTGTCTATGTACCCATCTAAAGTTTTTTCTTTTAATGGTATTCTTTTCCTTTGTGTTGTGTAACTATTTTGGACTACGTGAAATTGCTTTTGTTGGCTATCAATCCTAATTTTGAGCTCGATTCCTAGACTTACAATGTTTGAGGGAGGTATTGTTGATATATGTTGTACCTATATACTGAATCTTGAGAAACATTATATATGTTATAGAAATAGAAGACATAGAGTTCAGTATTGGAATGTTTTGCAAATGCTCAAAAGATATGTTTGAGTGACACACAGGTGTATAGTTTACTTCTTGACCACTCCATTATATCCATTTTATTGGAAATGTATTTGCTAAACCAGTAGTGTTTAAGCCTTGGGGAAACATTAAATCTTTTACGTAGAATGTGACTCTCACTGCGGGCCTAAAGGATATTTTTTCTTGACTATTCAGGTCCATCTTATGGTTGCATTGGTTTTAAGGCATTAGCTTTATATTATATAAATTTTTCTCACCAAAATACCATGTCTTAATATACATTCATAGTGAATTTATGCTCAATAGTTTATACAAGTTATAAATGATAGTATTATATTTTCTAGTTCTAGGCCTTTGCTAAGATCTGGTACCAAAATGTAATCCTTTCAACCTTTGAGAGAATGGAAAATGAGGCCCAAAAATATTTTCTTACTATCATACTTGACATTTGGTATTAGCTCTTTCTCAAACTGTAAATGATATTCTCATTAGAGGACTAAAGGATCCGGGTTTCCGTGTTTAAACCTTCCAGCCCCAATAGTGATAAACTGTCTTAATGTCATAATGGTGCATGCTATCTATATTATTTTTTAACTATTGAGGTCTAGCTTATGGCTTCATTTGGTTTAAGCTTTACATTATATGAAGTCTTTTAGGCTAATTTTTTTGTCTTAATATACATTCTAACTGGCTATAGGCTCAATTGTCTATAAAAGTTATAAATGACAGTATTTTAGTTTTCAATTTTTGGCCTTTGGCCAGATACTCACATTCAAACTAAGTTTTCAATTTTTGAGAGCATGGCCATGATATTACAAAAATTAATGAAAGAGAATGTATCCATAATTTTTGCAGGTATAAAATTTATCTTAGAAAAAATGACTTGAATCTAGCTCTACTTTCTTCTATTTCATCCTAAACAAACAAATAATTGCAACTTGGGTCTATTTTCTCTATTTCATCTCTTAAAAAAATAAAAGATTGAAATTTGGCTCTAGTTCTCTATTTTTATTCCTTTGTGTTCTCAGAGATTTGTATCTCCATCCTCTTTGATTAGTCATTGGGTAAGTGCACCAAGTTGTTGGTAAAAAAAGTGGCCACATGAAAAGAAAAGTCCAAATTTTACAAAACCTATGTAGGTTATTTGGAATTGAAAATATTTAGGCTTGAAAAACCCGAGCCTAAAAAAAATAATTAATAAAACTTATATTTCTTCATAGCCCATGCGGGTTATGAATATCTAAAAAATTTCTTCATAACTCATATAGGCTATGAAGATTTGAAGAAAGTTCTTCATAACCTGCACGGGTTATGGAGAGCTTAAAAAATTTCTTGGCAACCTGGACAAGTTATGGAGAATTATATATATTTTTTAACTCGTAGGATAGGATCATTTTTAATGCCCGAGAGAGAGAGAGAGAGAGAGAGAGAGAGAGAGAGAGAGAGAGAGAGAGAGAGAGAGAGAGAGAGAGAGAGAGAGAGAGAGAGAGAGAGAGAGAGAGAGAGAGAGAGAGAGATCAACAAGGATAATTAAGGCTCAGAATAGACAGAGACATTGATGAGGGAAGGAAGATGGGAGAGAGGAAATGAAAATAGTCATGCATGTATATAGACATATATAAATATATCTATATAAATATATGTATATATAACTATGGATATACATTTATACATACATCTAGACATATATCATAGATGTAAATTTATAAACATATGTAGTGTATTACACATTTACAAGATAATTTTTTTGTCTTCATAACCCATACAGGTTATGTAGAATTTATAATTGTGCTTTTTGATTTTTAAAACCCAAGCGATTTATTTTATATAACAAAACTAATATAGGTTTTGGATTTGTAAAAAGGTTGATAAATGAATTTAAGGCTTGCAAGCCCATTTTCCCTCCATATTTTTCCTTTTACACTTTTTTTCCACTTTGAATGAGATTTCTCAACTTCATCGTCATTAGGTTTAAAAATGATCAAGTGGGCATCTCTAAAATTACCCCCATACTCTCACATATTTTCTTAGCATTTTGATCATATAATTTTTTCTATTTTTGTATAGCATTAGCATAGTAAACTTTAATTTTCTTTTCTTATGCCTTGATAGTCCTCATAGACATTTGTCTACCATTTTCTTAATAAATTTTGATCTACTTGACCAAATTAAAAACAAATTACATATTATTGTTCTACACTAGATTCTATACACTTTAAAAAGAACAAGTTTTCATTTACGATTGTTTTGATACATGTTATGCCTACTTATTGAACAGGTACCGTATTTCAGGATGTGGTCACTTAAAAAAAAAATATTAAAAAAAATACTCAACAAAAAATTACAAAATAATACACAACTTCTAGATCTCACTCTTTCCTATCATCTTACCAAACAATTTTTCAAGATACTAAATCTAACTATATATGTTGTGAAGGGCACGAAAATAACTATATTATGTTATTTCTAAAAAAATTAGGAATAGTTTTTCGTGCACAATATGTTTGGGCTTCTTAATCTTATCCATTTAAAAAAAAAAAATAGTAGTTTAGAAACTAGATTCAGAGTACTACAATTATTATTCCTTGTACGACTCCTAATTTTGAGTGCATGACCCTCAAATTTCTTTATGAAATTCAGGTTTACCTATTTTTTTTTTAAAAGGCCACTTATACACCATTTCTGCACACCATCTTGGTGCACTTACCCATTTACCACTTAGAGATACATAATGTGAATTAAGTACACTAATGAAGGGCCTCCCTACATCAAGAGAACTAATCCATGACCATTGGCTTCATGAGAATATAAAAAATTACCCAACGTGATAACTTTCTCAAGAAATAATCATCCTCTCTCAACCATCTCTCATACAAATTGTTATTGAAAATCAACATGTTTAGTACAAGCGTAATACATAGGATTTTTTTTTTCCAAAATATGGAACTCTAAATGTCACATCCAATAGTCACTATCTTTGAATAAAAACCAATATCTTTAAAAAGTCTTTATAACCAAATTGCCTCTTTAGAGGAAAGTACATTAGCCATATAATACAAGTGCTTCTATAGTGAACAATGCAACTATAGGTTGTCTTTTACTCATCCAACTTACTACACCTCCAAACAATGTAAACACAAGAACTACAAAACCTTTGATAATCTAGTCATCTACCCAATCTAAGAAAAATAATTATGTATGTTCAATGACTTATCCGCATCTTCAGTACCACAATAATCCAAAGTACCTCACAAGTATGTAAATAACCTTTTAATAAAATTATAATGCTCTTTAACAAGGTTAAAAATAAAGCTTCTTAGAACTTCCATTACTTGTGTCATATCTTTTTTGGTACAAATCATTGCATATATTAAACAACCAAAAATACTGGCATAAAGAAAATTATATATATCTTCAATTTTATCATTAGAATACAAGCAGAAGTCTAAACTCCTAACTACCAAACAAATATGGAATTTGTATTGGTTAACATATCTGCATTTTAAATTGTTGCAAAATGGTATCAACATAATTACTCTAACCTGACCAAAGATTTTTTTTTATCCCCAACATATCTCATTTTCATCCTAAGAATATATACAACAACCCCAAAATCCTTCATATCAAATTGGCTAGAAAGATATATTTTGAACCCCCTAACCATCACCTTGTTGTTACCAATAAATAACATGTAATCAACATACAGGATAAAAATTATTAACTAATCATCAATATCCTTGATATAAATACAATGATCCTGGTCACTTCTATCATAGCCCATTTTTAAAGAAAATTCATCAATCTTTTGGTACCACATCTTAGGTAACTATTTTAAACTATAAAACCAAGTTTAACTAAAAAACCAAGATTTTTCCTCTTCATAACAAAACATTTACAATATAACATATAAATCTCTTCTTCAAGATCCTCATGTAAGAACATAGTTTCAACATTAGTTTTCTTAGTTTCAAAATCATGTAAGTAGTAGAAAAAGATCGTAGAAGTGTCATTGAGGTGAGATTAGAAACATGAGAGAATAGAAATATAAAATCAGGTAATTCTCTTTGGGAGTAGTCCTTGTCCATGAATCTACCATTATATGAGTCTAACCATCTATCTACACAATACTTATACATAAAGACTCATTTGCATCCAAAGGGATTCTTTCCTTTAGTAAAACTAACAATATCCAATGTGTCACAACTATAAAAATCCATCATTTCCTCATGCATGGTCTGCATACAAGGCCCACTTTCCTATGAAGAGATAGTCTCATGTTGAAGGATCAATGTTCATCATAAATTCTTAGTAAAGTAAAATTACAATGAAAATCTTGTGGCTATACTAGTCAGCTAGATTCCATTGTCTTGCCCTCTTTATCAAGGTGGAGTAAGCGGCTATTCCTCATGGTATTCATTATAATCATTTTATATTTTCACACTTGAATATTCACATAAATTTCTCTTAAAGTATCTTTTTCTTTGTCACCATCTTGTTTATATCTATGTTCATCCATGGTGTAGGAGCACCTAGGCTAACCCCTAATCTAGTTTAGAGTTTTTGCTTGTACTGACCTTAGCCAAGTTAGAAGTGATTATTTTATGACCTTAGAAGGTCTTTCAAGTGTGTTCCTAGGTGGATTAGACTAGGCTCAATCCAACCTAGATGTTTATAACTTTTCTAGTAGTTAGTGCTAAGTTAGCCTAAAAGTGGGAAATTGGGTCTAAAAGTCTTCTCAACTTAGGTAAGATTGGAAAAGTGCCTAAAAATTCCTATATGATGTTTATACATCATTTGGTATGAGTTAGTGGTCATAAAAGTTAGTTTGGAGCAATAATGCAAAAGTTGCTATAATATTGCCATGACAACATTTGCAAATGTTGCATGCAACATCAACAACTTTGATCCCTTTCAAAGTTAAGGAGGGTTATTAATTATAGTGGTCTAAAAACATGGAGGAGGCATATTTTCATTATTATAGGATCCCATTTCCTGAGGTAGTATGGTGTAAGAAGATTTTTGAATTGGAATGAAGCCTTAGAGTCCTGGTTTTCAGTAACAGTCAACTTGTATTGAATACATGAGTTAGTGTATGGATTGAAGTGACAAAGTTAGTGTTATATTTGTGTAGTAGTGTTATTTCTAAGCAATTTTTATTCAATAATGAAGAGGTTTTTAGTTCATTAGGGTAGTCTCACAAATTGTTTTGTAATTGCTCTAGTTGCTGGTGTAGTCTAGAATGTTATAGGTAGAAGTGCTCCTCAATAGAATCCAACCATGGAAACCATCAATGTTTGGATGAATATGTTAGGGGAGCTCTTGTCCATTGTAAATATACAGGTAGGCGACCATAAGAATAAGCATGCTATTTTTAGCATCATGCCCTAAACAAGTTTTGTATGCCTGGCTAGGTGCATGACAGAGAAGATATGACGTGTAGTAGAGTTATTTCTAAGAAATTTCTATTCAATAGTGAATAGGTTTTTAGTTCATTAGGTTAGACTCACAAATTGTTTTGTAATTACTCTAGTTGCTAGTGTAGTCTAGACTGTTCTAGGTAGAATGGCTCCTCCATAGAATCTAAGCATGGAAACCATTAGGGTTTGGATGAATATGTTAGGGGAGCCCCAATCCATTGTAAATATGCAGGTAGGAGGCCAGAAGAATAAGCATGCTATTTTTACCATCATTCCCTAGATGAGTTATGTATGCTCGGCTAGGTGCATGATAGAGAAGATTTGATGTGCATTTTTAGGGGAAGGAAAGAAAGCTTGAACCAAGCATGGTTTTAGAGAGGCAATAGTCCTAAAGATACCTAGTACTAAGATTAGGTATTAGCCAATCTATTTAGATAGATTTCTAGGTAGAAATCAGTGGACTGCATAATCATAGCCCTATTAGCCCTACATTATAGGAACCTACTATACGAAGGCCCTAGAACCCAAAGACCACCAAGATATTCAAGGTTTCCCAAAAGGGTATCTAAATGTGAAGTTTTTTTTTGGAGTCATTTGGAAGATTTTAGGAAGAATTGGGAAAATCACCCCATCTAGGGCTAGTAGACCAATTAGGCCTATTAGGCCAAAAGCATAGTAAATCTTGAACCTGATGGGAAAAGTCTTGATGCCTTGTTCAAATTGAATCATTAGGGAGTCAAATAGATGTTATACTAAAGAATGCACCCCCTATAGAAGTTGTGACCATATGGTGAAGAAGTAGAACTTGGAGTCATCCAAGGAGGAGTGAAGAGTTGAAGTACCCCTAATGATAGTGACCCCTCAAGGTGAATCACAAGGAAACCAACTCATAGATTTGAGTTAGGATAGTCTTAGGCTAGGAGAGAAAAGACTTATAAGGTCCTTGAAGTGAGCTTAGGTTCTTGGGAAGGCTAGGGAAAGAAGAGTCGTACATAAGTCTTTGTGCAAGAACACCTTGGAGTGTTTCTATCAATCCACATATGCATCTTCCTTCTTTTTTTCAAAATGTATTATCTTCTTCACCCAAGTAAAATCTCAATTCCATAAAAATCAAATTATATGTGTATTTCTAGGTGTACTGAGCCTAGGTTTGATGGCATGCAGGAAAAATGACGTAATATTTCTTTGGAGTTTTCTGGGCCTACTTTTACCTCGGGATATTTATCCAATAGTTTTGACTCCCTTGGGGAGGAGGATGGAATGGACGATACTATTATTCCTTGAAGTACATCTCATGGAATGTTTGTGGGTTGACAGACCTACACAAAAAAATTTTTGTTAGGGATTTGCATCATCATTTTTTTCATCTGGATGTTTTATGCCTCTAGGAAGTTAAGATTTTTGGTTTCATGCTTGATGCTGCTTGTAAAGTTATTTGGCCTACAAGCCTTTCTCTCTGTTCTTAGCATGAGGCTGGTCGAGGTGGAGTTGTTACTCTCCTTTCTCCTCATTGGCATTCCTTTCTGGTTATTCATGGTTCTGACCCCATGCAGTGGGTTGTTTGGGCCACTTTCATTATGTAAAATCATTCTTTTGGTATAGTTACTGTTTATGCTCCCAATGATGTTGTTGAGAGATCTCACCTATGGCGTTGGCTTACAAATTCTCTACCACCTACTACTTGGATTGTTTGTGGGGACTTTAATATGGTGGAGATGGCATCTAACAAGGATGGCCTTTTGCCTTTTTGATGGGCAGCTGGTGAAAGAGAAGCCTGGTATTACATGCGTAATAAATTAGGGCTTTTTGATCCCAATGTGGGCCACCACCATTCTGATGGGGTTTGGCACACTTGGTCTAATTACAGAGCCTCCTCTGATAAAATTCATAAAAGGCTTGATCATGCTATGATCTCAGCTCAATATTGTTTCTTATTTTTCAAGAAAAAAGCTTTATCGGTCACTCCGCTTGTTGATGTGACCTTGCCATACCACTTTCCCATCCAATTTAATATTGTTTGGAAGACAGCTAAGGCTAGGCCTCCCACCATGAAATTTTACTTTAATACTTTTATCCTTCATCATCCTTCTACTGTGGCCCACATTCATCGGGTTTGGAACCTTGATCCTAGACCCACTCAATTGATAGGATGGATTCAATGGTGGAATGATGCCATCAAGCATACGACTCATTTTTTGTGCATTTATGGCAAATGGTTGGCCAAGTGTCATGGAAAAGCCTCTGATGTCAACACCAAAGCCTTACATGTTTCCACCAAGGCCTTAGCATAAGACCCTTTCAACCAAAATCTGCAACTCAATCTTGCTAAGTTATGTCATCATAAGCAGGTGGCTGACAACCATGCTGCCAGAGGAGCCTAGATCAAAGCTCGTTTGCATTGGTTAAAGGTTGGAGACCAAGTTTTGAAAGAATTTTTTACTGCCCTCCATCCTTGGCATACCAGTATGGGAATAACTAGAATTTGAGAAGGTCACACCCTTTTCACCGAGCTTCCTGATGTTTTGCAAGCCTTTTTTCATCACTATGAACAGGTTTTTGCTACTCAGGGTTGCTCTCCTACCAGCGAGAAAGTTCTTGCCAATTGTACTACAGTGGTGCCTAAGTGTGTCTCCACTACCCTACATGTTTTCTGTGATCAACTTCTTTCCTTGCAAGATCTTAATGAAGCTATGTTCACCATGGATGATGATAAAGACCCTAGTTGTGATGGCTTCCCTTGTGAGTTCCTCTAGGATGCCATTGGTCCTGATCTCCACCAGGTCTACCTGGAAGTGTTTCATACCCAATCTCTTGGGGATATCATTAACCAGGGTAATATCAAGTTCATTCCCAAGTCTGGGGATCTGGAGGACATTTGTAATTGGTGGCCCATCACCTTGCTCAATGTATCCTACAAGATCATTTCTAAGGCACTGGCTCTCAAGATCTGGTACATGCTTTCACAGATTGTTCAGCTTGATAAAATAGGATTTATTAAGTCACAATTTATTCTTGACAACATCATTTTTGTGTGGGAAGGTGTGGAATGGGCTCATAAGTCTCACTAGAAAGCCCTTTTTCTTAAGATTGATTTTGCTAAAGCTTATGATCATATTGAATGGAATTTTATCCTTGTGATGCTTAATGCTATGGGTTTTGGTCCTAGATTTCTTCAATCTATGCAAATGCTCTTCAATAATTCCTCTGCTTGCATTACCATCAATGGCCACCAATCCTCCACCTTTCAGCTCTTTTGTTCCATTTGGAAAGGATGTCCTCTTGCTCTGGCCTTGTATGTTTTAGCTATGGATGGTTTTGACCACTTGCTTGCTCACTGCATTTCCATGGGTACTATTCAGGGAATCTCCTTTCCGGATTTGTCTCAACAACTGGTCAATGGCCATTTTTTTGATGATTCCTTCCTCACTCTAGAAGAGGATGAAGAGAATATTAAGGTAGCCTTGCAGTGTTTAGACACCTTTTGTCTAGCCTCTGGTTCAGCCATTCAGTGGCACAAAACCCTCTTCTACAAACAGTCGGCTCTTCCCGAGCCTCCCTGGCTTTCCCAATTTGGCTGGACCAGGAATCAACATGGGGAAATTCTCCACTTTCTGGGCATTTGCTTTGCATTTCAAGGAAACCCTATTGATATATGGAATGCAGTTCTTGCTAAAATTGAAAAAAAGCTTACCTATTGGATCACAAAGCCACTCTCTCTCACAAGAAAATTCTAGATTTGCTCCAAGGTCCTAGCGGCCATGCATGTTTATTACTCCTCTTGTTGGGCTCCCTCCAAAGCCTCTTACAAGAAGCTTGAGAAACTTCTATGGGATTTTCTCTGGGCTTCTAGTATTGATCACCAGGGCTTCCACAAAGTTGCTTGGGATTTTTGTTGCCTCCAAAAAATCTCCAGTGGGCTTGGTTTAATTGACACGTAGAAGCAAGGGCACACCCTTTATGCCAAATAGGTTGTGCGGTGTCTCGCAGGCAATGAGGCCTAGAAAATTTTGCTTCGACATTGCATTTCCTCTACCTTTCCTCTTCACAAGCCTTCCTGGAAGGGGATTGGTTTTCAAACCCTTCTGGTTATGAAGGAGCCTATTCAAATCTAGGGTACTTTTGTCACCAAAAGTATTTGGAGAACCTGGGAGTTTGTTAAGCCCTATCTTTGGTCTAGGAATGGCTTTAGGGATGGTCTTTCTTTTAACTAGTAGAACATTTGGTGGTCCCCTCTTTTTGCTCAACAAGAGACTCCACTTGCTAGAGTTCAAGGGGTTCATGCTCTTTGGTTTCACAAGCATGGCATTCAAAAACCAAAAGATCTTTTTTCCAGAGCCACTATGAATCTCCGATCCTGAGATGATCTCTAGGTTTAATTTTGGCTCATCCGCCCAGATCGTCAGACTTTTGACTTGCTAGTTTTGGCTATCCCACCTCACCTCTTGCATAAATTAGGAATTCAATCTGTTAGACCATGGTGGAAAGACTAGAAATGGTATCCTACTATGCCCTTCACCAGTTACAAGCCTAAGCTTGGCTATTATTGGCTTATGCCTCATTTACCCACGATTGATTCTCTCAACCAACATTGGCATCTCTCTTCTTCCAAGAAGAGTTGGGGCTGGAGATTTCATACTATTTGGGACTCTGTCATTGAGCCTAAAATTGCTCATTTTTCTTGGTGTTTGTTATACTAGGGCTTACCTTTGGGAGCTAGACTGAGGCATTTGGGGGTTCCTGATCCTAAATGCCCTTTTTGTGGTCACTCTAAGACATTCATGTACATTTCTTGGTTTTGTCATCATGCCCAAAATTACTAGATCTGGATTCACAACTTCTTTTCTCCTTTTAGGCCTGAACCTTTTTCATGGCACATGGCTCTTCTTGGTGAATCTCCTAGAATGCCTTCCCAGTACACCCAGATATGGCATACTTTCAGGATAGAAATTTTGTTTACCTTATGGAAAGATCGAAACACTGTGCTTTTTTCTCATAGTTTCCTAGATATTCATGTCTCTCTTTATGCTAAGGCATGCATTTGTAACAATGTCATGATGCAGATCCAGGTGTAAGTAGATAAAGTGGCCCTTGAGGTTTCTCATTTACAGGAGTTGCTCCTCCAGCACTTAGGTAATGCCCCTTGTACTGTGGCTCAAGTGCCTCTAGATTCTCTCTCAGCTGACCGTATGCTTCCCATGGGCTGATTTCATAGCTAGAGTTCTTTTGCCAGGCACTCCAAGATTCCTTGTCAATGGCATCGCCACTCTACCTCCCCTCCTCCTCGGAGGGATGCAGGTTCTGGCTGGCCTCCTATGCTTGCTTCTACTACTACTACTTTTGCTCAGCCTTCAGCCTTTGTTCCTGCTAATCAAGACAAATTCCCTCACTTGGTGCTAGCTATTTCGCCCAAACAAGAGGAAGGAGAACTGGAAAAAGAAGATCCTAAAGACGGCTGGGTTGTTCCTGATCAGACTCCTAGGCCCAATGTTCGGGGTGATCTCGATGATAGGGATCCTCCTCCCTCTTCTGCTACTTCTCTTTTAGCTTGAGGGTTTCTCATTTTATATTTTTTTTATGAATAGTTATATGCTTCCAGCCTAAGTGCCGAGTGACTTGCGGGGTGATTTTTTTGCCTGAACCCTTTTTTGTGAATATTGTACTTGTAGTACCCACCTGTAGGATGCTCTTAGTTTGCTTTATGTTACAGATGTTTGACCGAATTCTTTAGGTCAATTTTCTTGTGATCAGTTATTGTTTCATTGATGATGACTATGGATTATTATCATATGTTTATCAGGTGTATGTATAGATTAGATGATGATGTTTTATGATATTGAGATTACATGTTTTATATTGATTAAGATGTACTTACCCCATACTTGCATGTGTATGGTGATTATGTGTTTGTATTTTTTTGATGTGTTTGTGTTGTAGAGGATGGAGGCATAGTTACTTGCATAGTCGAGATCCACACGTCCGACCGTACCCTATCATTGTCTGTTATATATTGCATGTACATGCTTCATCTTGTGATGATAGGTTTGTAGGTACAGGGCATCATCTTCCCTGAATTGGTAGGAGTGAGCGCGCCCACAAACATTCATCTCAATGGTCAAGAGGGGAGCTAATACACATACCCAAAACCCTAACCTAAGCCAAATTGTCCTAGGATTGGACAAGTGTCCGTTTGACTACCTTACCCGAATTCACCTAGTTGGCATGAGTTCGTGGATCCCGTTCTTGAGTCTGTGCATGGTTTCAGTTCACTTGATTTATTGTACTTGATTTTACTGTGCATGATTCAATTGATTTATGATTATTTAGGTGAATTTATATGATTATCAATGTTAGGATTATAGTTGAATTTAATGATTTAATTATGTTCCTATGTTTAATTTGGAAAATTATCTAAAGTCAATTATTTAATTAATTGGAATTAATTGATTATTTAATTGAAGCTGGATTTAATTATGTTTGAATGTATAATTAAATAATTGAATATTTTAATGCATGCTTTAGGATGTATTAAATATTTAATTTATTTAATTTGGGTTTTAAATTATTAACATGTGCTTAATTGAAAATGATTTGAATTATGCTTGCATATTTTATTAAATGATTAAATAATTAATTGTATGAATTTGTGATGCATTAAGTATTTAATTTATTTAATAAATGAATTTAAATTATAACATGTGCAAATTGGAAAAAGGCACGTTTGTTTTAAAAAAGATAACTAGTTTTCAAAAGTCAAGTTGAGTTGTGCTTTTAAAAGATATTTTTAATTAATTAATTGTATTTACTTTCAATTTTGGAGCTTGAGTTGGATTAGGAGTTGTCTTATGAGTCATTTTCTGATTTGGAGTTGAACTATGAGTTAGCTTTTGAGTTGTCTTTTGGGATTGCTTGAATTTGGGAATTGAATTCCTATTAGGAGATTTTTGTTTTCATTTTTGGGAGAGACAGGTTTTGGAGAAGATTTTTGGGGGAGCTTGTGTGCTTGGTATTTTGAAGATTTGTGGATTGCTGTGGCTGCATGTTGAATTGAATTTATCTGTGCATCTGGATCTAGCACCTGTTTGCAACATAGTTTTCAGATTTATAGGTTGGGCTTGATTTTGGAGAGAGTTTCATTTTCAGATCTACAACGGTTTTCATTTTCAGTTTCTGGCATTGGATCTAAGGTAGACATTGAATTTTGCATGTTATCTCTATTTTTAATTTCATTTGTCTTTCTATGTTTTCAATAGATCTAGGTATTTAGAAACCCTAGTGTAGTTAATTTCTGTATTTTATTATTACTTGGCATTGTAGTGTTACTCTGGCAAAATTTCATTAATTAATTCTTCATGGTTTTCCTAGAAATCAATAGATCAGTCCTAGTATATAGTTTAACTATAGAGATTGTAATAAATAAATTCTTACTTAGAAAATCTATTTGTTGTTTAAAAAACCCAATTTGGATATAAAAGAAAATTCCAGAATAAAATTATTTCATTCTATGTTTTAAAAAAATGATTTGTTAAAAAATTACAGTCTATATTAGACTAGTAAAATAAAGTTTCCTAATATTTCTGTTTTTGAAAATAAAATAAATATATGGGACTATGTGAATATTTCTTTATTTGTAAAAGTGCTTGGGTAAAGAGGGTTTTTAAAAATATAAGTTAAAAAAAATACTTTTTAAAAAGTAAAAGCATATTTTAAAAAATATAAACAAAAAATATAATAATTTTAAAGAGGGGGCTCGGTACTGAGCCCCCCTCCTGCTCTGTCCTTCCTGTCCAGTGGGTACCAGCATAGTGGCAGGTACTACCGGTGGCAGTATCTCTATCGTGGTAGAGATAACTGTCGAGGGTAGTACTCTACCGCCGAAGTACTGCGCAGGAGGTTTGGTGGGATGTGTCGTCGCCTAGGAAGATGGGGTGTAGAGCCCGTAGGGCCCCCCCCCCATAGTTATTTTGATGTATTAATATTTTATTTTATGATATGAAAATTTTATTTTGTGTTAAATTTACTTTTGGGTTAATTTAACATTATTTTATGTTAGTAATATTTCATTAGTGAATTAAATTAAATTATTAATTTTATTCTTATTTTATTATTAATTATATTTGTTAATTAGTTTTTATATATTAATTTATTTTTCGTGAGTTAGATTAATTTAATCTAATTTAATGTATAATTGTTTTAGATTAGTTAATTAATTGTAAATTATTTTTGTTTAAATGATTTAATTAAAATTAGTTTTGCGAAATTAATTTGGATTAATTTTTAGAGGTAATTTTATTTGATAATAAATCAATCTAATTGATTAATTGAATTTGATTAGATGCTTATCAATTTGATTGAGATAAGATATATTTGTTCATTGAATTTGGCTAAAAATTAATTATAGATTTAATTTTGAATCGATTTCATCTTAACTATGTATAGGGATTTAATTGAACATTAGTTTAATATCTGAAAATTGATAGTAGTAAATGTAAATCATTAGTCCTTCCTTAAGAATGACAATTTGACAAGTGTATATGCTAATACTAAAATAGGGCATTTTTCCATGTTTATACTAAAACTGGGCAATTATTCTACTGAATTCCTAGAACGTTATTAGGGAATATTCTTTTTATGAGTGACATTAATATGCTTGTTATGTCATGATTTTTTTATCATTATTATGTGATCTATATTCTGTTTGGATCTTATTAATTGTGAAGTTTTGGTACTTTTAGTTCCTATTCAGATCTTTATTTGTGAGTGTTGGCTTCTCGTTTCTGAACTGCATTCTTGTGCATTATGTGATGTCGGGCATTAGAATGACCTAGGGGAAACAGAGGTAGGGATCTTTGTCAGTTGGATTTGTTTTCAACATTATGTATGATGTGGGTGTTTGTTTTGATTATCATCTATGAATCAATCTTATGGGCTCTTATTGGTTAATATCTGTTTTAGGTATCTTCATAATCATTTGGGTTCCTATGTGTGAAACTGCATCTAGGATTACCTGGTTGTATACCTATTGATTGTTTATGTGATTATGAGCCTAGGGGAGATTGATTAAGTGCATCTTAGGGGAGTGGCTTACAATAGGGGCCGGGACCCAAAGTGGTCAGCACCTGGGTAACCTATTGTAGGTTATGTAATTAAGTGATAACTTAGTAATTAAAACTTTATAGATCATTTAAAAAGATAAGTTAGAATATGTTTATGATTAGAATTCCTCATATCTGAGAGAGAGTATTCTAATCCCACATGGATCGTATTGAGGTTCTGGGGCCCGGAGTGGTCAATTGCAGGGTAACTCAATGCTTGAGGGTCCGGGCTCCAGAGTGACCAGTCCAGGGTAACTCAAGTAGTTAGACATGTGATGACACTCCCATAGCATGTAGCCTAAGTCATCTCCTAAGTATTTGTTTATGCCTTTGGATTAGTGTGTTCCACCTTTCACTTTATTTTTGTACACCTTGAGTAGAGAGCTTTCAGGATTCCTTGCTCAGTGGTTATCCTTGTTTGGTTTTGGTCATCTGATTGGGGTTTGTGGTTATCTCATCAACATGGTTGGGTAGACCTTTGTGGTTCTACATGGATGGGTGGTAGTGATTCTTTACCATTTGAGATTCGACATCCTGGTGCCGGTGTTGTTGATACTTCTACAGTTGGATGCCTTTATGATTCTTCATTGTTGGTTCCTTATCTTACCTTCATTTATGTAGTCCTATATTAGAGTATCACATGTGATACCTAATATGGACATTGTACTTTTATGTTAGATTTATTATTACATACCCTGTGACATGTGCAGTGGATGTTAGTGTATTAGTTATCATGGGTGTCCATGAGGATTGTATTTATTGTTGTAAGTTGTAATTGTATCATTTATGATATGGCATCTTTTGTTATCTTTCTTTAGTTGTTTCTTTGTTCTTAAGTAATTCTACATCATGGGACCCTCGAGTTTTGTAATCTGTGTTGGATGTTGTTTTAATGTGAGTAAATGGTAATTGCTTCCGCACTGTTGTGTATCTTGTATGTTAACTTTTTTAAAAAAAGTGTTCACCAAACTTAGTAGCAAGTTATAGGTTAATCTCTCCTGGGTTCCCTGGCGGGGCGTTACATTTGGTATCAGAGCAGAGTTTCTACACTGGGAACTCTGGATATGTATGCCTATTAGGTTTTGTGTGGTCTAAACTTGAAACTAAACATAGACATAAAACATTTTGTTTGCAGACCATTGCTTTGTGATTATGTTTTCTTTTCGGTGTAGAGAGTTTCATGGGACTTATATCCCTACTTGTTTCAAGTTTCCAGGAGTAAGCCTAATCCTAGGGGGGGTGAATTTAGTACCCACCTGTACGATGCTCTTAGTTTTCTTTATGTTACAGATGTTTGACCGAATTCTTTAGGTCACTTTTCTTGTGATCAGTTATTGTTTCATTGATGATGATTATGGATTATTATCATATGTTTATCAGGTATATGTATAGATTAGATGATGATGTTTTATGATATTGAGATTACATGTTTTATATTGATTACGATGTACTTACCCCATACTTGCATGTGTATGGTGATTATGTGTTTGTATTTGTTTGACATTTTTGTGTGGTAGAGGACGGAGGCGTAGTTACTCACATAGTCGAGATCCACATGTCTGATTGTACCCTATCATTGTCTATTATATATTGCATGTACATGCTTCATCTTGTAATGACAGGTTTGTAGGTACAGGGCATTGTCTTCCTTGAATTGGCAGGAGTGAGTGCACCCACAAACATTTATCTCAATGGTAAAGAGGGGAGATAATACACATACCCAAAACCCTAACCTAAGCCAAATTGTCCTAGGATGGGACAAGTGTCCGTTTGACTACCTTACCCGAATTCACCTAGTTAGCATGAATTCGTGGATCCCGTTCTTGAGTCTGTGCATGGTTTTAGTTCACTTGATTTATTGTGCATGATTCAATTGATTTATGATTATTTAGGTGAATTTATATGATTATCAATGTTAGGATTATAGTTGACTTTAATGATTTAATTATGTTCCTATGTTTAATTTGGAAAATTATCTAAAGTCAATTATTTGATTAATTGGAATTAATTGATTATTTAATTGAAGTTGGATTTAATTATGTTTGAATGTATAATTAAATAATTGAATATTTTAATGCATGCTTTAGGATGTATTAAATATTTAATTTATTTAATTTGGGTTTTAAATTATTAACATTTTCTTAATTGAAAATGATTTGAATTATGCTTGCATATTTTTATTAAATGATTAAATAATTAATTGTATGAATTTGTGATGCATTAAGTATTTAATTTATTTAGTAAATGAATTTAAATTATAACATGTGCAAATTGGAAAAAGGTGTTTGTTTTCAAAAAGATAACTAGTTTTCAAAAGTCAAGTTGAGTTGTGCTTTTAAAAGATATTTTTAATTAATTAATTGTATTTACTTTCAATTTTGGAGTTAGAGTTGGATCAGGAGTTGTCTTATGAGTCATTTTCTGATTTGGAGTTGAACTATAAGTTAGCTTTTGAGTTGTCTTTTGGGATTGCTTGAATTTGGGAATTGAATTCCTATTAGGAGATTTTTGTTTTCATTTTTGGGAGAGACAGGTTTTGGAGAAGATTTTTGGGGGAGCTTGTGTGCTTGGTATTTTGAAGATTTGTGGATTGTTGTGGTTACATGTTCAATTGAATTTATCTGTGCATCTGGATCTGACACCTATTTGCAACATAGTTTTCAGATTTGCAGGTTGGGCTCGATTTTGGAGAGAGTTTCATTTTCAGATCTACAAGGGTTTTCATTTTCAGTTTCTGGCATTGGATCTAAGGTAGGCATTGAATTTTGCCTGTTATCTTTGTTTTTACTTTCATTTGTCTTTCTGTGTTTTCAATAGATCTAGGTATTCAGAAACTCTAGTGTAGTTGATTTCTATATTTTATTATTACTTGGCATTGTAGTGTTACTCTGGCAAAATTTCATTAATTAATTCTTCATGGTTTTCCTAGAAATCAATAGATCAGTCCTAGTCTATAGTTTAACTATAGAGATTGTAATAAATAAATTCTTACTTAGAAAATCTATTTGTTGTTAAAAAAACCCAATTTAGATATAAAAGAAAATTCCAGAATAAAATTATTTCATTCTATGCTTAAAAAAAATGCTTTGTTAAAAAATTATAGTCTATATTAGACCATAAAATAAAGTTTCCTAATATTTCCATTTTCAGAAATAAAATAAATATATGGGACTATGTGAATATTTCTTTATTTGTAAAAGTGCTTCGATAAAGAGGGTTTTTAAAAATATAAGTTAAAAAAAATACTTTTTAAAAAGTAATAGCATATTTTTAAAAATATATTAAAAAAATATAATAATTTTAAAGAGGGGGCTCGGTACTGTAACCCCCTCCTGCTCTGTCCTTCCTATCCGGCGGGTACCAGCACAGTGGTAGGTACTACCGGCGGCAGTATCTCTGTCGTGGCAGAGAATACTGCCAAGGGTAGTACTCTGCCACCAGAGTACTGCGCATGAGGTTTGGTGGGATGCGTCGTCACCTAGGAAGATGGGGTGCGGGGCCCGTAGGGACCCCCCCCATAGTTATTTTGATGTATTAATATTTTATTTTATGATATGAAAATTTTAGTTTGTGTTAAATTTACTTTTGGGTTAATTTAACATTATTTTATGTTAGTAATATTTCATTAGTGAATTAAATTAAATTATTAATTTATTCTTATTTTATTATTAATTATATTTGTTAATTAGTTTTTATATATTAATTTATTTTTCATGAGTTAGATTAATTTAATCTAATTTATTTTATAATTGTTTTAGATTAGTTAATTAATTGTAAATTATTTTTGTTTAAATGATTTAATTAAAATTAGTTTTGCAAAATTAATTTGGATTAATTTTTAGAGGTAATTTTATTTGATAATAAATCAATCTAATTGATTAATTGAATTTGATTAGATGCTTATCAATTTGATTGAGATAAGATATATTTGTTCATTGAATTTGGCTAAAAATTAATTATAGATTTAATTTTGAATCGATTTCATCTTAACTATGTATAGGGATTTAATTGAACATTAGTTTAATATATGAAAATTGATAATAGTATATGTAATTCGCTAGTCCTTTCTTAAGAACGACTATTTGACAAGTGTATATGCTAATACTAAAATAGGGCAGTTTTACATGTTTATACTAAAACTGGGCAATTATTCTACTGAATTCCTAGAACATTATTAGGGAATATTCTTTTTATGAGTGACATTAATATGCTTGTTATGTCATATTTTTTTATCATTATTATGTGATCTATAATCTATTTGGATCTTGTTCATTATGAAGTTTTGGTGCTTATAGTTCCTATTCAGATCTTTATTTGTGAGTGTTGGCTTCTCATTTCTGAACTGCATTCTTGTGCATTATGTGATGTCGAGCATTAGAATGACCTAGGGGAAACAGAGGCAAGGATTTTTGTCAGTTGAATTTGTTTTCAACATTATGTATGATGTGGGTGTTTGTTCTGATTATCATCTATGAATCAATCTTATGGGCTCTTATTGGTTAATATCTATTTTAGGTATCTTTGTAATCATTTGGGTTTGTATGTGTGAAACTGCATCTAGGATTACCTGGTTGTATACTTGTTGGTTGTTTGTGTGATTATGAGCCTAGGGGAGATTGATTAAGTGCATCTTAGGGGAGTGGCTTACAATAGGGGCCAGGACCCAAAGTGGTCAACACCTGGGTAACCTATTGTAGGTTATGTAATTAAGTGATAATATAGTAATTAAAACTTTATAGATCATTTAAAAAGATAAGTTAGAATATGGTTATGATTAGAATTCCTCATATTTGAGAGAGAGTATTCTAATCCCACATGGATCGTATTGAGGTTCTGGGGCCCGAAGTGGTCAATTGCAGGGTAACTCAATGCTTGAGGGTCCAGGGTCCAGAGTGACCAGTCCAGGGTAACTCAAGTAGTTAGACATGTGATGACACTCCCATAGCATGTAGCCTAAGTCATCTCCTAAGTATTTGTTTATGCCTTTGGATTAGTGTGTTCCACCTTTCACTTTATTTTTGTACACCTTGAGTAGAGAGCTTTTAGTATTCCTTGCCGAGTGGTTATCCTTGTTTGGTTTTGGTCATCTGATTGGGGTTTGTGTTTTTCTCCTCAGCATGGTGGGGTAGACCTTTGTGGTTCTACACAGATGGGTGGTAGTGATTCTTTACCATTTGAGATTCGATGTCCTAGTGCTGGTGTTGTTGATACTTCTACAGTTGGATGCTTTTATGATTCTTCATTGTTGGTTCCTTATCTTACCTTTATTTATGTCATCCTATATTAGAGTATCGCATGTGATACCTAATATGGACATTGTACTTTTATGTTAGATTTATTATTACATACCTTGTGACATGTGCAGTGGATGTCAGTGTATTAGTTATCATGGGTGTCCATGAGGATTGTATTTATTGTTGTAAGTTGTAATTGTATCATTTATGATATGGAATCTTTTGTTATCTTTCTTTAGTTGTTTCTTTGTTCTTAAGTAATTCTACGTCATGGGACCCTCAAGTTTTGTAATCTGTGTTGGATGTTGTTTTAATGTGAGTAAATGGTAATTGTTTCCGCACTATTGTGTATCTTGTATGTTAAATTTTAAAATAAAAATGTTCACCAGACTTAGTAGCAAGTTATAGGTTAATCTCTCCTGGGTTCCCTGGCAGGGCGTTATAGTACTTTTATCTTATTAATAGAAAAGGCCTCTATTCATCAAAAAATTATGTGTATTAAGATGACATACAATGTATTGGTCAAATGAAAAAGTCCACCATAAAAGAAAAAAAAATTGAACCTGTTCTTAATAAACATATAAACTATCTAGTTTTTATGGTTCATAAAATCTAAGCAATAACAAGTTTGTGTTTTTATAATCTAAAAATTTTACATAGTTTATTAATAAGTAAACACATACATTCTATTCTATCAAAAAATGATCTTGTACACTTTTTTCTAATTAAAAGAAATGTGTATTTTGTTGAGTTTGTGTTGTAAGAAAAACATATTCATTTTCATCACTTATGTCCTATATTTTTTGCAATGAATTTCTTAGCCTTAACCCAACATGATGCAAATTTTGTTTTGATATTTCAAAGTTGGCTTAAAATATAGAATTATTTTGTCTTCACTTTAGATTTTTTTCATAGAGATAGAAACATAAAATATAAAATTTATGTTATACATGATATTTACCTTTATTTTCCACATTTCTTATACTGGTAGTTCTAATTTATTCATGTATTGGTTGGATATTTGAGTATGGTTTTCAATATATAGAATTCACATCTTTTAGATTCTACATTTTTAGAGATATTAATTTTTTTAGGCTTATTAAAATTTAAGTAATCTCTCTCTCTCTCTCTCTCTCTCTCTCTACACACACCTATTATTTACTTCTTCCCATGCTCTTTATGACATTGTATCTCTACTTATCTATTTTTCTTTTCTCTATATATACATACATATCACTACTTCCCTACATAGATTTCTCCCTCATCCTCTCTTTTCATACCTAGTCCACTCTCTTCTCTCCTCTCTCAACCTCTATAGCTATCTAGATATCTTTAATTTATATCTCTTCTCCCCACTTCTTTATTTATGTTCAATCTTGATCTGTCTACCTTCTTCTCCTTTCATCCCTCTCTACTTTTATCTCACTTAACTCTTTATTGCCCTTCCTTAATACTCTTTACCTCACCTTACTCCCTCCCTCTCCCCACATCTTCCTCTTTTTATCCCCCTTTCTCTCTAAATTACTCTTGACCTTTCCTCTCTCTCCCTTGCATTCTCTCTACTTAAGTCTTTTTTGTTTCAATTATGGAACTCTAATGCCATGTTGAAATTTTTAACATGAGTATTTGCAAGGATCAAACAACAAATAACAAACACCTTCTAAAAATGAGATTTGGAAGAAATATTTTCTATGTTCCTCAAAATAAAAGATTATAGTATGATAATTATAATGCACAATAGAATTTTTTATAGAAGGAAAGTCCTTTGTTGAATTCATTTTAGGAATTTTTTTTATACTATGAGAATTATAATGCACAAAGATTATATCATGTTATGAAATTTATTTTAGGATTTGATGAAACTTTTGGAAAAAGGTAAAGTCTCATTACCTCTCGTGTTCTTCATTTCCATGTTCTCTTTTTCTTTACATCCCTAACACAGCCAAGGGATGGTGGATCCAATTAAGGACAATCCAAACCTTGTAGCTTCAGAATTACACAACGGAAAACTCAACACAATAATTGTTTCAAAGTAATTTTCATTAACATGCCTGATTATAAGGCCTTCCGGGTTAGGGCCAATTACAATCAAAAACAATTTTGCAAGATCACAAGATCCAATATAACTCTAGATAGTTCAGTTCAGAAACAATCAGCAACTGATGGAAACCCTAAGGAAGATCTAAACTTGAGCTCACAAGCCTCGAAGAAATCTCCTTGTCTCCAAGTGTGCAAACCACGAGCTTTGCTGTCATAAATTATCAGATAACAATCTGATCTGCAAGATCATCCAAGATCTTTTCCACAACTTCACCAACTCCAGCTTTCCAACACATCTAAACTGGTATTCTAGATCTACCAAGTGTGTCTCCCCCCTCAAACATCTACCCAAACACCCTTTTAAATACTAATCATTAGCCACAAGTCAGCTGGATGAAACCCTTAACTCCTACAAATAAATATTAAATTCCATACAAGTCAGCTTAAAAATTTCCTTACAAACATTTAATTCAACATGTCAACTTGTAACAATAGCTACCAACAATAAATGTACCAATTCAGCCCAAAAAATCACACAAAACTCCAGTTAGTAAACCAGAACTACCGAGCAACAATGAATAAATCAAGTAAGCCAAGCATTGCCAAGCACTAGTGTCGACCGAGCACCGCAGGCATGGCTGAGTAACACTTCACCGAGAGCCAGATATTCCCGAGTCCCTTCAGTGATTGAGCTTCCTTCAATGACTGAGGCCATCGGTCAAGGCTGCAACTGAGTAACACCAGCCAAATAACAAACCACCCATGCAGTTTCACCAAGGACCAAGAATGCCCTTGCCTCAACCGAGGATGCCCCATTGTTTTTTTAGGTAAGATGATTCTCAAGGCCATTTAGTCTATCCCTTTCTTTAATGACTAAGCTCAAGTTCAAAGACATTTTTTTAATCCTAACACCTCATTTGGAATAGTCTATGCCCTATTATTTTAAGAATATAGTTGGTGTCTATTAAGTCTATGTTTTATTCTCTTTCATTTTTTTAATTTTATGCCAAGTGTGTGAAGCTCCATTCAAAGTTGAATATCAACATCTAATATTGGTTTAACAATTCTATTAGAGTCTAACTCCCAAGATGGAACAATAATTTCAAATTGTGCAAATGAAGTTTGAGAGTTAAAAGAAGATTATATAATCTTGATACTTAATTTTAGAAGTGGATATATTCACCAAAAAAAAATAAAGATAGCTTCTCAAGACTAGGAAAAGATAAAACTTCTATTCAAAGTATAGTTCCAAAATTATTTTTAGGAACTGGTGAGAGATATTGGACATTTTACTAAGATTTCTCTTGTTCTGACAGATAGTTCAAGGACTTTTCACTTTGTTAGAACATTAATTTCCAATTTAATTATGTCCTTATATCTCTTCTTTGAGTTTTGATTCATTAAGACTTTTACATATTCCATCCATGATCTTAATATATGAAAGTATTTTTATTGTCTAAAATTTTTATCATGGGAATGGTTATTGTTGGTTTTCCATATGTAGGATTGAATTAGATCGTAGAAAATAAAATATCCTCTTGATCAATTCAAGTCATGAAGAAGAAAATGGGTTTAATATTTATTTTTTAAGGCCCAAGTGATTGGGATTAGGGGAAGAGAAGGGAAATTAAAAAATATTGACAAGTAATTGGAAATGGCACCAAAAAGTGCAATTCCTAAAACTCAAATCAGGAACTGTAGGAAGACACTGTAGATTCTGAAGTCATCAAAAACTAAAGGAAGGTGATGTTGATCTAGGGGATAATATTCACTAAAAACTAAAGTATCCCCAATTCTCCAAAAATGATCTCCACGCCAAAGTTCTTGAGAAACTGGACTCATCGCAACTTGAACGGGTGAAAAAGGAGTCCACATGACTAAGATATGGTTGGTCAAAGTTGTGGTCAAACTAGGTAAAGAGGCCAAATAGAAATAGAAAAAAATTCATCATATCAAAAGTGGTCAAGCTTAGTCCCAAATTAAAGATCTTGATGAGATATTTCCAACGACGTTCATTTCATAAAAAATGGAGTCCATATGTGAAAGTTATGGAAGTTCGAAGTTTGAGGTGAAATGTATGATCCTTATGACGTCAGAATAATGTCATCATGCTGATAGAGAATGGTATGTTGATGTGGCATCAAGTATAAGTAGTCCATTCAATAATTGACATGTGCCAACATTACAGGTGGACAACTATGATGATGTGGCATATCTGGTCCAATTGCATGTGGAGACGTGGAACCTTGAGCACAAATGAGGAGGTGCTATGTGGCACCCTCAAACAATGACACATGGAACCTAAGGGATGAAAGAGTTGTTTATTTCAAACTTTTCTATGTATGGATTCAAACCCATGACCTCCTTATCCAAACTATTCTCCTTTTCAGCTAGACCACACATGTAATCACTATAATTTAGAAAGAAGTTTGTTTTAACTAATAACAAACTACTCCAAAGATATAATGGAGGCTGGTGGGGTTGAACCCTTGACCACCAGCCATCCAAAATATCTCATTGTTTTTGCACTATTTAATGTATGTCTTAAACTTTTTTGGGGGTTAAATTCTATTTAAACTATAGCTAATCTCACCTATCCTTCGTTAAATAAGGATATGAGTTAAAACAAACCCCTTAAATTACATGGGGGAAAATCAATTGAAATTTGTAAAAGGGATACTGATGGGATAATGTGTTTTAAATAGAGATTTTATAGTTCTGGGGGTTTTATCCTATTTATGGCTAATTTTGTGTATAAAAATGGAAGAGGTAGGTCTTTGTAAGGCATTCAGATGATGAGAAGGAGATTATGGTCTTGGAGACTTTGTGATTATTCCTACACATTGGAGAATAATGTTGCTATTGTTCTTGGAGGGAATGAATTTTAAACACTTATTATTGATTTTTGGAGTTAATCGGATTAGTCACCTTATTGGAGAAGGACTCAGAGACGTAGTCTAACCACATGAACTCCGTTATCAATTGTGTTTTGTCTTATATCTCTCCACTCTCTTTGTTTTAGTTCATTACTTTTATATGATTTATTCAATTAAGAATTTAATTTATGTTAATTAGCTAATTGATTCTTTGGATTAACTAATGTAATTACAAACTAAGGATTCCTCTATAATCGTCCTATATCCTAATCAGATCAAGTTTTGTATCAGAGCTTTTGTGTGACTAGTATTGTAGTTTTGAATTCTAACAAGATCTAGGATTTAGCGAGGAAAAGGAAATATTGTAGAATATAATCCTAAGATTAGAAAATGAAGAACTATTCTACTATCACTAATGGAAGGAAAAGGTGGTGAAAAAAAGTTTTGAAGACATGAGTATTCAAAAGATTCTTCTACTCATAATTTTGAGTCTTCTAATCCTTTTAAGGGTGGACATAAGCCTAGAATTAAATTGGATTTAAAATTTCATTTACCAAAGTATTGTGGGGAATTAAGTGCTGAAAAATTAGATGATTGGATTCAACAAGTTGAATTCTATTATAGAATCCAAAATATATTAGATGATGCTGATAGAATTCGGTTAGGTACTCTTCGATTAGGAGATACATCTCTAACCTAGTGGGAGAATAGAACTCGACTAAAAAATCTCAACATGGTAGAGTCAATTTAACTTTGTCAGAATTTTTTAATTCTCTTAAGAAGAAATTCTATCCCATAGGCCATATGCAATAGTTAATGATTAACTGACAAACTTTTAGGCAAGGGAAAGGTTAGTATGTCCAAGAGTACACCCATGAATTCATGAAAAAGGGCTATTGCATTAAATGTTCTATTATACACCTAGAATGCATTGCTTAAGTACATAGGTGGTCTTCAATCTTACCTAAGAAATTCTATTTTGGTTAGCATGTGTACAAGAAAGACACTTAGAGTCAAAAGATAAGGATAGTTTCATTGATACGTGTATTAAGAAGCCATCCAAGTTTGAAGTAAAATCAAAAGACAAAGGGAAGGGGAAAAAGGGAGCTATAGTGAAGAAAGAGGGTGAAAAAATGACATGCTCACATTGAAAGAAAGAGGGCCATGATCATTCCAGGTGCTGGAAGCTGCACCTAGATAAAAGGCCAAAGAAATATGGTGGAAACAATGGCAAACAAAAGACTATTGTTGTTGAAGTTCAACAAGATCTTGGATCTAATTCTGGAGATGAGACAAATAAAAAAAATGCTACTATCCAAGGTAAAGGAAAAGGTATATCTCTTTTATTAGCTATGAGTTATTCTAATATACTTGTGCAAGTACAAGTAAACAATCTTCTCCTAAAAAATGACAAGCAAAGGAATGAATTATTCCACATTCTGGTTGTTATCAAGCATAATATGGTTAATACATTATTTGATATGAGTTCTCAAGTTAATTTGACATCTGAAGAAGTTGTTAAAAATCATAATTTGACTGCAACAACTCATTTAAAACCATACCCTCTTGGATGGGTTTGTAATGATGCATAGTTACAAATAACTAAGCAATGTAAAATAAGATTTTCTATCACTGCAAACTTTGTAGATGAGGTAGAAATTGATGTTGTCCCTTTATATATTTGTATTCTTTTACTTAGAAGTCCCTATTTGTATGACTGATAGGCTATCTTCTATAGGGGGAGAACAAGTATCATCAATTTAAAGATAATATTGAATACATTGCATGGCCACATAAGATAAAGACCAATCTTGCACTAGTTAATGTTGGTCAAATGAAAATGTTAGTCAATTCTAGTAAGAAGTTTGTATTAATGATTGTAAAAGCCAAAGAAGATGAAACATCTGAGGCATTCAAGGGATGTGATCCAAACCATAAAGCTGGATTGGTCAAAGTTGTTTCTACTTATGATGACTTGTTTCAGGATCCGAAAGGATTACCTCCTAAGAGAGAGATACAACATGATATCCAATTACAACAAGATGTTCCACTTCCAAATATTGGTATGTACCATTTATTAGTCTTGTAGAATGAATTTAAATTAAGAAGCAGGTTCAGGAGATGGTTGAGAAAGGAGTTATCCATCGTAGTACTTTTCCTTACAGTTCTCCTATTTTTTGGTTCCAAAGAAAGATGGTATTTGGAGAATGTGCATCAACTACAAATATTTGAATAAGATAATGGTAAATAGTTGGTATCCTCTCCCTAGAATAGATGATTTTCTTGATCCGTTGAAATATGCAATTTATTTCACCAAGTTAGACTTGTGTAGTGGATATCATCAGATTGGAATTGTAGAGAATGATATTTGGAAAACTTCTTTTAAGAGGAAACAAGGACTTTACGAGTGGTTGGTTATTCCCTTTGGGATTTTTAATACACTAGCTACCTTTATGAGAGTCATGAATGATGTCTTTTGTCCATACATATATGATTTTGGCATAGTCTATCTAGATGATATCCTTATATTCAATAAGTCTTGGGATGATCATGTAATTCATTTAAAGAAGTTTTTTAAGGTACTTAGAAATTATTATTTTTTTGTAAAGTTGTCTAAATGTGAATTAGATAAGACATCCTTAGTGTACTTAGTCTATGTCATAGGAGGTGGTCAATTGAAAGTAGACCCTACGAAGATTGAATGTATTGTAAAATGGCCCAAGGCAAGTACTATCATTAAATTTGGAAGTTTCTTAGGTGCAGTCCAATCCTAGAGGAAGTTTATTGCAAACTTATCTTATATTGCATCATCGTTGTATGCACTAAATAGTACCAAGGAAAATTTTCATTGGGGAGGTTCACAACATAAGGCTTTTGACACTTTGAAGGACAAGTTGAGAACTACACCAATTATAGCTTTACCAGATTTAAATCAATCATTTGAGATCAAGATAGATGCAAGTTTTTTTTACATGGGAGTTGTACTCATGCAAAGAGGTAAACTAGTCTTCTACCACTCTGAAACATTTTGAGGAGTAGTAATTATCCCACTTATGATAATGAGCTTTATGCTTTAGTTTAAAGTTTAAAGAAATGGAAACACTACTTAATGGGTAAAGAAACTATAATCCACACTGATCACCATCCACTTCAATATTTGCACTCATAGTCTAAATTGTAACAAAGTAGGAATTTTAGGTGGATGGGTTTTCTTTAATAATTTCACTTAGTAATTAAGTATAATAAAGATACCCATAACAAGGTATTAGTCATGCTCTCTAGGAATCCTATTATGAATTCTTTGATAATCCTTCAGAATAGTTCTATGGTTCATGAAATTTTTCAGGAAGAATATGTTAATGATGAGAACTTTAAGGATATCTATACAACTTTAATCCAAGGTAAACATGTAGAAGAGAAACATTACTATGTGTAAGATAAATTGTTATATCACTTTGGAAAACTATGGATTCCTAAAGACTAGAAAAACACAAGTAATACGTGAAGTGTACACCTCTTTGATTGCAAGACATTTCAAGGTAAGTAAGACATAGGATCAACAACATAAATATTGTTAATGCCCTCATATGCAATAAATTGTCACTAAGTATATAAAATGATGTCTGATGTGTGGAACTAGGAAACCAACTAAGAAGAAATTGGATTTGTACACACCTTTAACCATACCATCCCATCCATTAGAAAATGTGTCTATGGAATTTGTAGGGGGTTTACCTATGTCTAGGAAGGAGAATGATTATTTGTATGTAGTAGTTGATTAGTTCAACAAAATGTGTATTTTAATGCCTTGTAAGAAACATGTCACTATTGAATTGACAACTCATGTTTACTTTCAATTTGTACGGGTTCATTTTGGGTTACCTACTTCTATTGTATTGAATCAAGATTCTCAATTCCTATGGTGATTTTAGGCATCTCTATGGGGAATTATGGATGCCAAGCTGAAGAAAATTACATCCTTTCATCCACAAACTGACTAACAGACATAGGTAGTCAACAAGATAGTTGTTTATCTACTCAGAGTTTGTTGTAGTAAGCATCCTAGGTTGTGGGATGAAAGTCTTCATTATGTGAAGCATGATTACAACCATGTGGCATACTCTTATACAAGGAGGTCTCCTTCTGAGACTTGCTTTAGGTACTTTCCTAAGACATCAATGGATTTTTCTTTTGGGAAGGACAATGTTGTTGATAGATGCCATGACACAAAAAGGGCTTTAAAGTTCATCCAGAAGTTCCAAGCTATCCACCAACTAGTAGAAGCATAGTTGGAGTAGATCTAATAAAAATACAAGGTTCACCATGAAAAGCATTAGATTGATCAGCATTTCTAAGTTTGTGATAGAGTTTGGTTACATATTAGTAAGGAAATAATGCAAGGTGAAGGAAGGAAGCTCAAGCCCATTTGATATGGTCCTTTTGAGATCTTATAAAAGATTGGTACCAATTTCTCTTTCCTTAATCTTCCTCTATACATGAAGATCTACTTGGTTTTCAATGTTGAGAATCTAAAGCTTTATGAACCTCCAATGATCTTGGATGAAGAAACTGACATTTAGTTTCCATTTGTTGATAATATTTCACTAGAGTACATGACAGAATTACAAGAAGATATTATCCTTGATAAGAAAGGCATAACTTCATGAATAGGATGAGTTGAATACCTCTGAGTGGGATTGAAAGGGACCCATCCAAGCAAGGCAATATGGATGGAGATTGGTAAAGTGAGTGACCTTACCCTCACATACTTTCCAAGTAATCAAACTTTCAGAGGTTTGAAATCTCTCTAGTGGGGAGGTCTAATCTGGGGGATAATATTAAATAAAAAATTAAAGTATCCCCAATTCTTTAAAAATTAGCTCCAAGTCAAAATTCATGATAAATTGGACTCAACACAACTTAAACAGGTGAAAAAGGAGTCCACACAAATGAGATATGGCTGGTCAAAGTTATGGTCAAACCAAGTAAAGAGGCCAAATAGAAAAGGAAAAAATAATCATCTCAAAAGTGTTCAAGCTTAGTCCCAAATTAAAGATCTCGATGAGAGATTTCCAATAACATTCATTTTGTCAATAATGGAGTCTGTATGTAGAAGTTATGGCAATTTGAAGTTCGAGGTGAAAGTGTGATGATTGATCCTGAGGATGTCAGCATGACATCATTATGCTGATCTAGAAGGGTATGCTGATGTGGCATAAAGTATAATTGCTCCATTCAAGATTTGACACATGTAAACATTACAGGAGTATGACTATGATGACATGGAAGATTTGGTCCAATTACATGTGGACATGTGGTAGGTTGAACACAAATGAGGAGGTGCCATGTGGCACCCTCAAAAAATGCCATGTGGTACCTAAGGGATGAAAGAGTTGTTTGTTTAAAAATTTCCAAGTATGGATTCAAACCCGTGACCTCCATATCTAAACTATCTTCCTTTGCCGCTAGACCACACATGCAATTTAGTACAATTTAGAAAGAAGTTTGTTATAAATAATAAAAAACCACTCCAAAGAGAGAATAGAGGCCGGTGGGGGTTGAACCCTTGACGACAGACTGCCCATAATATCTCATAAAATTTGTTATATATATATATCTCTTAAACTTTTTTTGGTGAAATTATATTTAAACTATAGCTAATCCCACCTATCCTTAGTTAAATAAGGATATGGGTTAAAACAAACCCCTTAAATTACATGGGAAAAAATCAATTGAAATTTGTAATAATGTAGAGGGACACAAAGACATAGTCCACCCAGATGAACTCCATTATCAATTGTGTTGTTTCTTCTATCTCTCTACTTTCTTTATTTTAGTTCATTAATTTTATATCCTTTATTCAATTAAGCATTTAATTTATGTTAATTCACTAATTAATTCTTTGGATTAACTTATGTAATTACTTTAGGCATTCCTCTATAATCATCCTAGATCCTAATTAGATAATATGCATTTCTCAAAATCATAAAATTGGAACCTGTGAAGTAAGTTTATATTCTTTGCTAAGTGGCAATCTTATAAGTGACGACAAATAGAAGTGAAAGGAATTCCCAAAATTTTGAAGGAGATGAATTCCCAAATTAATGAAGTATCTAAGTTGTGAAGCATAGCTCATTGGGATCTGATAGGCTAGTGGAAAGTTTGAAGTTCAAAGAGGTGCTAAGTGCGAGAAATTGATGTTGAGGTTTGGGATCAGAAGTAGAGAAGTGAGATTCCCAAAATCTCAATCAATTATCAGAAAAGGAAGGGAATGATTGCAAATTCCAATAGCTCATTAGAAAATGCTATAAAAAAGTACCATTTCTAAAATTCTGATGAAGCATCATAAATGGGAGCGAATAGTGTGATTTTTGAAACTCTTGTATCATCAAAAAATGGAGGAAAGTGATGTGTGCTCGAAATCCTGAACTCTATCAGAAGCTGCAGAGGGGAAGTAAAATCCCAAATTTTTTACGGGAATGTGCAAAATGACAAAGTGTTGGAAAATACAGGAAAGAAGTGAATTTTTGAAGAAAGGTTGGGAGATGGAGGAAGAGAAAAGTGTCAGAAATTGTAGAGAGGAAGTACATTTATGAAATTAAAAAAATGCATCTTGGTTATGCAATTACTAAATCTTTGAAGCATGGAACCTCGGTGTAATCAACAATTTTCTATGTGGTTGATGATTTACAAAGAAGGTTGAAGATCATCCTCTGAGAATTCCATGATGGTAGGTAAGTTTTTATTGTTATAACTTTTTTAGTGATTAACTTAATTTTATCTGTGTAGGCTATAAAGAGTGTGGAAGGATTTACGGAAGAGAGGGATGTAAATAATGTAGATGGAACAGGTCATCATGGTGAAGATCATAGTCATAGATATCATCCTTGATATAGTTAAAATTTCTTAGAGCACATCAAGGGATTTGGTAAATTTCTAAGGGATTAGTCCTTCTATCCAAATGTTTCAAAATGTTGTCTCAGGGAGCTTTTATGCAATCAAGTTTGTTGAGATGATTGTTAGTTATCAGTTAAGGGTTACAAATCTTTGTGAAAGAGTATGCCTTTTCTCCCAAATTGATTCCTCATTTATATATATGAGATCATTTTGGAAAACAATAGACACACTATAGAAAATAATCAATGGAATGAGTGAATTTCAAAAAGTCCAACTCTAAGTCTTATATAATTCTGTTAAATTTATCTCAAATAGTAATGAGACTAGACTACTCTCTTTTCTAGGTTCTAAGATAAGTGTTCAATTAACTGGTTCCTTTGTGATTTATATTTCTAATAAATATAAGCTAATTTGATTCTTTGTGCACATCATATTATTTGGTTATGTTTCAATTTTATCTCAGAATTACATGTGAGTTATTCCACATCTATTCTATTTTATTAGTCTCTTCTAGTAAGAGTTAAATTCAATAAAACTTATTAGACTACTAATCAGTAATTGAAGGCATTAAAGATTAGGTCAGTTGACAAGGTTATCCCGATGATAATCTTAAAAATTATTTCATAAAGGTTATACCTATGAGTTAATGAAAACAAAGAATCTATATCCCAATGGGAAGAAGGCGCTGATCACATCAATGCATATATAGATCAGTTCAAAATATAATTTACATAAGCATTTATTTGTTTGGTTGAAAGCAATTAGATATCAAAGATAATTTACATAATTCATATTTTGATTTTCTTAAGATTATATTGCCACCTTAAGGGAACATTTGAATAAACTAGACTATCTACTATAAAAAGTCTTTGAATAACACAAAAGATTGAGGTATAGGCTAACCCGCCTTGGTTCTGTAAAGCCTAAAGTGTAGGAATTCAATCTCACTATTGAGTGAATTTTTTTGTTGTTCAAGCCAAGTGGATAGTTTGATCACAAGGATTGGAATAGGTTGAGAACTTTCCAATCTGTTGATTTGGGAATCAACACACATACTAAAAGAATATTTTCTTAATTTTTTTTTTATAAAGTGCGATGCAGAGCATGGAAAGAAAAATAGAAGTCTCTTTTTATACTCATTTAAAATCATGGTTGACATTACCAAGGGAGGTATTCATAGTGGCAAGTACAAACATTAATCTCTTGAAGGAATGGATTTGATGGCTTACTTTTATGATCATAAATTTGTCATTAAGAATAAATTACAATGAAGGAGAGCCATAAAGAAGGGGTTAGAACAAAAAAACTTGTAATGTAAACATCAAACTAATAAGTTTCTCATCCATACATTTTTTAATTGGGCCTATATAATTGAAAGTGGTTTGTGGCAACATAAGAATCTCTAAATTTAATTGGAATCAAATATAAGCATGATGTTTGAACATTTAGGGTACAATCATCTCTTTGAATTTTATTATCTCTTTTATTTTCATTTTTCCATTTCTTATTAATTCGTGCATATAATACTTTATCTACTTGAATATATTCTTCTAAATTTTCTTTTTTCTTCTTTTCTCCTACTACTAGGGCTTAAATCATATCTTCTAGAGTATTTTAAGTGATTTGACTAATTGTAAAAATAAGTTTATATTTTGATGATAAGCTATTCAACAAGATGGCCTTATCATCATCATTATAAACTAGAGTTGTAACCTCTCCAACTTGCCTAATGAGAGATCTCAAATTGCTTATATGGTTTGATATTATAATTTGATTTTCTATTTTGAACCAAAAAGTTTAAATCTTATAGAGAACTTTGTATTGAAAACTTTTTCTCCAAATAATGTATTCAAAGTATCCAAAATCTCATTTGATGGTTTTTCTAAATTAATATGATGTAATTCAGAGTCAAAAAGAGAAAGACATATAATAGCCTTTTCTTTATCATCATTGTTATTCCAATCCGATTGTCTTTTTACATCTATATGTAATTTCTCCTTTCTATTTAATATTCATCAATTGCATTTGAGTTTTTATTTTCCAAGTGTGAAAATTTAATCTAGAATACTTATCCAAGAGAAAATCCATTTGAAAAAGAACTAAAATTCAAACATAAACTCACAAAACATCATCGCCAATTCAAGCATTATAAGTCATACAACAGTATACTGCCATTGTATATGTAATAATGTAATACATGATTTCTACGAGAAGGGAATGTATAGGAAATCTATAATTATCTACAATAGTAACTTCATGGTTTTCCTTATATAAAGTCAACCTTATCTATTATGATTAAAATGCACAACCATTTCAATAAATTGTAGCCTCATGCCTCTTTTCTATCTCTCACTCTTTGTAGGTATCTTCTTTTATAATTTCTTCTAAAATGCCAAATGACTATCGACTATTCTAAGAAAATTTAATATACCATAGTTTCACATATGGGTGATGCCACAAAGCTGTGACCCACTTTTAGGGATGAACAAAATCAACGACTTGGGAAATACAAACTTTAGCATCTTCGTACAAAGTTAATACTTCGAGCGAAGTGGTGGACATACTTCGAGCAAAGTGGTGGACCCACTTCGCACGAAGTAGCCTACACAAGGGGTTCCATGCGAAAACCCCTCTTCGCACGAAGTACCCTACGTAGGGGTCTTTGTGTGAAGAGGGTCTTCACACAAAGCCCCTTTGGGCTAGATTTTTTATATATTTTCGATGTTTTTTTTAATTCTCATTGTCACTATCAGAATTTGCGGACCCCAGGCCTTGGAGCAAAGCACCTCAGTACGCCAGCACACTAGCGCCTCCCGAGCTTCTTCAACATCTTCAGATTGTTAGCTATATCAGGTACACACATTTTTCTCATTTTTTATTGTAAATAATATTTTATATTTTATATTTTATTTAGTTATTTATTTTAAATAATATTTTATTTGTAGTAATGTTAGAAAATCGTAGTTAAATATTATCTAATATGTTATAAATTAAAAGTAGAATGTTAGAAAGTCATAATTAAATATTAGAAAATGATAGAAATATTTAAAATTGTAGTATAAATATTAGAATATGTTAGAAAATGGTAGAAAATCATAGTAGTTTGTTAGGGATTGTTAAAAAAAATTTACAAAACATTAGAAACTGTAGTAGAAATGTTAGAAAATATTTACAAAACATTAGAAATGTTAGAAAACATTAAGATCTTATAGAAATTATTAAAAATATTTTTTTTAAATTTCAAGTTTAAAGTTGTAAATATTAGGAATCTCTCTCTCTAACACATGTACACGTGTTTTTAGTAAATATTAGTTAGTTATTTGTTTTAAATAATTTTTAGTTTGTAAAAATCTTAGAAAATCATAGTTTAATTTTTGAAAATGATCTAGTAGTATGCTAGAAAACATTAAAAAAATTGTAGTACAGTATGTTTCTAGGACCCTTATTCATCCCTTACAACATATTAAGACACTTAGGATCCCTTAGGAATCTCAAGATCTTATAATACATATTAGGATGTCCTATGACCCATTGATGTACATGCTAGGTTTCATTAAAACATACAAGGACTCATTATTTCCCTTAAGGCTCCTTAAGACATTCTAGGATGAATTAATGTAACCTATGATCTCTTAGGACCTATTATGAGGCCTACAACCCCTTAAGACATTCTAGGACCATTACATATCTCTTATGACATCTTACTTGACACATAGGACCCCTTAGGACCCATACAACCCATTATTGTATCTTAAAATGTCCTAGGACACATTCATCTATCTTAGCTTTTGTTAATACATATGTGAACCCATCGTTGCCCGCAAGAACCCTTAAGACATACTAGTATCAATTAATGTAACTTAAGATCCCTTAGACCACTTATCACATCTATGACCCATTAACATTGTTGGAACATTATACATCCCTTACAACATTTTAAGACATATATGACCCATTCAGATCATCAATACCCATTAAAATATCTTAGGTTGTCTTAGGACACATTTATGTATCTTAGATTCAATTAATATCATACGAGGATCCACTAATGAAACCTAGGACCCCTTAGGACCTCTTATGTTACCCCTAAACCCTTAAGACACTCTACCTAACCCTTATCCATCCCTTACATTATCTTAAGACACATCTAGGACCCATTTTTATCCATGACCCCTTAAGACACTCTAGCACCACTTATTGCACCTATGACCCATTAACATTCCAGGACTCTTATCTAGATCCCTTAAGACCTCTTATGTTACCTACGACCCCTTAAGACACTCTAGGACCCTTATATATACCTTAGGACCTCTTATCTTACCCACAACCCCTTAAGACACTCTAGGACCACTTATTGCACCTACGACTCATTAACACTCTAGGAATCTTATCTGGATCCCTTATGAAATCATAAAACAAATATGAAACCTTAGGACCCCCAAGACCCATTAAATAATCTTAGGATGTCCTAGGACCACTTAGACCACTTATCACATCTATGACCCATTAATATTATGTTACCCATGACTCCTTAAGACACTCTAGGACTCTTATCTATACCTTAGGACCTCTTATGTTACCCATGACCCCTTAAGACACTCTAGGACCCTTATCTATAGCTTATGACATATTATGTTACCCATGACCCCTTAAGACACTCTAGGACCACTTATTGCACCTATGACTCATTAACATTCTAGGACTCTTATCTAGATCCCTTATGAAATCTTCAAACAAATATGAAACCTTAGGACCCCCAGGACCCATTAAAGAATCTTAGGATGTCCTAGGACCCCTTAGACCACTTATCACATCTATGACCCATTAATATTATGTTACCCACGACCCCTTAAGACACTCTAGGACTCTTATCTATACCTTAGGACCCCTTATGTTACCCATGACCCATTAAGACACTCTAGGACCCTTATCTATAGCTTATAACATCTTATGTTACCCACGACCCCTTAAGATACTCTAGAACCTCTTTTTGATAGATGGCAGCTCTGCATACACAAAAAGATTTTTACTCTACCTGGTTGGGATCCCACTCATAAGCTTATGTACTGATCTACATAAAACACCATTAGAGTCACCAGGTATGATTTCAAAACACTGTATTACTGCCTGTACAAGCAGCCCCTGCAATTCAAGTTCCCCTAAATCCTCCAATGGCTCAACCCAGAATGTATCCTTTTGTAGCTTTCAATCAAGGCAGCCCTTTAAATTTGCAGCAACATAATGACATACCTATATC
This sequence comes from Chamaecyparis obtusa, assembly GCA_027943335.1. Classification (NCBI taxonomy): domain Eukaryota; kingdom Viridiplantae; phylum Streptophyta; class Pinopsida; order Cupressales; family Cupressaceae; genus Chamaecyparis; species Chamaecyparis obtusa. The sequence continues at coordinate 279,807 of BSBK01010828.1, forward strand.
AGCCCTTAAGAGTCTACCCATTTTTACGGGAGAAGATCAAACCTCGACCATTGAGAAAATAAGAGATGTAGCATCCCTTTGTGCCCTTCATAATATAACAGAGGATAACATGGTTGTGAGGTTGCTGACAGCCTCTCTCAAGGGAAAAGCATTGCAATGGTTTAGAGGTCTAGCAGTGGGATCCATAGTTGATTGGGATGGGTTGGGTCAGGCCTTGACCAATCAATTTGAAGATAAGTCAAATCATCTCTCGTTGGTTGAGCATTTAACTACTATCAAAAGAGCACCTCAAGAATACATGATGGATTTTAATTTTAGATTTCAAAGAATGTGGCATAGAATACCAGCTACAGTTAGACCATCAAGCCAGCATGCTTTCTTGTATTATCTAAGAGCCCTTAATAGTGATATCTCTGTTATGATCTAATCTATGGGAGGGAATAATTTACCAGCAACATATGATCTTGCCATAAGAGTTGAAAATAGCCTAATCCAAGCTGGAAAGATAGCCCCAAGGCCTCCAATGCCTATTTTCCTAGAGCTCCATCCTATTCCTAAAGTAATTCCAACCTTGGCATCTATTCCACCTCTCCCTGCTCCTCCTCAACAAGTTGTTAGCCCAGTTGTGAATCAATCCCAAGAGCTGACTGAGATTAAAAAGGCCTTGCTAAATGTTAATAATGAGTTGGTCAGTCTAAAGAAACAGCAGTCCCAACCTTACCAACAACCTTATCAATAGCCTTATCAGCAGCCCTATCAAAATTATTACCAGCAAAACAGGCCAGAATATCAACAAGGCCAGCAAGGTCAAGCAAGAAATTATAACCAAAAATCCAGCCAGCCTTATAATCCTAATATTCCTAGTGCTTCTAGGGAGTTGGTTCCTATAGCTCAGAATAATATAGCACAAGAATATCAATGGGGCTGCCCATGCAATTAGCAACATATCCAAGGGATGTGTCGTAATAGCTATGCTCAGGCCCTCATGGTGCAGAACAACGTGATGATGCCGTAGGAGATAGTTCAAGAGCCAGAGGTTCAGCCAGGTCCAGTTGTTACTCCAAATGAGTTGCAAACTCCTGAGGTGGCATGGGTGAATTTTCAGAAAGAAGATTTTTGTGAGGTGAATTTCTCACTAAGTGATAACCCAAACTACATCCCAGTTGCAGCTAACACCAGGTCTAAGAAGAAGGCTTTGGAGGCTGAACAAGTGGCCTCTACCAATTAACAAGCTCCTGTTGTGAATCCACAACCCAAAGCAGTTCAAGCTCCAGCCTTAAACCAGTCTAAGGAGGCTAAAGAACTAGTCAAGATAGCTACACAGTTGGTATCTATACAAACAGAGACTGTTGTGCCAAAAGGACAGCCCAAAGTGAATTTGGGATCTTTTAATATAGTAGAACAAATGAGGAAAACCTCTATCAATGTGCCTTTGATGGACACCCTGGTGATCCCTAGTCAAAAGGAGCTGATACTGAATGAATTGGTTAAGATCTCACCAAATCAAGAGGCTATTTTAGAACAGCCTAGGGTCCTAGTAGCTGAAACACCTCAAGTGAAGTAGCACAAAGAAGAAATCAGCTCACAACCCATTGTTGTCCCATAGGTTAAACCTCCTCCTTTCTATGTAACTCTTATTGTTGAGGATTTCCTAGTTCATAATTGTATGATAGATTCAGGAGCTAGTAGTTCTCTGATTTCTAAGTAGTTAGTAGACCTACTAGGATTATCTTATGAGCCAATAGATAGGCCCATTGTTCAGTTGGATGGGTCATCATTTAGTACTTTGGGAGTTATAAAAGACCTGAGCCTCACTCTACATGAATGCCCCAATTTCTCCATTCCCCAGGATGTCTATGTCATAGATTTGCCCCCTCATTTTACTATTTGTCTAAGCAGAGAGTTCACTGCTAGGTTGGGGGGATATCTCTCAGCTAATTGGTCTCATCTATACTTCAGAACCAAATATGGAACTAGGGTTAGAATTAAGTCTGAAGCTTTTGCAAAAAATCATGCTGAGCCATATACTCCAAGCCCTATAAATGCCAATCTAATGTATCATGAACAAGATCCAAGTGATTTCGAATCTAAGATCAATGCTAGAAAGATTCCTAATATTGGCTTAGATGAGTGGGCTGAAAGAGATTTACAAGAAGATGACCCTTTTAGAAACATGGAAGTTTCTGGTATTGGAATGTTTATCATTCATGAAGAAGGTGTTGTGATACCAGATCTAATGAAAAAGGAAGAAAAGCCTTTTGCTAGTCAGAATGATGATTTGTGGTAGCTATTCTTTGATGGTGCCAGAAGTAAGGTTGGTTCAGGAGGAGGAGCTGTCCTAGTTTCTCCAGAAGGACAAAGGTATTACTTTGCAGTTCATTTTTGTTTCAGCTGTACTGACAATACAACAGAGTATGAAGCATTGATTCATTGTTTAGAATGGGCTAGACAAAGAGGAATCAAATGCCTTGAAGTTATAGGTGATAGTGAGTTAGTGGTCAATCAAATTCGTGGCACTAACCTCACAAATAATGATACACTTAAGATGTATAAGCACAGGGTTTGGGATTTAATAGAAGATTTTCGTGCTTTTAATCTAGTTGTTGTTCCAAGAAATTAGAACAAACATGCATACAAGTTGGCTGCAATGGGAGAAGAATATGATATTCCCAAAGAGGTCCAAAATCCCAATTCTCAGCATGTAAAGATTCTAGTAAGACCATCCATACTAGACAACCAAGTGAGCTGGCAAGTTTTTGAGAATGATGAATAGATTTCAATTTTTTGATAGAAGAAGCTGAGTTCTCCAAAGTTAACCAGAGTAAACATGCTCATCAGTATGGTGACCAAATGTTACAGTTGAAGAGTAATAAACTTCCTAAAGGAATGGTCATGCTTGAGTCTGTATTTAATGTTGATGATCAATTTAGGGGAGACAAAGCCAGTATGATAGTTAAAGAAGAACACTACTAGTCTGTGGAGGTTCTTAAGGACAAATACCTTAAGCTTGGAAAGGTATGCACACAGCCAAAATAGCAAGCCTTTATTTCATTATGTCAAGAATATAGTGATGTCTTTGCATGGGAATACTATGACCTGAAGGGATTTGATCCTCATTTAGCCCAACACACCATTGAGCTAGAACCCCATGCCAAACCAGTGAGACAGAAATAGAGACCTATCAATCCTATGTTAGAAGTCCTGATGAAAATAGAGTTGAGAAAGATGATTGAGGCCAATATTATTTTTCACATTCTGCACACCTCTTGGGTCTCTAATCTAGTACCAATTAGGAAGAAGAATGGCGAAATCCAGTTATGTGTGGATTTCAAAGATCTTAATAGAGCCTCACTCAAAGATCATCACCCACTGCCATCTATGGAACAGATTTTGCAGCACGTCTCAGGGTCTGAAAGATTTTCTTTGTTAGATGGCTTCTCTGGTTATAACCAGGTCCTGGTTAAGGAGGAAGATCAATATAAAAATGCATTCACCACTAAATGAGGCACTATGGCATATAGGAATATGCCTTCTGGGCTGTCTAATGCTAGTGCTACATTCCAGAAAGCCATGAAGATGGCGTTTGCTAGCCTGATGAACAAGTTTGTTTTGGTCTACCTCAATGACATAACTGTCTTTTCAAAAGACAAAGGATCACCTGACTCATCTAAAGCTGATCTTTAAGAGGTGCAGAGAGTTTGGAGTCTCACTAAATCCTAAGAAGTGCATCTTTGCCATACATGAAGGCAGACTACTGGGGCACATTATTTCTAAACAAGGAACAACCATTGATCCTAAGAGGGTAAACGCCATCCTAGCTCTACCCCTGCCAGCTCAAAAGAAAGGATTATAGAGTTTTCTTGGAAGAATCAACTTCTTGAGGAGGTTCATTCCAAACATTGCAGCACTTCTAAAGCCTATGACCCAAATGTTGAAGAAGAACTCAACCTTCCATTTGTAATACCCCAAAAATGGGCTATAGGTTCATTAACCTCCTACATCTTCAAATCAAATGAAATTGACTTCAAAGTCCTAACCTAAGGCACATCAGCACATTATTGAATCTTAATTGATTATCTCAAATTCTACATCAGGGAATATTCCTAGCAATATTCGTATTTATCATAATTATCTTTAATTTAATAATTATTTGGTGATAAATCCTATTTATCCTAAAGTTTGATTAATTGAATATTCTAAATATTTAATTAATTAGATTTAATACTGCCACTTAATTATTCAATTGAATTTAATTATATTTATTCATAAAATGTTATTATTTAAATTTGACAATAAATCAAAATTCCTATCATTAATTGATTAAATTCTTATTTAATTAATTAAAGCAAGTTGTCATATTTAATGATATTATTTTTTAATAAATTTTGATTAAAATAATTGATTAACCCACAAATCAATTATTTTTAAATTTAAAATAAGTTAAGTTGAAGATAAATCACTTTATTTATTTAATTAATTCATATTAAATTATGCACAATCAAAAAAGAAGTCAACTAGAAATCAACAATCAACTTTAAATTTAAACTCAACATTCAATTGTGAGTTGAAAATTGAACTAAATTCTCTTTGGAATTAAAAAGTTATTTTTGCATGATTTTGCATGTTTTTATGGATTAATTAATATTTAATTCTTGTTGACTCAAAAATCAACCTGAGTTCATCAAGAGCGATTTATGGCTTTTCTCATGCACCTCCAAAGCCCTAGATTTCTATAAAATCAAGGCTCAGCTCTTCACAAATCATCCACAAAATCCACAGAATTTGCGTACTTACTTTGGCGAATTGACATCAGAGGAATCATCAAGCTTCTTGCGAATCAGCATTTTGTGAGATCAATCTTGTTTTCAATTCATTCTAGTTTCATATTTCGTATCATTGTTAGCTTAATTTGCATATCATAGATCAATTTCATCTAGCTTAGAACTCATATCAGATTCTTCATCATAATTGCATAGAAAATACAAAAATATAGATTAATTTACATTCATTCCATATCTAGATTTTGCATTCAAATCCTTCATTTAGGTGTCGTCAAGGTCACTGATCTTGATAACAATCTGAGAACATCATACTCGCACCTATTAGAAAATGGTAAATCGCCTGGTTAGTTTAGCTTTCAATTCATTACACAATTTCATTTTTGCTAACCTCTAATGTTTTACTAAAGTGTTGAGTCTATAGATTAGGTACAATTTTCACACACATATTTCTGGTGCCCACCGTCGGGAAACCCACCTTTACATGCTAGTTTTGATTTTTTGGGGGAGCTAAAACCCTAAAGTTTCAAAGATTTAATTTTATCTCCCAAACAGCTTGGATTTTTTCTCTAAAAGTTTTTTTTCAAGTTGGACACATATCAGGGAAGCTACAGTAAAAAAGTTAGAATTTTCTGAGATGTTTTGAATTTTTAATAAGCTTTTCTTGAAATTCCAGAAAAAATCAATATCTAATGCAAATCAGCATATTTTTTAGAAATTTTTACATTTTTAGAAAGATCTTTAAATTCTATAGGGGGTCCATTCTTTGTATTTTAAATTTGGACACAATATAATAGCTCAAATAGTCAATTTATAAAAACTAGTCTATTTTGGTAAAATGGGTCTCTAGGGCACAAATGAAGAAATTTTTCTAAAATTTTTACATTTTTGAAAATCTTTTTACTTTTTAGTAGGGGTCTCTATTCTAATTTTCTATTTTTGTGGCCAAAATTATATCAAAAAAATCAGATCTTGTTGACTAGGTCAAATGCAGCAAAAAAAATAAAATTTTGTGATGGGTATGCACTTTTTTTTTTTACATGGTTCAATGAATGATATGAGTTGTCATTTGGGTTAATTTCTAGTTATTATTGCTGATAATAATTGATTTTTAGAGCTAAACCTAGGGTTTTCATAAGTTGAAGATACGTTGCATATCTTGTTTGCTTGTTTGCTTGTTTTCTTATCAGAGAGTTTGTTGTTTTCTTGCATGGGATTGCTTAACAAAGATAAAAATCAAGTAAATATCTACTAAGCACATCACAAGGATCTCAAGTATTCTACTTGTTCTGATAATATTTTGATTTGGACTTAAAATAAATCTCTCGTGTGTCTAGCTTGAGTAGGTTGTGACACCTTAGGTATTCATTTAAGTAGTCTTAGATACTTGTGATTGATCTAGATTTCTATCTTGGGTTATTGGACTCACTAATCTATCGGCCCCTCATTCCACCCCATGGTTCCAATCTCAGTGCCATAAAGGGGAGGGGTCTAGAGGATAGAAGCGTTAATTGTTCCACCAAGCAACCCTTTTGTGCTTTTTAGAACTCACTTGTTTTCTAAGTTGTGGACTCATTTTTAGCTTCTGTGAGGGGTTAATTGTTCCACCTTGTGGACTCACCTCATATTCTCTATAAGCGTTAAGTGTTCCTCTTTTTTCTTTTGGGTACTTTCGGTAGATTTACTTTCAGAAATATATCTGTGCTCACATAGTAATTAGGCCCTATGAACACTATTTGTGATTCTTGAGAGATTGGATTCCTAGTGAAATCCTTCTCGACGATGGAATCCTTGTAGGTAGGGAGGATACTTAGTGTGTTTCATGTTCTACTCAGTTAGTGCATCTTCTCTTATTGATCGATACATTCTCTCTCCAAAGAGGTTGATAGATCACGTGGGGTTGACATCACAGACCTTGGTGAAACAAAATTTGTCTTAGCGTGTCAGATTAATCTTCTTGCTTTGTTTGGGTTAAAAGTGAAGAGGCGTCAAAACCTTGGATTTGGAGCCAAGTCTCCATGTGGTATATCTTGTGAGTCATCTTTAGAGAGGGTTAACCGTAGTGGACATTCCCTTAATTGGGTCAACCATGTTGATGAAACCTCAAGCAGTAATAGCCATTTTAGATGTGATAGTAACAACCACTATATAAATGTCTTTGTGGAAGAAATCTTCACAGGTGTGGTTCATTGTTGGGTTGTCAGATCTCCCTAGTAGCTCCTGATTAATTAAATTCTCGGACTATGTCAAAACCCTGGTGCACCGGGATTGGAGTTCACCCCTTTGGATCATAAAAGTTGTAGAGTCAAACCATTACTAAAAACCCTAGCGAGGCCAAATATTTATTTTATAGGGTATATGTGCGTTATTGCAAAACATTTTTGGAACATACACAATTAGCACTTCTAAGGATTAGAACTAATAAGTCACTTGATTGTTCATGCACAAGGTTGCTTTTGCCCTTGTTCATTATTTCCAAACATGCTTGAAATCATGTACTTGCTATTTTACGTGCTTTTTTATCTATCTGGTTACTGAAAATGAAAAAATTTGTTACAATCCTCAAATCTAGACAGTACAATTTGCAAACAATCCAAATCTGAAAACTCAAAATTTGCAAAATCTGAAGTAAAATTCTTTTCTGGAGTCAAAATTCATCTCAGGAGGTCAAAAATTCATACGAGTTTCTATCAAGTGTCGTTTCATTACTGCCCATTTGTCATATGATAGAGAACCCAGTGTCATACGAGTCTTTCTGCCAGTCAAATTCAAAAAGTCAAATCCTGCTAGCAACTGTCATATGAGTTTTTCAACTGTCGTTTCATAGTATACCCATTGTCGTATGAGTCTGCAGAGTGTCGTTTGGGAAATTTTTGAAAGTTGTCAGAAAATTGTCAGAATTGCCAGATATTTAGCTTTTTTAGCCTATTTCCAGAATCTGTCAAACAAATCACTATGTCAGGAACAAAGCAATAGCTATTGAGAATCCTGTCATTTTCCAAAAGTGGTCTTTTGAATCTGATTCAGCCTTCTATTTAATTGATTTGAGTCTTTATCATCTTGTGTCAAAACCTTGTCATAACTATCAATCTTCTATCAAATATTCAAAAATAGACTGTGTTGTGAACTCGTATCCGCTATCTTTTGGGAAATCTACCCATACATCTAGGGCACAATATCCTTCACCCACATCTAATCAAATCTTCAAATCAATCAAACCTTGAGAAGGTTGCATCATCTGATCATCTTGATTCAATTCAGTCTTCAGTCATCTGGATCTTATTCTTTTTTTCACTCAAAGTTGATGGTGGAAACCAGAGCTTCCTCACACAAGAATTCTAGAGAAGCATCCTAGACCTTACCTATAACCACTACTAGGGGTCCAACTCTTGAGCAACTCATCAATTTTGGTCTTTATGAGGATGACGATATTGGCAAATTTCGATTAAAAACTGGTTACATTCCTCCTCCATCAACTCACCGAGGTACCCAACAAACCCCACATTAATTTATTCTAGGGAGTCCACAAACTCCTACCATGTCTCAAGCAAGGACAAACTTTGGCTCTCAAGGAGCTCAATCTCAACATGGTGCAAATCAGGAACCCACACCTAAAGAAATTGCTCAATATCAAAGTGATGATAACTTCAAATGAATGATGAAGCATTTCTTGAAAGAAGATAGAGAAGCATACTTTTCACAATTGGCTCATCAAGGAGCTAAGCTTCCTCCTAATTTTAATGTCAAAGCTATCATCACACATGAGGAAGAAACTTTGATAACGGCTATGATGAAATAGATACATGCTTTACAAGTCAAACTTAATAGCCTTAAGAAAGAAAAGGAACCCAAAGAGTTCTCCATGGAAGCTCTATGCCCTTTTCCTTTTGACAAAGACTTGTATATGCCACCATTTCTGAAAAGAGTGGAGATGCCGAAGTATGATAAGTATGATGGACACTCAAATCCTCAAGATCATGTCAAAGAATTTTGTACACAATCTATGGAGTTCATGCATGAACTGACCTATCTGATGTGCCTCTTTCCTAGATCTCTAGGTGGAGCAGCCATCCATTGGTTCTCTAGATTGCCTTCTACTATCAAAACTTTTGAGGAGTTGATCAAATTTTTTTATCAGCAATACTCCTACAATATTCAACATCCAGTCACCATGATTGATATCTATAATCTCAAGCAATATCCAGGAGAACCATTCCTAACATTTCTCAAGAGATGGAGGAAGAAGTTCTCTCTATATGCTAGACCTATTCCAGAAATAGAAAAACTAGAAATCTTCATCAATAACCTTGTTCCAGAAATCAATTATCCTCTACAAATGCAAGATCATACATTTTTTGATAAGATGGTGGATAATGCTATCAAAATCAAAAAAGTGCTTGTGAAAAAAGGAGAAATCACACTTCAAAAAGACAAGCATGAATCAGGATCCAGTTCTAAAGATAAGAACAAGAATTGGAACAAGAACAAAGGCATCGTCATAGATGGCATTGTTGATACTATCTATGCCCCATCAAAGGCACTAGCCTACAATCTGACTCTTGGTTCCCAAGCCATAAAAGCTTTAGAACAAAAGTCATCTGAACCATTCCAAAAGAAGCTAGAATACAAATCTTGGGATAAACATTGAAAGTTCATTCCTCTTGGAGAATCTTTAGAATCGGCTATGAAAACCCTATTGGCTGATAACATCATCTCTTTGCCAGCAATCTGACCACCTGATTCTAAGCCTAAGCCAAAATGGTGGAGAGAAAATGAATTTTGTGATTTCCATCAAGGTAAAGGTCACAAAATGAATAATTGCTTCCAGTTGAAACACACCATTCAAGATCTAATCAATAATGGAGACATCACAATTGACAATCCTAAGAGAAATAATGATCATACGACATTTATAGAACCATTTCCACAACATGGTCAAGGAGTTTCAACTTCTCAGCCTAATATGGGGGCAAAAGTCAACTATGCCTACCTTGGAAATAATGCTATCATCAATATGGTTGAACCCTATCTCTCAGAGCATTGTAATGTCATCACATTTGTAAGAAGAGATAGACAAAATCAATCCACCAATGTAGTTACTCGATCACAATCCCAAGTACATCTGAAAGGACAAATCCCAAACTCATCAAATGTCCCTAAGGTGCCCTTCAATCTTTCATCTACTTCTAAACAGAAGGCTGCTTCCAAATCTTCCAATTCTAAAGATACAAGGCCTACATCTTATAGCATTGTTCAACAACTCTAACACACTAATGCCAAAATCTCCATGTTTGAGTTGCTTTGAATATCTCCAGCTTACAGAGCCATACTAGACAAAGCTTTGCTCGGTTCCAATGTTCCTGATGACCTTGATTTAGATAGGTTCCAGACTATGGTTGGACATCTTACATCTTCACAATATATCTCCTTTTCAGAGGATGATGACAACTCCTTGAGTCACCCACATAATCTGCCTTTGCATATAGAAGTCTTGATCCAGAACCGTAGAGTCAAATGTGTGTTGATAGATGGGGGTGCTGGCCTAAACATTTGTTCTTGCAACTTGATCACACAATTGGGATTTTCAGAATTGGCTATTGATCCTCGAAAGAAGATAACCATAAAAGCCTATGATGAACAAGAAAGATCTTCTAAAGGCACCATTGTCTTACTCATCCGAGTGGGTCCAGTTATCAAAGATACCATCTGTCAAGTGCTTGATCTACCTTTGGCCTACAACATCCTCCTAGGGAGACCATGGGTACATGAAATGCAAGCTATTCCTTCTACATACCATCAATGTTTGAAGTTTCTTTATGACGGAGTAGAGGTTACTATCCCTATAGATCTGAATACAACTTGCAATACATTGAAGGAAAGTGTTGATAAGCTTGTGCCTAATAATAGAGAATCTTCCATTGAATCAACTAAAGAAGCATCCACATCTAAAATGGAAGATCTTGCAAAAGAGGTTAATATCAAAGAAAATAGTATGGGAGAATATACTATGGAGACAGTCTTATCTTTGACATCTCTCCCTATCTCACCTAAGTCTTATGGACAATCTTTGAAACAATCCAAGCCCAAACCTAAGGAACCTCTTGAAGCATATAAAAATAATTTTGTGGCAGAACAAGTATCCAAGCAAGAGTTTGAAGAGGATGAAGATGTGCTATCATGGCTATACAAAGATGAACCTAAATCCCACAATGTTCAAACTAGCAACTCTACAACACCACAAATCCCTTCTAAGTCATACGGTCCAGGAAATAAGTTGATAGCTAAGATGGGATATTTAGGTAAAGGACCTCTAGGAGTCAGAGGAAAAGGTCTTGTGACACCTCTCCCACATACTGGTAGAGAAAATAAGAATATTGTTGGCCTAGGCTTTAAGAAGAAACCCTATCACCTCAAGGGTAATTTTTCTCATGTCATAGAGTAGATTGCATTAGGAGAATCTCTTCTTAAGAAAGAAGAAATAGAACCATCAAATAGTGATTTAGATAGCTAAGAACTCATCCCCTATGAAAAATTTCCTAAGAAGATCAAAGACCTTCTTGATGATAAAGATGATACAATCAAAAGAATTAATGTAGTAGAAACACAAGAACCTACTATCAATCAAGAAATAGTTGCAACACAAGAACTAGCTAATCTCAAAAATAATCAAGAAGAAGAAGGTGGTAGTTATTATAAAACTGATTCCCATGAGTATGAATTCAAATCAGAAACTAAGGGTAACCCCTCTTGGGGTATTCACCTTGACTTTACTCATGTTCTAAGATTTCCTAGAGATCCTGAATCAGAAGCTGAATCAAATGACTATGAATGGGGAGCCATTCTAGAACCAGATGAAGATGAGCTTATTATAGAGAAACATGTTGATGTTATTCACCAATATGCACCTAACCCCAATGTAAGTTTAGAGCGAAATGATGAACCTATCGAGTCTGATCCACCTATGGCAGAATTGGACTCCCACAATGACATTGAGCCTATTCACGAATTGAATGTCTTAAGTTGTAATATCACCTTTGAACTCAAGCGTTGGGTTAGGACTAATGATGACATATCTATATCCATAAACACTATCTCCCAATCTTTCCCTATTTTCACTATCCAATATCCAGACCTTATTGATCAAACCTCCACAAATCCGAGCCATGGTATTTATACCTTCCCGAATGACTATGCCCTTGCTTGTTACCTCAATGTAGTTGAGCCTATGAGGACTTCCATCAATGAACCGAGTGTCAACATGACTGAGTCGGACATCAAATATCTTAGTCAAAAAAATAAGAATAAAAATAAAAAGAAAAAGAGTTTTGAGGGTGAAAACCACTTTGTGGCAGTCTCAGAACCTACAAAAGTAAAAATAAAAGATGTATCCAAAGGTGAAAACCTCTCTGAGGCACCTAAGGATGAGATATTTGATGTCCTTCTGAGTCATTTATAGGACAGATCTCGAGTTCTAATTGAGCCCACTCAATCCATCAATTTGGGTACAATAGAGGAACCACAATTGGTACATATAGCACAATCATTATCAGAAGAAGAGAAGCAAAAATTTACTACATTCCTAACAAAGAAGAAGATCAACTTTGCATGGAAATACTCAGATATGCCATGGTTTGATCCTAATCTTATCATGCACCATTTATCTATAGCTCCTAATATAAAACTTGTCAAGCAAAAATTGAGAAAGATGCATCCTCATGTTGCACTCTTGGTAAAAGCTAAATTAGAAAAGCTCCTAAAAGCTGGATTCATCTGTGTTATTGACTATGCAAATTGGATCTCCAATATTGTACTTGTTTCTAAACCAGATGGTTCAATCAGAGTGTGCACAAACTTTAGAGATGTGAATAGAGCGTGCCCTAAGGATGATTTTCCACTACCTAACATTGATATGATAGTGGACATGACTGCGGGTTTCGAGATGTATTCCTTAATGGATGGTTTCTCTGGATATAACCAAATAAAAATTGCTCCAGAGGATCAAGAGAAAATTGCTTTCACATGTGCATGGGGTACCTTCTATTGGAATGTCATGCCATTTGGGCTTAAAAATGCTGGTGCTACATATCAAAGAGCAATGACATCTATTTTCCATGACATGATGCATTGAACCATGGAATATTATGTTGATGACACATTAGCAAAATCTATGATCAGAACTAAACATCTAAAGGACCTGAGCAAGATTCTAGATAGAATGGAAAAATTTAGTCTAAGACTAAATCCTAAGAAGTGTGCTTTTGGTGTCACTTCTGGAAAACTCTTAGGATACATAGTTTCAAAGAAAGGCATTGAAGTTGATCCAGCTAAAGTAAAGGCTATAATGGAGATGCAATCCCCTAAGAATATCAGTCAATGAGGACATTGCAAGGAAGAGTTCAATCTATAAGAAGTTTCATATCACAACTAGCGGACATATCACAGGCTTTTACAAAAACATTACATAAAGGTGTGACCTTTGCATGGAATGAAGAATGTGAAAAGAACTTTGACCATATCAAGAAATATCTATCAAATCCTCCTATCTTGATGCCTCCTATTCATGGGAAGCCATTGATCTTATATGTCTCTACAATAGATACATCACTAGGGGCATTGTTAGCATAGCATGATGAGAACAAAAAGGAAAGAGCTATATACTATATCAGTAGGACATTGGTTGCATATGAAAAGAACTATTCAATGATTGAGAAAGCTTGTCTAGCTATGATCTTCGCATCACAAAAATTGAGACATTACATGTTAGCTCATACCACACATTTGGTAGCTAAGATTGATCCACTCAAGTACCTTCTAAGAAAAGTTGCCCTCACAAGTAGATTAGCTAAATGGGTCATGCTCTTAAGTGAATTTGACATTGAATATGTAGAATGAAAAGCTATCAAAGGATAGGCTATTGCTGATCAATTAGCAGATGCACCTATGATTGATGACACACCACTACAAATGGAATTTCTAGATTCCTCTATCATGCATCTTTCTTCTAGAGAATGGAAATTATTCTTTAATGGCTCCTATACACATAATGGATCCAGAGCAGGCATATTGTTCATAACTCCTCAAGGATACTCAATCCCAAAAGTATTCAGATTAAAGTTTCCTTGGACAAACAATATTGCAGAATATGAAGCCCTTTTGAATGGTATGAAACTAGTAATTGAGTGGAGAGTGACAGAGCTACACATTCATGGAGACTCTCAACTTGTTATTCATCAAGTCAATGATGTGTACCAAACTAAAGATGAAAAGCTCATTCCTTAGAAGAGAATGGTAGATGATATAAAGAAGTATTTCATATCTATCACATTTGAGCAAATTCCTAGAATGGAGAACAAGGCTGCTAATGCAATGGCAACGCTATCTACTTTATTATAGTAGCCTGAACATGAGCTACGCTATGAGCTCCTGGTGGAAGAACTATCTTATCCTGCATATGACTCCCCCAAAACCCACATGATTTGCACTATTGTAGGTCATGATTCATCTAGATACAAAAACCTATTTTCCTATCTCCAAGACCAAATTATCCCTGATACTTTCAACCGCCATGAAAAGAGATACCTTATCTGAAATGCCTCCCGATATGTCATCATTGGTCACGATCTGTACAAATGAGGTCTAGATGGTACACTACTTAGATGTTTAGAATGGGAAGAGTCTGAACGTGCATTAGAGGAAGTCCATGATGGTATTTGTAGGTCACACTCAAACAGTTTAACACTAGCTCAAAAACTTATTAGGGCTAGGTACTATTGGCCTGAAATGGAGAAAGAGGCTATTAAGTTTGCTAAGAATTGTCAAAAGTGCCAAGTGCATGGCAACTTAATTCATGCTCCAGGGAGAGCTCTAATCCCCTTTACAATGCAATGGCCTTTCCATCAATGGGCATTTGATCTTATCGAGATGATTCATCCTCATTCTTCTAATGGACATACCCATATAATCATAGCTACAGATTATTTTACAAAATGGGTAGAAGCAGTCCCTTTGACACAAGAAACTGGAAAGAAAATATCTATGTTCATATTGAACTATATCATATGCAGATATGGGATAACTCATTCCATAATCACAGATAACGGTGGCCAATTCAAGAACAAAGACCTAGATGATTTATGTGCCAAATTCAAGATCACACAACATTGGTCTTCTATCTACTATCCTTAAGGGAATGGACAAGAAGAAGCTTCTAACAAGAATCTATTGAAAATCTTACACTGAACAGTTAATAAAATAGGAAGAGACTGGCATCTCATGATCAATCCAGCTCTCTAGGCCTACAAAACAAGTATCAAAACACCTACTGGGGCTACACCTTTCACTTTAGTTTATGGGTCTGAAGCGGTACTGCCTATTGAGGTTGAAATCCCATCACTAAGAATCAAAATGCATGGTCTAGTAATTGATGATGACTACAGAGTGTCTAGGTTGCAAGAACTTGAACTACTAGATGAGCGCAAACAAGCAGTGTATGATCATCTTAGAGTATATCATAAGAGAATGTCTAGAGGCTACAACAAGAAAGTTAGACACAGAGAATTTCAAGTTGGTGATCTAGTCTTGAGAGAGAATCCTAAAAATCAATCACATCAAGAACGCAAGGGGAAGTTTGAACCCAATTGGCTGGGTCCCTTTGTAATCACTGCTACTTTTGGCTCTAGTGCCTATCAACTCTCAACGACTGAAGGAGAACAGTTCTGAGAACCAATCAACATTCTCCATCTGAAGAAATTCTATGCCTAAGGCATTCAGTGTATGGTAAAATGTCCTGAAAAAATGAACATCTTGGTAAAAACCTAGCAATGGCACCTTGATGATTCACAAAAAAAGTTTTAAAAAAAAAAAATTTCAAAAAAATTGAAAAAATGAAAAAAAAGAAAAAAAAAAGTGCCTTGGTGAAAATCTAGAAACAGGTGCCTTGGTAGCAAAAATAGAATCTCTGCCAAGATGGTGAAAACCCAACAAATGGGTGCCTCTTGTTTCAAAATGCTCCATCTATCAAT
The DNA here is from genome assembly GCA_027943335.1 of Chamaecyparis obtusa. Lineage (NCBI taxonomy): Eukaryota > Viridiplantae > Streptophyta > Pinopsida > Cupressales > Cupressaceae > Chamaecyparis > Chamaecyparis obtusa. The sequence continues at coordinate 295,606 of BSBK01010828.1, forward strand.
GCAATCTCGGTCTTTCCTAGCTTTCAGTCTTGCTTAGTTTGTACATATCTCTCGGTTTGTTTCTGCATTCTTGTTCTCAATAAGTCAATTTGTACACCAATCAGCTCAAGCATCTGTATCCTATCAATGCTTAAAACTTGGGGGCAATCAATATCATATCCTATGGTCTCCCATGTATCTGAGACGTGTCATATCTAGTCAGAGTCCTTTGAAGCTTCATGTGAGTCAGTCAGTCAGTCTTGTCTCCAGAAAGAATTTTGCATCAACAATGCAATCAAACATCAAAACTCAACTGAAAACAATCTATTCTTTTTACATGCTTTTATCTCCTTGTATGCTTACTGATTCACATTGAGATTTTTGCATATTGTGTCCCTTCGAGCTCTTCGATGATGTCCTTTATAGGATTTAGAGAGTGATGACTGGGGGCATAATCTTTTCTTTGTCTTCTACTTGTATGTGAAAATCTAATAACTTTGGAAATTCTGGATTGAAATGGTGTCTGACTATAAGAGCCTCTATCTCAAATTGGAAGGCCATGCGTACCTTGACCATTGATACCCAGAAAATTCAAGGAAGTTTGATCTAACTATTATCTTTTTGAGTGAGTTCTTTCTCCTATTGTGAATGCGATCTTACCTAAGGATGTGAACGATAAAGGGTCACTATGGGTAATTCACATTGGAGTTAGAATGATCTCTTGACTACTTGATGTGTTTATACGCAAGGTGTATTCAGGTCATCATGATGTTTATATTTTGATGCTTATACAAATTGCTATATCAAAATGGACATGATATTCAGGTCATCCTGGTGTTTGTGCCTTGGTGCTTATATCTAATCCGACATTCTGAAAACAAAATCAATATTCATATGTCCATGGTTGCCTAGCTAGTGGGTGTTGTATTGATTCTTGTGCATACAAATCGATATTCATATGTTTATGGTTTCATAGCTAGTGGGCATTGTATTGATTTATCTGGTTACCTAAAAGTTCAATGATGATAACAAATCAACATATGATCAGTGAGTAGGTCCTAAGTCTTAGGTTGCATTTCATTCTACATTTCATTTTTCATTTTTGCATGATCTCACAATGATTAAACGAACTTCAATGCTTAAACGATTCTTCAAATCGCATCTTCTAATCTAACAAGAGTTGAATCTCACACGAAGGTTCCTCCAATGAAACAACAAGTAGAATCCTTTTTCTGGATCAAAATCAAAATCTAAGATCATTTATATTATCAACTACCTACATAATCGACCTTCATTCATCATAGAAATCCAATATTCAACTTAACTGATTATCTTACATCAAACTATCAAAATTTCAACTTGATCAACTATGGTCAACTCTTGGTTTAACCTAGTCAAACTTGGTCTTTTGGACCCTCCAACGATGTAGAATGCATTCCCAGACGTGTTTAACGACTTCTCAAATCAATTAACATGCTTCTAAACTATCAATGCTGACTTTTCTTGTCAGATTTCAATTTTAATCCCGAAGGGGGCATGGTATTACACATCATTCAAAGTCTGTAATCTAGATTTGGAATCATATCTTTCCTCAGTAATCAAGACAACAACCACGTCTAGTTTTTGATTCATCAAAAGACCTCATCACTCAGGGCAAATCAATCATCACTCGGGGCATATCAAATTCATTAAGATCCATATCAATCTGGTATTCTCTTAATCTTGTAAATTGTATCAGTTTTTTTTGTAACTATTGGTTCAACTGTGTTATTTCCTTGATTCTTTAGTAACTGAAGGGTTAAGATGTGATACCTACATGGTTCTTCTAAGACAATCGAGTTTGGAACCGGTTACTCACTTCTTTGCAATCATAAGGTTCAGAATCAGGCATTTTGATGCTTTTGTTTCATTGGTTCATTGCTGTTATAGTGAACATTATCTTTGGTCATTTAGGACCTAATATCATCATATCTTTCATATCAGTTTCATATCTTTATCGTACACAGACTATCTTTGAACCACTGCACTTCGCACAGTAATTCAAAGAGGGGCAAAATGTAATACCCCAAAAATGGGCTAAAGGTTCATTAACCTCCTACATCTTCAAATCGAATGAAATTGACATCGAAGTCCTAACCTAAGGCACATCGGCACATTATCGAATCTTAATTGATTATCTCAAATTCTGCATCGGGGAATATTCCTAGCAATATTCCTATTTATCATAATTATCTTTAATTTAATAATTATTTGGTGATAAATCCTATTTATCCTAAAGTTTGATTAATTGAATATTCTAAATATTTAATTAATTAGATTTAATACTGCCACTTAATTATTCAATTGAATTTAATTATATTTATTCATAAAATGTTATTATTTAAATTTGACAATAAATCAAAATTCCTATCATTAATTGATTAAATTCTTATTTAATTAATTAAAGCAAGTTGTCATATTTAATGATATTATTTTTAAATAAAGTTTGATTAAAATAATTGATTAACCCACAAATCAGTTATTTTTAAATTTAAAATAAGTTAAGTTGAAGATAAATCACTTGATTTATTTAATTAATTCATATTAAATTACGCACAATCAAAAAAGAAGTCAACTAGAAATCAACAGTCAAGTTTAAATTTAAACTCAACATTCAATTGTGAGTTGAAAATTGAACTAAACTCTATTTGGAGTTAAAAAGTTGTTTTTGCATGATTTTGCATGTTTTTATGGATTAATTAATATTTAATTCTTGTTGACTCAAAAATCAACCTGAGTTCATCAAGAGCGATTTATGGCTTTTCTCATGCACCTCCAAAGCCCTAGATTTCTATAAAATCAAGGCTCAGCTCTTCACAAATCATCCACAGAATCCACAAAATTTGCATACTTACTTTGGCAAATTGACATCAGAGGAATCATCAAGCTTCTTGTGAATCAACATTTTGTGAGATCAATCTTGTTTTCAATTCATTCTAGTTTCATATTTCATATCATTGTTAGCTTAATTTGCATATCATAGATCAATTTCATCTAGCTTAGAACTCATATCAGATTTTTCATCATAATTGCATAGAAAATATAAAAATATAGATTAATTTACATTCATTCCATATCTAGATTTTGCATCCAAATCCTTCATTTAGGTGTCGTCAAGGTCACTGATTTCAATAACAATCTGAGAACATCATACTCGCACCTATTAGAAGGTAGTAAATCACCTGGTTAGTTTAGCTTTCAATTCATTGCACGATTTCATTTTTGCTAACCTCTAATGTTTTATTGAAGTGTTGTGTCTATAGATCAAGTACGGTGGGCACTAGAAATGTGTGTGTGAAAATTGTACTTGATCTATAGACACAACACTTTAGTAAAACATTAGAGGTTAGCAAAAATGAAATCGTGTAATGAATTGAAAGCTAAACTAACCAGGTGATTTACTGCCTTCTAATAGGTGCGAGTATGATGTTCTCAAATTGTTATCGAGATCAGTGACCTTGACAACACCTAAATGAAGGATTTGAATGCAAAACTGATATAAAATATGAATGCAATTAATCTATTTTATTTTTATTTTAGATGCAATAAGAATGATAAAAACTTGATATGAAATCTAATCTATATGAAATTGATCTAACAATAATATGAAAACAAAAGTGATCTCACAAAATGTGGTTGATTCGCAAAGAAGCTCCGATTCTCCAGATAGCAATTCACCAGCATAAGTTTGCAAATTATGAGATGATTTATGAAGAGCTGAGCCTTGATTTTATAGAAATCCAGGGCTTTAGAGGTGCATGGATAAAAGCCATAAATCACTCAAATAACTCAGCTTGATTTTTGAGTTATTTTTAAATAAAGATAATTTAATTCACAAAAACATGCAAATCATGCAAAAATAGCTTTTTAACTCAAATTAGAAGTTTAGATCAACTTTAAAACTCAAAAATGATGTTGAGTTCCAAAAAGTTAATAACTTGCATTGATTTTTTGATTTGGAGTTTAACTGCTCTTTGATTGTGCACATGGATAATTATGAATTAATAAATAAATAAAGTGATTTATTTCCAACTTAACTGATTTTGAAAATTAAAACAATTTATCTATGAGTTAATCAATCATTTAATCAAACTTTTATTCAAAATTACAATATTAAAAATTGACAAAATTATTTAATTAATTAAATAAAATATTTAATCAATTATTTATAAGATTGTGGATTTATTGTCAAAATTAAATATCATAATTAGGAATAATGAAATTAAATTCAATTAAATAATTAAGTGGCCAAATTAAATCTAATTAATTAAATATTGAGAATATTCAATTAATCAAACTTTAGGATAAATAGGATTTATCGCCAAATAATCATTAAATCAAAGATAATTAGGATAATTAGGAATATTACTAGGAATATTCCCTGATGCAGAATTTATGATAATCAATTAGGATTTGATGATGTTCAGATGTGCCTTGGGTTAGGACTTTGATGTCGATTCCATTCGATATGTAGATATAAGAGGTTAATGAATTTATAGCCCATTTTTGGGGTATTACACCATTGGACCAATGAAGGGAAAAGGTGTTTTGAAGAAGTCAAGAAAGAAATTGCATCCACTCCTACTCTGGTAAACCCTGACTTTTCTAAGGATTTTACACTGTATGCTTTTGGAGACAATGATAGTATCTCTGCCATGTTAGTTCAGTAGAATGCTGAGAAGCAAGAGCAGCCAGTAGCTATTTACAGTCAAAGTCTAGATGGTTATGAACTTCATTACACTCCTATTGAAAAGCATGTCCTTGCAATTGTGAGGAGTCTGAAAAAATTTAGGCACCTATTGTCCAATAACATAGTGCACCTAATGGTTGCCCACCCTTGCATAAAAGATTTCTTGTTGAACAAGGACCTGAGTCATAAGAGGGCTGGTTGGGTCACCAAAGTCATGTAATATGACATTCAGATTAAAGTGACCAAGTTGGTTAGAGGAAAGGGGTTGTGTGAGTAGCTAAATGAAGGAATAGCAAACTCAAACTAGCAAAAGGAGGAAGTTGTCCTGATGAACCAAAATGTCGAATAGAACACAAGCTAGACAATAGAGATGAAGTGTTATCTCTCTACTGGTCAATGCCCTTAAGGCCTTGGGAGGAGTAAAAGGAGGTACTTTAGGCTCCAGGCCATTCCTTTTATTGTTATTGATAACATTCTATATAGAAGGGATCATAGTGGTGTTCTATTAAGGTGTGTTGAAAATGATCAAGTAAATAAAATATTGAAAGAATTTCATGATGGAGGCTTTGGTGGACACTTTGCTGCCAGAACCACTGCCCTTAAAATAATGAGAGCTAGGTACTACTGGCCTAGCCTATACAAGGATGCTTTTGATTAGGTAAGGAGATGCAAGAACTGTGCCTTGTTTGCTGGAAAGCAAAAGCTAGCAGCCCTCCCGCTTCATCCTATCAAGGTAGAGCAGCCTTTCTCAAAGTGGGGACTAGATTTTATTGGACCTATTAACCCCTCATCTAGTGCTGGACACAAGTGGATACTTGCTGCCATGAACTATTTTACCAAATGGACAGAGGCCATAGCACTAAAGGAAGTAAATGAAACCTATGTCCTGAACTTCTATCAAGACATTGTGTCTAGATTTGGTGCTCCAGATTCTATCATTTCTGATAATGCCATGGCATTCCTAGGAACTAAAATTTCAGAATGGGCACTCAAGCACAATATCTTTCTAATTACCTCTTCTAATTATTACCCTCAGGGTAATGGTCAAGCAGAATCAACAAATAAAAACTTGTTGAGGATAATCAAAAGGACTATAGAAGGAAATCAGAAAGACTGGCACGACAAGTTGAAGTTGGCCTTGTGGGTAGACAGAATAACACCTAAGAGGTCTACAAGAAACTCACTCTACACATTAGTATATGGAAGAGAAGCCAAGATCCCTCTATCTACTGAGTTGCCTACCCTGAGTCTAATTAAAGAGATTGATCTTATGGAGGAAGATACTATACAAGTTAGGCTGGCTGAACTTATTGAGCTTGAAGAAACAAGGAAACTGGCATTGGAGAACCTAGAGGCTCATCATGCTCAGATGAAGAGGAGTTTTGACAAGAGGGCCACACCTAAAGTCTTTAAGGAGGGGGATCTGGTCCTCAAGTGGGATGAAGCAAAACATAAGCTAGGGAGGCATACTAAGTTTGATGCCATCTGGAGTGGACCTTTTATGGTGATTGGATGCAAGGCCCATAATGCTTTTCAATTGGCTAGCATGGATGGAGAGGAGTTTCCCATTCTAGTGAATGGGATCCACCTCAAGGCTTGTTTCTAAGGTTCTTTTCTACCATGTACATTAGTAAGTTAAGAGTTTTGTCTTTCTGTGTTCCCTAAGTGCCTGGCATGAGTTGTTTTTAGTAGTTGCTTTCAGTTGTTTTCAGTTGGTGTGAAGTAGCAATAAGCTAGAGAAGTTATCTCTAGCAGTTATCAATTTTGTTGAGAAGGATTGGTTATCTGAAAGAAGCTAGGTTCAATTGTGGTTTAGTGACTTTGTGCCCAATGGATCTATCAAGCAGCTGGTCAGGATGCTTAGCAGGCAAGCACTCCATAGAGGTCGCCAGAATGTTGTCATATTTTTGCTCATTCTTAAGTTTGAAGGCCTAATTACTAGATGAGCTGCAATAACCTAGTTTGTGTTATTAGGTGGTCTTTCTTATATTTGTGTTCATTTCATTTGCAAAGAACATGAAGATAAAAAGGAAATGAACTGCATCTACATCTACTCATGCATGTATCGGTGACATGTATACTATTCAAAAAGCAAAGAACTAAAAAGAAAAGAACCTATCTAAGCTCACACAGGCCGTGAGCATAGCCGTTATCAGAATTGAATGGATGAGTGCAGATATAAATAAAGAAATAATTGATATAGGGGTACCAAACATTTCCTGGTATTGATGTCTAGATCTGGCCTTATCCAGCGAGCTCTTGAGATCCAGAACCTGCAAGAAGTGAAGAGAGGAGATGGGTTAGATCCAATGGATCTATGCAATGGCTGGTATCAAAATATCATAGAATGAATACATACACTCAGCCATGCACCTCTAACAAAGGCTGTGCTCAGGGCATGTGCATGAGAATCATCCAAAGAACCAAAGGAGGCATCATGTTTTCACTAACATGTTTGTTTCATGTGCAGATACAGGAGAAGCTGATCCAATATGTATTCCATGAATGATCTGGGCCCTTGATGCAGATCATGATAGGGAAACCTCATGAGATCCATCATGACTGCATCAAGGGCCAAGGGCACACACAGTATGTACAGATGAAGAGCATCCAGATGATTCAGCATCAATGAGGATCAATCAAGCAGCATGGCATGACAAGCAAATACTAGTACAAGGATGCAAACAGAACCTATGTGTTGTAGCATGAGCATGATATTTTAATAAGCCAGCAGGGGCACTAGGGCATAACATTTGTCAAGTTGTGATAAATAAGAAATAGAGATCTACATGGCATCAAAGGAAAATAGAGCTTGAAACGGGGCACACAGATCTATGCAAAAGATAAGGCACACTGAAACATAGATAAATTTTAGATCTACATTAATATTCCAACAGGGCATATCATATATGTGATGGGCATGAGGCAATAACAACACAATAATAACACTGCTGTCATAAGCATCCACAAACATACAACAAATCAAGGAGATACCAATTCAATTGAAATATAAGAATAATGCCATTGCAATCAATAATTGGTAACAATCAGCAATGAATGGTCAAATATTGCTCGAGCTTCTCAGAGTGCAATAGCCAAATGTAGTAACAGTGAAGCATATAGTAATGAGTATCTATCAAACATCGGCATCAAATGTCAAAGTATAATGCATTAGAGTCACAGGTTCTTACAAAAACCAAAAGGATGCTGCATAAAAGAGACACAACAGTAAGCTTTCCCACTTTGGGTATCACTAGAAACTTAACAGTAATGTAATTCATTCTTCAAACATCATGCCCTCAAAAGAAAAAGGGAAATCATGCACACCATGAAATATGAATACATAAGCGCTCCATCTTTTAGCAGTGTAAGCACTGAGACACCTTAGAATGAGCCCGCGGGCTGGCATGATACAAAAGAACATTCATGCAATCAAATGTACCAATAAGGATCAATGAAGCATGGATTAGGCCACTATTAGTCATGACAACACATGCCCCACCCACAGGTAGATCTCACAGTGATCACACTACTATAAGGTGAGACATCAATAACAATCGAAGGGCCACAACAACAGTCAATGACAAACAATAGAAGCACCGAATGATCACACTGTAACAACAGATGGCTCCCTAAGATGCTCTTAGGCCATGCTTGATGAAATGACAATGATCAATGTACATAACTAATATGCCATAAGAAACACTAATGGCATTGCCTCCATGGCTCTACAACTATCAAAATGCAGCGACAATGAGCATTAATGCCCTAATAACAAAGCAAAGCAAGTACTATGCCATTAGATGTAGAGCATTGCAATACAATAAAGGCAACAACAAAAATAATCACCAAAGCATGATAGTATGCCTTATAGTTCTTGGGCTGCATTAAAGAGATAACCAATAAATACCATCAGTGTTGTGCCTTGTGCCAACAATAGGGAGATATGGAATGATAACCTAGCTACAGGCGGGGCATCAATAATAGTTCGAGCAGTGAGCGGTGCCATAACATTTCAAGTTCAACAAAGCCCATGCCCTCAAGATGCAACATGCAATGATAAAAATAGTGTAACAACGATTCAATACCAATGAAGAATGAAATAAATAACAATGCCATGAGAGGCAAGCTGGAAAACCAACATACATGGTGCCCTAGTTTCCATCAAGGGGCTTCGGCCTTCAATTTCAACAGAGAAGTATTATAGTTTTAGGGTGTTGTGAGTACATTGAAATAACAAAGAAATCAATTCAACAATGCCCTACAATTGCTAGGCCAATACCCTAGTTTGCGGGTCATGAGATTCACATGCCCTCAATCACAACAGCAAAGCATGTTCAAACCAGTAATAAAGAAATATTATCAAATCAAACATCATTGCAAAACATAGGCATGGTACCCTTGGAAATACAAAGAATTCACGAAGATGCCATTATCACAGACAATCAGATCAAATGCAGAGACAAATCAAATACAGTGATTGAATTCAAATATCAATGCCAAGAAGAATAACAAATCAAAAAATATGCCACAGTGATTCAATGCCTTTCAAAATTATGCAGAGGGAAGAATGAAACTGACTACAATGCCTACCTCGATCATTTTGTTATGAATGGAAGGAGTTGCTGTTTCCAGAATCGAGCTCAAAGTCTAGTTCAACGACTGCAGATGGAATTGGTAACTTGCCATTTTTCAAGGGTTAAGCTTCATATTTCCATAGCCAAGAGTTGCATATGATGTTGTCAATTCACATCTTTCTTTTTCCTCCCCTTTTTAAGTTTGAGTTCACATTAGCTTTTATTTTAATGCTATCTTTTCAAAGCTAATATGTTTGAGGTCATTATTTGAGCTATGACCTTGGGTTTTCTAGGATGAAGGTTTATTTTAAAAGGGCTTAATTTTAATTAGAAATAGGCTATTAATGTGTTCCTCCCCTTTTTTGGGGTTGAGGTTATTATAGTCTTATTTTACATACTAGGTGCCCTTGTATGTGATGTGGATTTTTGTCAAATACGGATATTTTAGATATTCTCCTCTTTTTGAGTTGAGTTTGTCTTGAATATACATTCAGAATCCACTCATATTTGATATAGTGGGGGGGGGGGTTATTATTTTTATTATGTACAAGTCATTGTTTTACTATTGTAAGATGTTGACAAGTGGTATTTTTATGAGCCCTTGTCAGATATCATTTATAAAACATGACTTAATGGGTGTAGTGGTCATCTCTGACTATCTATTTTTGGGTCCCACTTTCCTCACCCCCTAGGAATCTAGGAGTCTAACTTTCAGACCATGATGCTGCCTGATGGGTCCTATTTTGACTTTTCTATTGTTAGGAGGCAGTGGATTTTGATGGCAGATTCTAGGCCTTTGTTTTTATACCTCTCACTTTTGGCGATTGAGGTTAGCTCTTCACTTTTTCTCTCTTATATGAGTGTTGTAGCTCTGAGAGACATAATTGTACCTATTCCTTTTTAGTAATAAAATTGATCCTTCTTGTCCTCCTATAATTCTGGGGTTGCTATTGAAGCCATATGTGTGATTATTGTGATGTTTCTATATCCTTAATCTACATTTTGGATTCAAGTGGGTATTCAAGGATTTGCCTTAAATTCAGTGGTGTGATTTGTGTATAATCAAGAATATCAGATTTGTGAAGTCTCCTTCCTTTTCTGGATTCTAGGTACCTCATTTCATTAGGGATTGAGAAAGTAGGATTGAGTTGTGAATTAGATTTGAATTGCTAATGAAGTGAACTTATTTCTCAATTGTGGTTTCTCTTCAATTTCAGTGGATCACCTTCCTTTCATTTCAAGTTGTAGTTGTTTACTTTCAAGCATTTTCTATCCCTTTTCCTTTCAAAGTTTAGATAAGTTTCAAGTGATCCATAGGGAAGCTAGCCCTTAATCCAGAGGTCTATTCTTAGATAGGTTACCCACAGCCTAAGAATAGTCCCATGTTTCACAAGATTGTTGGGTTCAATACTTAGCAAAATAGGGTGCAATCCTTAGTGACAACAATAACTTTTCTTGTAATGGACTTATCTATAGTTCGAGATTGCTTCCCTAGCTAGTTCAAACCTTTCTTAAGATTTTCAATCATATCAGTTTGCATGTCAACAAATTTTCTCTTTTTTGATGATGTGTCTATACCTAATAATTTTAATTTCCCTTCCAACTTTTTGTTTATAAGTATAAGTGAAAGCAATTGAGCTTGTTCAAGTGTTTTGAAATTATCAAATTTACCCAATATTTATCTTGCTATCATATTCATTGATCTTTTCTTAGCAAGACTTAAGGGTTGAACATTAGCAAGTGATCTTAAATTGTCCACATCCATTGTAAGTAAATCATCTAAGTTTCTATAATTAATATTTTTCTTTATAGTTTGAGCTAAATTTAAAAGTTCATCCATACTAGTAAGAGCATGTGATGTTGACCCTTCTCCAACAAAAAATTTTTGAGCTTCCATAGGGAGTAATCTCGACCCTTCTTCAATGTGCAATTCTTCTACTTGACTTGACCCTCCTACTTCAGCTTGTCTTTCAGCTTCTTTAGTTTTATGATAATATGTCAATGCAGCGTCACGATTTCTTTGTTCAGTACCTAGTGACCTTTTTTTCGAAGATTTACTTTTTCTTCCCTTCTTGTTCCCCATTTCTTCAAGCTCTAAAAAATGTCTTCCACAAGATCGTCAACAAAAATTTTCTTCTTCAAAAAATACTTTAATGTAATATTTTTCCTCTCCAAAATTATGCCTTTGAAAAAATAGAAATAGAAATCCTTCTTCAAAAAATCCCTTCAATAATAGAAAATGCAAATTTATTAATTGCAATTTAATATAAAATAGAAACAAAATGTTTTACTTTTATACCATTTTAATTTTTTTTTACAAAATAATTTTACTAGCCGATTTCGCTCGAAGTACATACTTCGTGTGAAGTACCCAAGGAAAAACTCTGGCAGGTGTCTTTTTGCCAGGATTTTTACTTGGGATTCTTCATGTGAAGTGTCTTCGTGCAAAGGGGGTCTTCGCACGAAGACCCCAAAACTAAAATTTTTCCCTCAGAAAACAACTGAACTTTAGAAAAATGGTCTTTGGAGGCCTGAAACAAGGACTAAACAAGATAATTTTTTCAAACAGATAATGTCAAACAATGCTATTCATAACAAGCTTTCTAATGAATATAATTTTAATACATATTGAGTTCATTATCACTTTTAAATATTAATTTAACTAAACATAGGTTATTTGGTCATTCAACAACCTGTCTCTTCAAGACTTCAGGAAAAATAGTAAATTATAATTTATTTTTATTAAAAATATGTAGTAAAAGCATATTTGTGTTACCTTTCTATGAAAAAAAGAAAAAATGAATTTTGATATAGAGAGATCAAGTTAGAGTGATCCAAGTGACCTTATGTCTAAATTACAGTTACTGTCACTTTAAAACTTAATAAACTATGAAATATTGATCCAAAACGAATAAAACTAATTGCATCATTTAGATATTGAAGTTACAAATATAATCTTGAAAGAATTACATCGTTATCATATTTTTAAAAAAATTTATGCTGATCCAAGTGACAGTAACTCGTTAAAAAAATAGTTTTTTCACGCAAACCACTTTTCGAAGAAGGAAAAATGAATTTAAATGATTTTAAAATATATATATATATATATATATATATATATATATATATATATATATATATATATATATATATATATATATATATATATTTAAAAACTAGAAATAAAATTCTAAAAGACTCTATTTTACATCATCTTCAAATTCCTAATAGTTTTGCGGCAACAAATGTTCGAAAGTGAAGTTTTTCTCAGAATGTTGAACTCTATGTCAAAGTTGGCCAAAAAGTGGGACTCAATATTGTGGGACCACCCATATGTAGAACTAGAGAATACTTCCATGTACCTACCTTCCTATGATAACACTCCACTAGTTCTAGCAATCAAAATAATGTATCAACACAACTTTAAAACAACAACAATTTCTACTTCATTACTCCAACACAAGATCAAATGACATTGATACTCCACTCATCATTTTTTTGTATGGTAGAGAATAATGTCTCTAGGGGATGTTGATTACTCCACACACCATCACAAGTCCACTCCATGCCCTCAAATTTTTTGTTTCCCTTCCTCATCAACATCAATATTTAATATTTTTAGGCCATATAACTCTACAGAATTAGATACCTCCAAAATGATTTTGTCATCATTCTTTACATGCAGAAAAAACTTGCAACACAATAAAAATTTTGGTATTTGGGTTTGAATTCTAACATTGTGTTACAATCAAAAATTTTGCAATGATCTTCTTTATCTCCTCTTGATTTAAACACAACAGTCTTAAGAAAGATGGATAATAGATAGAAAATATACAACTCGCATTATTCTCACGCCTAGTCATATTGAATGTTCTGATACCAAATACTAAATCATAGGTAAATGTTGCATTATATTTCCATGAGATGGGTAAACAATTTATATAGTCATGAATAGTTATAATGTAACTGTATATATGGTGAAAGGAACAACGAACTCTTTGACTATTATAAATTATATTGCTAAACCCTATAATGTATTAACACCAACACTTCCTCCATATTTATCTTTTGGATCAAGGGTTACATTGAAATCTCATCCCATGATGAAATTATTTTTCTCGACTTCAAATGATGATCCTATCTCTGTCTATAATTTGTTTTTGTCCTCTACTTTCATTGCGCCATATATATTATAAATGGTAGATTTTAATGAGGTACTCATGCTATAAAGTTTTTTCATTTGAAAATTTCTTTTAGTTTTAATTATCTAAATATTTCCATTGTTTAGTCTCCATACAATGCCAATCCCTCTTGATGCACGATTGGCTTCCATAAAATATCCTTTCTATTATTTGCAATGTTTTGTGAAATGTCCTTTTTCATTGAGCAACAATTTGGTTTTTTGAATTACAATAATTTAATTTTTATTTGAATCTCATTAAGGCTTCACGACGCATCTTCTTTTTACGGCATTTAGGCTCCTAAGATTCGAAGTGAGGATTCTCATTTTTTCCCAAGGGAGGGGAGTTCATCCCTTGATTCTTGATTTGAGTAGATAAGTCTCAATTGATGTTTGCACTCTTTGCAGTTCCTTCTCTTCTCTATTTTGATTGTCTATCATCCTTCTTTACCCTTTTCTAAGTTGTCATTTATTGATGATGCTAATAGTAGTTTGGTTTATGCATCTAGATTCTAGAATGTCTAATTCATCTATTACTTCTTATGTGTTCCCTTCAAATTCTTTTTCTAATAGATATTCCAATGAGAATTATTTTGATGGGGTTCTATTCTCTTTCATTGTTTTCTTTCTCTCCCTTTGCATCCATGTTACTACATGGATCATCCTTCCTGCTTTTCTTTGCTTGAATATCTTCATATTTTGATATATTTTCAAAACCTTTTAATTTACAGTTTAAAGTATCCTTTTCTTCTAGGTTATTTATTTTATTTGTGTGATTTGACCATCTCTATTCATTCATTAGATTTGATGATTTTCTCAATATGAATCTGATTTATACTTTCACTTTATCGAGCGCACTCAATCATCCTTTCTTCCTCCTCTTGATTTACTTGTTGATCAATGGTATTGATTCTAATGTCAATTATATTGAACTTATTTCTCTACATTGATTGATCTTTCTGTGTGAGGTAGACCATGAGTCGATTACAATTCAAACAATAAAATTTTGGTTTTCCTTTTCAATATCTATTGGCAAATCCCTACGATTGTAATGAGGTTGATTTGGATAGGAATTAGATTGATTGAGATAATCTTTATGCGATCAAAGAGGGTAGAATCTCCTCATTTCATATCCATGCCTAATACAACTCCATATTATGTTACAATTTTTTTAAGGCAATCATCTATCCTATATATTTTGAAGGAATGTTGTATAACGTAATGCAAAATGCATAATTTGAGTGATTTTTGGTTTTGGGATTCAATTTCTAAACTTATTTCTACACATAAAATAATTTGTATCTTAACCACCATGGAATTGTATTGACAATTTATCTCTTTCTTCTTTACAATCTAAGGTTACTATGAAGAAAATTTAAGGAATGAAACTTACTTCTATATTTTTACCCTAATTCCTCTTTGTTGATTCCATGATTTCTTTTTAGTTTAGATTTTCCCCTACAACTCTAAGAAGTTACTTCTATGAAGAAAATTTAAGGAATGAAACTTACTTCTATATTTTTATCCTAATTCCTCTTTGTTGATTCCATGATTTCTTTTTAGTTTGGATTTTCCTCTACAACTCTTAGAAGTTGGCTTCTTGATTTACTTTTGAGGACATGTTTACTTCATAAAATGCTACATGATTATCCTTGATGTTTTTTAGTTTTTTTTGCATGCTTTTGATTTTAAAATAGCTTTCTTTATCATTGGTTTTGGTATCCCCTAAGTGGGATTCTATTGACACCTTGGAGAAAAATCAAGTGGATATAGTTGAGTCGATGAGTGTTGCATTCTAAGACATGCATATATTTTTATTTCTTATATTCCCTTTAGATTTTATTTTCTTTGTAGGAGCACAACAATATGTCCTTCCTATATATATATATATAGGTTTCCTTAAATAATTTATACTAATATATTAAACAATTATATAATTGCATTAAAGAATCAAATATTATCCTATAAATAATAATAAATATAATAAAATAATCTTTAGATTATTCTACAATATAGTATAATTCTTTAACATAAACATTATTATAATAGTCTATTTTCAGAAAATAAAATTAATTTCTTTATCATTTTTTTCTTGTGTGGAGGATTGTTCACTATAACAAGAATTTTAGGTTGAATTTCTTCTATTAGAAACAAAGTTCATGAAAATTTGTTGGAGACATGATCTTGACCTCAACCCTTATAATATTGGAGTCGTGTAATAAGCCAAACTTCATTCACATAAAGTCCTTAAAAACTTTTCATTTTTCCTAACAAACAAATAACTCATTGACTTTTATCACCACAAAATAAAATAAAATAAAATTTTATATTATTTTGAAGATAATTTACTTATTTGTCTTTCATTTTGCAAAGTGCCCCACCTCTCGGTATTGAAGCTTGTATTTTAACCCACGCAACCGACCGAATCTTTACCAATAATTTACGTTTCAGCAACCTGGACCTGTCTACTTATTGTTTTTAACGAAGCATTGTACTTTACTATTTGTATGGATTCGAAGAACAGCCTTTCTCCGAATCTTGCCGCCATCCAAACATTGTTAATATATTTTGGATTTACACCTTGACAGCGAATCGCACAAAGATGGAGTAGACGAAAACTACTAGGTAACGATAAATTTCATCCTTTTCTGTGATTTTGCTCCATAAATTATTTTATCTAGGAGATCGAAATTATTCCTGTAATTGTGCACCAGGCGACGGCAGCCATGGCTGAGAGCTTTGCAATATCTGGTAATAAAAATACCCAATGTCCAAGTATATACGAGGGCGATCAGACGGTGCTGAATATAATGTCAGGGCAGTCGGATGAATTTTCATTGCCACCGTATGATGTTTCGGATGAATTTTCATTGCCACCATATGATGTTTCCGTCCTGCACTCTAAATTCAACAAAGAAATTCCCACAAATCTCAAAGTTTTGTCGTCTGAAGAAACAGTGAGACTCGCGGGCACGCGGTACGTACGAGGCTCTCCTAATTCCCGCATGGAATCTTGCTTCGTCAGTCCTGCTCTCGGAACGGAAGATCAGCACGGGCTGGAATTGGTTAATCTTCTTTTCACATCTGCAGAGTGCATAAGCAACAAACAATATGATCAGGCGGCCAGGCTTTTGACACAGTGTCGCAACTTTTCTTCGCAGTGCGGAAACCCTATTGAGAGGCTCTGCTATTATTTCTCCGGGGCGCTGCAGGAGAGAATCCAACGCCAGGCCGGCGCTGAGTTAAGGAATCCCCTAAAGCCACCCCTCAATTTCGCCAACAATTTCAACAGTGTTTCTAACAAAACCGAATTCAATCAGGTGCTGGCGTATTATTATACGGTTCTGCCCTATGTGAAAATTGTGCAATTAACATCTGTGCAGGCAATCTTAGACAACGTTGGAAACTCAAGAAAAATTCATGTTGTAGATCTGGACATTCGAAATGGGTGCCAATGGTCAGTTCTAATGCAGAGCCTTGCAGTCAGAAGTTCTTCGTTTCCGATTAAGCTGTTGAGGATCACAGCAATTGGAATGGACGCGGATGATCTGAAAGATAGCGGAAGAAGACTTCACGACCTCGCTCAGTCCTTGAAGATTCCATTTTCGTACAGGATGGTGCAGATCAAAAGTATGGAGCAGATTAACAAAGGCATGTTTAATGTTAAGCCTGGGGAGGCTGTTGCAGTGTACGCTCCTACTGTTTTCCATAGGCTGTTATATAACCGGAGTCTTCTGGAGAGCGTTGTGGATGTTATAAAGAGATTGAAGCCCCGGATAATGGTGATAGAGGAGGTTGAGGCTGATAGCAATGCTCCTTCCTTTGACAAGCGGTTCGTCGATGTGCTCTTCAATAGCAGCGCTTGTTTTGACTCCATCGATGTGATTATGCCGGATAGACATGATCCTCGAAGGGTCAAGTTTGAGGAAATGTTCTGTGCAAGCCAGATAAGGAATATGATAGCCTGTGAGGGAGCGGAAAGGATGGTTAGATATGTTAAAATTGATGTGTGGAGATGTTTTTTCAAGCACAAGGGATTGAGGGAGATCAGCTTCAGTTATCAAGCTTGGTATCAGGCCAGATTATTGCTGAAAGATATTCCTAATTCCGATTGCTATAGCCTTGAGGCGAATGGAGATGCCCTAATAACTGGGTGGAAAACAACCCCTGTCATTGCAGTATCTTTATGGACTTGTACCTGAATATGAGCTGATTTTTAATGTAAAGGCTTGGTCACTTTATTATGAACGAAAACATTTTCATTTCGACATTTCTGTTCTCTTTTTTCTTTTCGTGTTCTCTCGAAATTATATACTCGTGCTGTAGTGGTTTGTGTTCGCTAAAGTTTTGTGTAGTTTAAACACCTAGAGTAATTAAATTAGTAACATTTTATATTTGTACTAATTGGTTATATTGTGTGAGTTCTAAAGTTTACCAAGTTAGTCTTGAGATATTGCTATGGGATTCAAGAGTGTTTTCAATTAATTGTAAAAGTAGGTTTTAGGGGTCCGAAACTCTTTATAAAAGATTACTAAATATAATCAATGAAGAATAAAAAACAAAATGCTGTCAAAACTAACAGTCCCTAAAAACAGCTCCACAGAAAGACTAGCGAACCAATCAGCAAAAAATAAACAGCAACAAAAACAACGGGAATAGGGAGGCCTCGACCACTAGGCCAGGTCCTTGATGGTAGATGCCACCTCCTCTTTCATCTTAGACATCTTTTGAATACCCGCCCTAATTTTGATGCACTACTTAGGATCTGGAGGGCTTCCCTTCTATATACTAGCCCTCGTGTGCTTCCTAGGACTAACCATAAGACTAGCTGAATCCGGTGGTTCTGCTTCCAGATTCACCATAGGTATCTTCCTAGGAGACTTCTCCACCTTATCAAGAAACAAGTTCAAGTTATCAATAGAGTGCTTAATAGTCTCCTAAGCACAACTAAGAATGGTCTTCATAAAATTATCCATCTGCTCCATTCTGCACGTAAGACAAGCAACCATTTCCTCCATAATCTTGACAAAGTTATCCTTGACTAGAGATCTTCAATTAGGGGGATCCTGAAGAAAGTTATCAACCTTAGCAGAGAGAACTTTGAACTTTAGATTAAGGCTCTTGATTTTTTGGAAGGTCCATCTATCAAACTAAAAGGAGTACATAGACATGGCCTTAGCAGCTTGAAGCACACCCAAAGCAAGTTATCTATTGTTCTTGAGTTCATCAATCAAAAGATGCATATTTAGCTCATTAGTGTCCCTATTATTCTCCAAGAAAGGCTCACCTTTGGCAGTATATTTCTCTAACTTCATAGGACTAGTGTTGCCTTTTTTTCTCCTCACCTTTATTCTCCTCAAGACAAATAAATATATCATGGTCCTCCAATCTTGCATAATCAACTAGAACGGGAACCTTTTCTTGCTTCCTAAGATTCAATTGAGGCTTAGGAGCATCATCACAAATGGTATGAGTACTACCAGCCACATCATGGTCCAGCGAAGGCTCATTCTTAAGAGGGACAAAGTCCATATCACCATCTTTTGCCTTCTCCTCATCTGTCTTCGTGCCCTCCCCATCATCATCCTTAGACTTAACCACAAGGACACAAATTCTCTACCTCGTCGACATTGTCATCATTACTATCCATGTCCCTATCATCATCATAAGCACTTTTCTCTAGAGTAAACTTGATCTTTTTCGCCAACATGGGCTGCTGCATTTCACTTCTCATCTCCTCCCTAATTCTCTTGCCTTTCTGCATGTAATGACTTAATTCCTCCAACATTCTATTCATCTTCTCCTTCTTAGTATCTACTCACTTGATCATAGGCCTTGGAATATTATCTTGAATATACCCATAGACTAGATAAAACAGAAAAGAAAATATATTTTGTGCCTAAAATGATTTACAAGAAAAACAATGCAAGAGTGTGCCCTTGTGTATCTTCCCTCAATAGTAATATATTTCATAAGAGCCACCATGATTTTTGCCCAAATAAGATTAATATGATCAAGATCATAAAAAAATCCATTTTTAAAATGTTTATCTTTTCAACATCCTCTTTAGGAAAAACCTTCATAGCTCTATCCGAAACTTTCCTACCCCTAAAAAAATTCATACCTTTGTGTTGACGCGTAGTGACTTCCGCAATGACATCCATCAGTAAACCAATTTTCTTCCCACACAGAGTAACAGACTCTTCCTTCCAACCTTTAGTAGGCTCTTCCTTCTAGCCATCTGATAAATGTTGTTCTATCTCTACTTATATCTATTTCTCTTCTCGCTATGTATACATAAATATATGTACTTCCCTACATACCTCAATTTCTCTACATAAATTTCCCTCCCATCCTCTCTTTTCATACCTAGTCCACTCCCTTCTTCCCTCTATCAACCTCTATAGATATCTAGCTATCTTTAATTTATATCTCTTCTCCCCACTTCTTTCTTTATGTCCAATCTCCATCTCTCTACCTACCTCTCCTTTCATCCCTCTCTACTTTTATCTCACTTAATTCTCTATCTCCCTTCCTTAATACTCTTTACCTCACCTAACTCCCTCCATTCCCCACCTCTTCCTCCATTTCTCCCATCCACTCTCTAAATTACTCTTGATATTTCCTCTCTCTCCCTCTCAATCTCTCTACTCAAGTCTTTTTTGTTTCAATTATGGAACTCTAATGCCTTCTTAAATTTTGTAACATAAGTATTTGCAATAATTAAATAATAAATAAGGGACACCTACAAATGAGAGCTGGAAGAAATATTTTCTATGTTCCTCAAAAAAAAAGATTATAGTACGATAATTATAATGCACAAAGAATTTTTTATTGAAAGAAAGTCCTCTAAAACTATGTAAAAGCTCATAAAGTTAGAAAATAAATCTAGAATTTAACTAAAGCTCAACTATGTGAACTTGTTGCCTAAGTTTCACCCCTAAGTGTAAAACTTATGAATTTGATTTATATTTTTAGTCTTTTAGCTCCTTTTGTAAATTATTATAATCTATGTCATTCTATGGAATTCATTTTAGGATTAGATGATCCTTTAAGGTCATGTAGTTTGTCTCTTTCTTTAATGGCTAAGTTCAAGTTCAAGGACATTTTTTGAATCCTAACACCTCGTTGGGATAGTCTATGCCCTGGTCTTTTAAGAATATTGTTCGCATCTATTAAGTCTATATTTTATATGCTTTCATTTTTTATTTTCTATCAAGTGTGCAAAGTTTCATCCAAAGTTGAATATCATCTTCTAATATTGGTTTAACAATTCTATTAGAGTGTAAATGCCAGGATGGAATAATAATTTCAAATTATGCAAATGAAGTTTGAGAGTTAAAAGAAGATTATATAATCTCAATAATCAATTTTAGAAGCAGATACATTCACCAAAAAATCATAAAGATGGCTTCTCAAGACTAGGAAAAGATAAAACTACTATTCAATGTATAGTTCAAAAAGTATTTTCATAGACTGATTAGAGATTTTGGACACTTTATCTCTTGTTCTGACAAACAAGTCAAGAATTATTCACTTTATTAGAACATGAATTTCCAATTTAATTATGTCCTTATAGATCTTCTTTGAGTTTTGATTCATAAAGACTTTTACATATTGGAGAATAATATTTCTGTACACATTGGAGAATAATCCTTCTATTGTGCTTGGAGGGAATGCTGTGTAAACACTTGTGATTAATTTTTTGGAGTTAATCGGATCATCACCTTATTGGAGAGGGAACTAGAGATGTAGTCCACCCGAACAAACTCTATTATAATTTATGTTTTATCTTCTATCTCTCTACTCTCTTTCTTTAAGTTCATCACTTTTATATTCTTTATTCAATTAAGAATTTAATTTCAATTAAATATTTAATTTTAATTAAGTATTTAATTTATGTTAATTCACCAATTGATGCTTTCGATTAACTTATAAATAATTACGTGAAGCATTCCTCTGTAATTACCCTAGATCCTAATCAGATCAAGTTTACTATAAAAGTTGTTGTGTGACTAGTATTCCATTTTTGAATGGTAACAAGATCCAAGATTCAAGGAGGAGAAGGAAATATTGTAGAATATAATCTTGAGATTCGATAATGAAGAACTATTCCACTATAAAAAAATGGAAGGGAAATGTGGTGAAAAAATGTTTTGAAGACAAGAGTGTTCAGAAGACTCTTTAGAATATGGAAACCATTATAGATGTTTTAGTATAGGAGAGAGAATAAAATGGTGAAATGATGTGCACCTCACGAAGACAAATGGAAAAGATTAGGAGGCTATCATGAGCCTCCAAAAATGCCCCCAACCCCATCTTATCCTTCTTCTCCATATTCTCCTTCTTCTACTCATAACGAGTCTTCTAATCCTTTTAAGGGTGGACATAAGCCTAAAATTAAATTAGATGTAAAATTTGGTTTACCAAAGTATTGCGGGGAGGTAAGTGACGACAAATTAGATGATTGGATTCAACAAGTTGAATTCTATTGTATAGTCCAAAATATCTTAGATGATGCTGATAGAATTTAGTTAGCTACTCTTTGGTAAGGAGGTACAATGCTAATATGGTGGGAGAGTAGAACTCAGGCTAAAAAATTTCAACATGGTAGAGTCAATTTAACTAAGTCAGAATTTTTTAATGCTCTTAAGAAGAAATTATATCATGTAGGTCATATACAATAGTTAATGGTGAACTAGAAAAGTTTTAAGAAAGGGAAAGTTTAGTCTATCCAAGAGTACACCCATGAATTTAGGGAAAATGCTTGTTACTTAAAATGTTCCACTGTACAACTAGGATACATTGCTTAAGTACATAGGTGGTCTTCACTCTTACCTAAGACAATCCATTTTGGTTTTGAATCCTTTTAATTTGGATTAAGCATGTGTATAGGAAATAGACTTAGAGTCAAGAGGTAAGGGTACCCTCATTGATGAGTCTGATAAGAAGCCATATAAGTTTGAAGGAAAATCCTAAAAAAAAGAAGAGGGGAAAAAGGAAGCTACAGTGATGAAAGAGGGTTAAAAATGCACATGCTCACATTGAAAGAAAGAGGGGAATGATGATTCTAGGTGCCGGAAGTTACACCCAGAGAAAAGGCCGAAGAAATATGGTGGAGACAAAGGAAAACAAAAGAAGACTAAGTTGTTGTAGTTCAACAGGATCTTGGATTTGATTTGAGAGATGAGACAAATATTGTTGGTGTCGATATCCAAGGTAAAGGAAAAGGCATATCCCTTTTGTTAGATATGATTTATTCTGATATAAGTGCAAGTACAAGTAAATATTCTCCTATGAATGATAAGGAAAGGTATGAATTATTCCATATTCAGGTTTTTATCTAGTGTACTAAGGTTGATACATTATTGGATATGGGTTCTCATGCTAATGTTGGAAAAATGGTTAGTGCTCCCCTTAGGATTCATGACATGGCTTAACCACCTCCACTATCTTCTATAAGTCTAGTGGTGGTTCAGGCATTAACATGTCGATGTTTTGGTGCAACAGCAACCACTACTTGTAACAAGTGGTATCAGAGCTTGGTCACAGGTTCGAATCCCCTCAGGTAATGCTAAGGGGGAGATTATTGGCAAAATGGTCAGCACTCCCCTCTGGATTCGTGACATGGCTTAACCGCCTCTAGTGTCTTCTATAAGTCTAGTGCTTGTATCAGGCATTAATAGGTTGATCATTTGGTGTAAGGACAACCACTACTTGTAATAGTTAATGTGATATCTGAACAAATTATTAAGAATCTTAATTTGACTACAAAACCTAATCTAAAACCATACCCTCTTAGATGGATTTGCAATGATGCACAGTTACAAGTAACTAAGAAATATAAGATAAGATTTTCTATCACTAAAGACTTAGTAGACAAGGTAGAATAGAAGATGCAGTCCCTTTAGATATTTGTAATCTTGTACTTCGTAGTCCCTATTTGAATGACCGACAAGATATCTTCTATAGAGGGGAGAATAAGTATCATCTTTTAAAGATAAGATTGAATACATTGTACGAACACATAAGATAAAGACTATTCTTGCACTAGTTAATGTTGGTCAGATGACAAGGTTAGTCAATTCTAGTAACAACTTATGCTTAATGATTATAAAAGCCAAAGAAGATGAAACATATGAGGCATTTAAGGGATGTGATAAAAAACATAAAGTTTAATTGGTCAAATTTGTTTCCGCTTATGATGACTTGTTTCAGGAGCCAAAAGGATTGCTTCCTAAGAGAGAGATACATCATGATATCTAGTTGGAGAAAGTTGTGCCACTTCCAAATATCAGCATGCACCATTTATTAGTCTTGCAGAATGAAGCAATTAAGAAGCATGTTCAAGAACTGGTTGAGAAAGGATTTATCTATCCTAGTACTTCTCCTTCTGGTTCTCCTATTATGTTGGTTCCAAAGAAAGATGGGACTTGGAGAATGTGCATTTACTAGAGTGCTCTGAATCAAATAATGGTAAAGAATCAGTATCCTCTCCCTAGAATAGATGATTTATTTCATCAATTGAAACATGCATTTTATTTCACTAAGTTAGACTTACACAGTGGATATCATTAGATTTGAATTGCAGAAAATGATATTTGGAAAACTTTCTTTAAGATAAAACAAGGACTTTATGAGTGGTTGGTTATGCCCTCCGGGTTTTGTAATGAACCAGCTACCTTTATGAGAGTCATGAATGATGTCTTTCATCCATACATTTATGATTAGGTCATAGAGTATCTAGATGACATCCTTGTATTGAGTAAGTCTTGGATGTAATGTTCGTAAAGAAAGTTTTTGATGTACCCAGAAAAGAAAAAGTTTTTTAATAAATATGTCTAAATACAAATTTTTTAAGACATCCTTAGTGTACTTAGGCTATGTCATAGGAGGTGGTCATTTAAAAGTAGACCCTACAAAGGCCGAATGTATTGTAAAATTGCCTAAGCCAAGTACTGTCACTGATGTCATAATTTTCTTAGGTGTAGTCCAATACTATAGGAAGTTCATTCCAAACTTCTCTCATATTGCATCAGCATTGCATGAACTAACCAGTACCAAGGAAAATTTTTAGTGGGGAGCTCCATAGTAGAAGGCTTTTGACACTTTGGAGGAAAAGTTGACCACTACACCAGTTTTGACTTTACCAGATTTACAACAACCATTTGAGATTGAGACAAATGGGTTTTCTATGGGAGGTCTACTCATGGAAGGAGGTAAACCAGTCTTCTACCACTTTGAAACATTTTTAGGAGTATTAACTATCCCACTTAGGATAAGAAACTTTATACTTTATCTCAGAGTGTTAATAAATTGAAACACTACTTTATGGGGAAAGAAACTATAATCTAGACTGATCACCATCCACTTCAGTATTTGCACTCATAGTCTAAATTGCAACAAAGTAGGCATTTTAGGTGAATGAGTTTTTTGAAATACTTTCACTTAGTAATTAAGTATAAGAAAGGTGCCCCTGACAAAGTAGTAGACATTCTCTCTAGGCCTCATGTTATGAATTCTTTGATAATCCTTTAGAATAGTTCTATGGTTCTGATGCAGGACAGGGATGGAGAATCCAATAATAAATGGTCCAAACTTACACTGCCAATTATAACAACAACAATTCTAGTAGAATACAACAAGATAATGCTTCAAAACATAATTTTCATTCAACCTGCCCAAATGTAAGGCCTTCCGGGATACAACCAAATACAATCAAAGTACTTCTACAATCTCTCACCTAGTCTAGCTCTAAAACAAATCAGCAACTGATGGAAACACTAAGGCAGATCTGAACTTGAGCTCGCAAGCCTCCAAGCAATCTCTTTGTCTCCAAGCATGCAAACCACTAGCTCTGATGTTACAACTATCATATAACAATCTGATCTTCAAGATCTCATAGGATCCAAATGCTATATATCCACTAACTCTTCCCTACCTTCTTATGATACTCTTCTTCTTATCCTCTCTCTACAATAATCCAAGCTCCAAATATATAGCCAGCAAAGCCACAAGTCAGCCAGTCAGGCAATTAATTACATTATAGGTCCAGCCTAGAAGAGTAAACCAAAACTGAAGAAAGAAACAAAAAAATATGATGACCCTTTACATTTAGGTCCACACCTGATCCAAGAACATGTTCCTAACTTAGCAAGTCTCCATCTCATCACACAAAACCACACAAGATGAAAAACTCCACGTTTCGCATGAAACGGGCTGAAAATAGGTACCCGATAAAAATGGTCATAACTTTCAACTCATAATGAATTAGGACTTTCAATCTTGGGAAAAGATAGCATTTTAGGTCCTCTTAAAGGCCGTAAGAGTGAAAAGGTTGATTCATTATGGATCAACTACTACACGATGCACAATTAGCACGTAGAAAGAAGGACAATACGGCTCCAACAGCAATGGAAACAAATCTAACTTTGAAACGATCCATCCAATCCTTATGCAATCATAGGAGAAGGTTCCAAAATAGGTCCTTAAAATCATGTAAGCTTAACATAACATGAAACTAATAAATGCAACAATTATAATGAAAACAATAGAAAATAGGAAATGTTTTTGGTTGATGTAGGATTGCTCAAAGCCTGAGATGCTCTTGAACATGGTTAAAATGGAATCACTAATATTTAGACATAAGAGTAGATAAATGTGTGGGGAAATATGAGATCTATTCCCATATCCAAATTCCCAAAGGAGAGATCCAATTTGATCAACCAAGAGGTTAATGCATAATTGAATCAATCTATAAGGAATATGAAAAAGAGAGCAAATCCAATGTTTCCCTATAGAAGAGTTGTGCTTGAAATCTGAAATAATTGAAATACAAGTACTAACCTTGAATTAGGGAAGATCTAGAAAATGCCATTTTTTTATGTCTGTGTGAGGTTTTGAAGGATTCTACAACTAATTTTGGACTGGAAACACCGAGACGAAGAAAACCTAGAAATCTTTCTCCAAGATGAGCTCAGGTCGACTTTGACCCTCATAAAAGGTCAAAGGCTAGATTCTTTATTTGAAGGCCGATTCTGATTCTGTTCGCAGATCTCAGAAGTTCGCTGAAAAGGGTATCCAAATTCTCTATCAGATCTAAAATCCCACACCTGTACCTACAAGAAAATGGGGGTTTTTTTTGTATGGGGGGTTTGCCTTGGTCAAACCCTAGTTTAGGAATTAACCTTGAAATTGAATTGAAATGTAGTGTGCATAAACAAAGCAATTGAAACAAATCACCTTGCTTATGTTGAAGTCCTTGTAGAGGATTCGAATCCTCAAATCCACAAGTAGGAATGCTTCAATGGATGTAGAATGAATGTAGGATGTCTCCAATCAATTGCATTTGATCTTCAACACCAATCTTGACTTGATCTTTGCATATGAGAAGACTTGAATGAATGTAGAAGGATAGATCATCAAAGGGGCTCCAAAGAGATTTAATCCTTCAATAGCCAACAATGGATCTCCTTGATGGATAGATACTTGAACACTTGAATGCTTGAAGACTTACTTGATTTCTTGAATTCACTTGCTTGCACTTGAGAGCTTGCTCATGAAATTGCTTGAGATGAGATATGAAAATGAGAGAGGAAGGCCTCCTTTTATACTGAACTAGGGCACAATCCTCTAAAGGGGCCACCTTGGAGAATTAAATCCCAATTAGTACCTAACCTTTAGAAAATATACCTAGATTAAATGAAATTAGAGGATTTACCATTCTGAAACCCAAAATGGCTGACCCAAAGGCGAGAAAACAAATATCTCAAAAACTCGATGCCCGAAAATCAAGGAATTTGGAGATTTGAAAGAGGGGGGAAAAATTGAGGTTGGGACTAACCTGGTCAAGTTTGAGTTTGATCCTTACCTAGTTAGGTTTGAGCTCAATCCTGACCTAGTTAGGATAACCTCAAATTTGACCTTGGGCCCAGATTCAGTCAGAATCAGGTCAGGAGGTCCCAGGGATGCTCAGAGGAAATGATATCAGGAAGGGACAAAATGCTAGAGATAGACATAAAATCCCATGATGACTATGATGAATGCCAGAAGGACCTATTTCTAAATCCTACCTATAAAATAGAGCCATGGAAGAGGGAAATTAAGGAGAATCCTCGAGATTCTAACCCTAATTTCACCTAGAATGAAGGAATCGAGTGCAAGAAAGAAGTGGAAAGCGGGGAGAAAGCCAAATACATGGAAAGACCTAATTAAGGTGCTTAACATGACCCCAAACCACTTACTCAGAGGGATAAACACTGTTATCATGGAAGTGCATCCATTTTAAGATGTTACATTAAGCCCCCACTTTAGCAAGAGTATGGACTCGATGCAAACTCTTGGTAAAGGAGATCAGAATAAAAAGATAATCTTATTGTAATCCAAGGGACAAAGAGAATCCTTAAGCCCCCAGGTACTCAAGTCTTTGTCAAATCTTAGATCACAATAAGAGAGACATCTCTAGAGAGAGAAAGAAGTTGTGATTACCTCACCCAATGAGAACTTATGTCCCATTGTGAACCACACAAGAGAATGGCGCAACTGGAAAGATGGAATTGAACCGCCTAGTGAATGTGGCTACTCACTAGTCAACCCATCAAGGATTCATCCTTAGGAATATTCTATTCCATAAGAATAAAACCAAAAACAAAAGAGGTCCATTCTTAAGGACACCTCTGACCTTAAGGGATCAAAATATATGTGTATTTGAAACTGGAGGGATCAAGAGATCCTAAAATATAAATCCATGCTTTAAGGATTAGTTACTAAACCAAAAAGGGAGAATAGCATCTTGAAAAATAATATGCGTATCAAAAAGTTCATGTGTGCAATAGGTGAGCAGAGTGTATGCCCCCACGTTAAATTCATTTTTGACACTTTAACAAGAGCAATGGCTTTAACAGAAACATAAACAACTCCATTGATTCGTTTCCACGTCGAGATGCCCCCAGACAAAGAAAAATCAAGGAAAATATTACAGAAACATACAGAGAACACAGAAGGGATCTACCTTCCATGGGGTCAATATGATCATAAGATAATATATATATGATATTATTGCAAATGAATTGACATCATTCCCCAAAGAAAGTAGAACTGCGACCACAAAGGAGGAAAGATCACATAAGATATACGAAGGAGAATCTTTTCAGACCATGACATGGAGACCAAAAATAATTAGTGCTACCATATCTCAAATCCAAGCAGATTACACAAGGAAACATTTATGAACAATAGCACATTTACAACATAACATTGAACAATGCATAGAATAATAGAGATACATATAGAAGAATTTGAACAATAGTTTTGATTCCTTCATCACCTTGCACCAACTGAGTAACAAGGATTGTATAAAAGAATCTAACAACATTTAGCAATCACATTATAGGAGAAACATAGTACAATAGGCAAACACACAACAAAGCTACCACAAAGGACATGCCGATCAAGCGTGCCACCTACTCTCCCCATCTCGTTCTATATCATTTAGGGAAGCTGGGTAACTCACAAGAGGGACTATATCCAATATGCCAGGAATGATAGCTAGTTCCAAACAAGGATCCTCTTGAGAATCACAATGTTCAACACTAGGTGTAAGAGTTAATTGTGATGAAAGCATATTAGGCAAATCAATGTCAATGTCAATAGTCTCATATTCATCATTAACATCATTAGTATCATCAAGAGTATCTTCTTCATCCAAATTAATCAAAATAGGATTTAAGATATGAATAGAATCATCAAAATCATGCATGTGAACATTATTATTAGTAACAACCTCTTCTAACATATTATGCATAGGTTTATCCGAGGAAGGTAGAGATCTTTGAGCTTTAGCATGAGTATGACACTTATTACAACGTTCATTAGCAGATCGATTACATTTTGATTTATTTGAAATAGGTTAAGAACTAGGAGGAACAATCATAGGATCCTTCACAAGTTCTTTAGGAAGATCAATAGGATTATTAACCATAGGAGAAACAATCACAGGATCTTTGATAGGTTTGGTAGAAGGAACTTTATTAACAGAACTAGAAGCCATAGTTAAAGGAGGTATTGAAGGTGTAGGTAAAAGACCACAATTAAGATCTATAGGAGGTGAGATTAATTCAAGAATCTTACGATGTTTATAAGCTTGATATGATCAAAAATATTTTCAGGTCGAGGAGGACATGAATTAGGTAATGAAGGCCAAAAGAAATCAAGAGCTGCACAATCTCTCGGCCTGGAAGGTTGATATAAGCTATGATTAATCATCTTCACTTCTTCATCATGAATGAACTTAAGACACTTATGGATAGGTGAAGCAATAGCATGCATGGCAGTCAACCAAGGAAAACCTAGCTTAACTTGAAATTGATCAGAAGTAGGAACCACAACAAAGGTAGTGTTCACAATTTTTCCACAAAGTTCAACTGGTAAAGTAATAGAACCAAATGATGGATAAAGAAAACCATTACAAGTTTGAATCCACACATCCGATGTATCATAAAAGTCACGTTGTAAGCTTTTCATAAAAAGATTTTCTTCAGTGATAACATTAACTAAGGATGTAGGATCAACAAGACAACCATGAGTAGGTTTCTAAGCAATCCTACTAGCAATGCAAAGGGGACCATCAGGAGCTTTAATAGTCTTAGAGTCATCAAAGGTAATCAAAAGTTCCCGAGGTCTTTTATTCTTAAATTGTGGTCAAGGTTGAGTTTTCATTTTAGGTTTAGGTTTTGGTCAAGGTTGAGATTGAACTTTAGGTTGAATCTGAGGTTGAGGTTGAGGTTGAGGTTGAGGTTGAGGTGGAGATACAGATTGACCAACATGCTCCACTTGATTAACAACATGATTGAGATCATCCATCTTGGAATCATACACAATTTCCACATCAGATGGTTGAGCAATTGTATTAGTATCATGTGTAGGTAAAGGGTTCATATAGATTTGAAGGTTCTGATTAGGAGAGGGATAGATTTGTTCCCACTACCATCTAGATTATCAACAAATAAGGCATTAGAATTAATTAAATCTTGAACCTTATGTTTTAAAGAATAACACTTCTCAGTATCATGACCATTTTGATGTTGATTTGACAAAAAGCATTTTGATCAAAAGATTTAGATGCAATTGTAGCAAGTAAAAGAGGTCAAATAAGAGGAAAAGTAATCATATTAGCAGTCAACAACCTATTCATAATAGTATGTAAAGATTCAGAAAGATGAGTAAACGTACGATTTAATCAAAAAGCAGTGGATGTAGAAGTGGCATTATGAGATGCAACAACAACTTGATCAACAACTGCATTCACTTGTTTATTTATCTTGACATAATTGTTGAATTTTTGAAACTTGTTTGTGTTAGGAGTAGCATCACTCTTATCAAGTGGAACAGGAGCCATTGGAGTGTTGCTCTCAAATTGACTCACTTGTAATTGATAATGATGAAGCACTACACAGAGTTGTTGAAAAGAGGTAAATTCAGTAAGCAGAATCTTATCTCTAATATCCTTTTGCAAATTTGAAATAAACATACGTTGAATATCAATATCAGGAACAAGATAGGAAATCTAAGCATGCAAATGCTTAAATCTACCAATAAATTCAGTTCATTTTTCCTTAGCACTTTGTTTACAATGCATCAAATCAGTAAAAGACACTTGCGGGCCAATGTTGTTTTGAAATTGTTGGATAAAGGCATTAGCAAGTTTTGGAAAGGCATCAATGGAATAAGGAGGCAAGGAACAATACCATTGTAAGGCCTTCTCACAGAAGGTTCTAGCAAATATTTTGGCTAAAATCCTATGGTCATGAGCATAATCACTACAAAGGATTTAGAATGTTTTAACATGATGAACAGGATCTCCTTTTCCATTATAATTCTCAAGATGAGGCATCTCACCTTGCTAAGGAACAGGAGTATGGATAATATCCAAGGACAAAGGACTTCCCATGTCACATGTAGGGATACTAAACTTGTTTTGGGTTAAGGAAGAAAGTTGTTGTTGTAAGGAGGACATAGTTTGAGCCAAACTGATGATAGTTGAATCATTAGAGGAAATAGGAGGAGTAGCAACATTAGACACACTAGGTAAAGTGTAAGAAGCTACAAGAATAGAAGACACAACTAGAGGAACACTAGGAACTACAGTTGGAAGTGGATTGGAATAAGTAAAAGGAACATTATGATATGAAGGTTGTGATGTAGGAAGAGACACAGGAGGAACACTCATAGGAACAGAGGGAACCATCACAGTCACCAAAGAAGGAGTATAGGTAGGAATACTAGGTAAAGGATTAGAAGGAGGTTCAACACTAGTGATAGGAGGAATCAACCCTAAATCTTGAGTTTCTTGAACTAAAGGTTTAACATTTGAATGCATAAGGTGAGTAATACCATGCAAGAGGTTAACACCTTGATCACTATCACAGAGAACTTTCTTAAGAGCCTCTATAGCTTGAATGGAATCTTAATTATGGTTCTCTTGAATAAGAAAATTACCCATTTTATCAAGTTCAGTGGAAAGTTTTGGACTTGTTCAGGAGGAACTCTTAAATCATCATCCTCATCATGAGATGAGTGAGAAGATTTTTGCTCCATAGTAGGATTGGAATCATGAAGAATCAAGTTATCATCCGGGATCCTAAGGAAAGGAGAGAAAGATTCAGGATCAAAGGCACCCATGAGTCTACGACTTATTCTAACCAGAATATTATAAGTAGGACTAGTAGTAGTAAAGCTCATAAACCAATGTAATGCAAATGAACTAAACTATCAACACATAAATCATGAATATGAAATCTAATTAGCATGCAAGATCTAACACAAAGGAAAAATCTAATACTAACAAGATAAAAGGAAAACATAATAAAGGCATCCAATTCCACAAAAGAAAGGAGAGTAAGTATGTCGGGTTCACCAAAATGAATATGGTTAAAATGGAATCACCAATATTTAGATATAAGAGTAGATAAATGTATGGCAAAATATGAGATCTATTCCCAAATCCAAATTCCCAAAGGAGAGATCCAATTTGATCAACCAAGAGGTTAATGCACAATCGAATCAATCTATAAAGAATATGAAAAAGAGAGAAAATCCAATGTTTCCCTATAGAAGAGTTATGCTTGAAATCTAAAATAACTGAAATAAAAGTACTAACCTCGAATTAGGGCAGATCTAGAAAATGCCAATTTTTGATGTCTGTGTGACTTTTCGGAGGATTTTGCAACCTATTTTGGACTGGAAACGTCGAGACGAAGAAAACCCAGAAATATTTCTCCAAGATGAGATCAGGTCGACTTTGACCCTCATAAAAGGTTAAAGGCTAGATTCTTTATTTGAAGGCTGATTCTGATTCTGTTCACAGATCCCAGAAGTTTGTCGAAAAGGGTATCCAAATTTTCTCTTAGATCCAAAATCCCACACCTGTACCTACAAGAAAATGGGGGTTTTTGTTGTATGGGGGGTTTGCCTTGGTCAAACCTCAGTTTAAGAATTAACCTTGAAATTGAATTGAAATGTAGTGTGCATAAACAAAGCAATTGAAACAAATCACCTTGCTTATGTTGAAGTCCTTGTAGAGGATTCAAATCCTCAAATCCATAAGTAGGAATGCTTCAATGGATGTAGAATGAATGTAGGATGTCTCCAATCAATTGCATTTGATCTTCAACACCAATCTTGACTTGATCTTTGCATATGAGAAGGCTTGAATGAATGTAGAAGGATGGATCATCAAAGGGGCTCCAAAGAGATTGAATCCTTCAATAGCCAACAATGGATCTCCTTGATGGATAGATGCTTGAACACTTGAATGCTTGAAGACTTGCTTGAATGCTTGAAGACTTGCTTCAATGCTTTAATTCACTTGCTTTCACTTGAGATCTTGCTCATGAAATTGCTTGAGATGAGATATGAAAATGAGATAGGAAGGCCTCCTTTTATATTGAACTAGGGCACAATCCTCTAGAGCGGCCACCTTGGAGAATTAAATACCAATCAGGACCTAACCTTTAGAAAATATACCTAGATTAAATGAAATTAGAGGATTTACCATTCTGAAACCTAAAATGGCCGACCTAGAGGCAGGAAAACAAATATCCCAAAAACCTGATGCCCAAAAATTAAGGAATTTGGAGATTTGAAAGAAGGGGGGCAAAATTGAGGTTTGGACTGACCTGGTCAGGTTCAAGTTTGATCTTGACCTAGTCAAGTTCAAGCTTGATCCTGACCTAGTCAGGATCAACCTCAAATTTGACCCTGGACCCAGATTCAGTCAGAATCAGATCAAGAGGTCTCGGGGATGCTCAGAGACCTAGAAATGATATTAGGAAGGGATAGAATGCCAGAGATAGACATAAAATCCCATGATGACTGTGATGAAGGCTAGGAGGACCTATTTCTAAATCCTACCTAGAAAATAGAGCCATGGAAGAGGGAAATTAAGGAGAATCCTCAAGATCCTAACCCTAATTTCACCTAGAATGAACGAATCGAGTGTAGGAAAGAAGTGGAAAGCAAGGAGAAATCCAAATACATGCAAAGACCTAATCAAGGCACTTAACATGAACCTAAACCACTTACTCAAAGGGCTAAATGCTCTTATCATGGAAGTGCTTCCATTTTAGGATGATACAGCTCCTGCATCAGGTTCATGAATTTTTTTAGGAACAATATGTTAATGATAAGAAATTTAAGGATATCTATAAAAAATTAATCTAAGGTAGACATGTATAAGGGAAAGATTACTATGTTTAGGATAACTTGTTGTATCACTTTGGAAATCAATACATTCCTAAAGATGAACATGCACAGGTAATATGGGAAGCACATACATATTTGATTGCAAGACATTTTGGGGTAATGAGGACATTGGCTCAATTGAAAAAATATCGTTACTGACCGCATATGAAAGAAACTCACTAATTATATAAAAGGATGTGTGATGTGTGTAACTAGAAAACCAAGTAACAATAAATTAGATTTGTACACACCTTTACTCGTACCATCACGTCCATGGGAAAGTGTGTCTATGGACTTTGTAGGGGGTTTACCTATGTATAGGAAGGAACATTATTATTAGTATGTAGTAGTTGATTTCTTTAGAAAAATGTGTATTTGAATTCCATGTAAGAAATAGGTCACCTCTTAACTGAAAAATCATTTGTACTTTCAAATTGTACGGGTTCATTTTGGGTTACCTACTTCTATTTTATCAAATGGAGATTCTCCATTCCTAGGGGAATTTTGGTCATTTCTATGGGGACTCATGGACACCAAGCTGAAGAAACGTATAACCTTCCATCTACAAATTGACAAATGTACAGAGGTAGTCAACAAGACAATTATTCATCTACTCAGAGGTTGTTGTAGTAAGCATCCTAAGTTGTGGGATGCCATTATGTGCAGCATGGTTACAACCATGAAGAACACTCTTCTACAAAGAGGTTTTCTTTTGAGACTTGCTTTAGGTACTTGCCTAAGACACTAATGGATTTTTATTTTGGGAAGAGCAATGTTGTAGATGCATGCCATGATGTAGAAAGGGATTTAAAGTTCATCCAAAAGGTCCAAACAATCTACCAGGTAGTAGAAGTGCAGTTGGAGTATATCCTATCAAAATACAAGGCTCTCCATGAAAAGCATTAGATTGATCACCATTTCCAAGTTGGTGATAGAATTTGGTTACATATCAATAACAAAAGAATGCAAGGTGAAGCAAAGAAGCTCAAACCCATACGATATGGTCCTTTTAAGATCTTAGAAAATAGTGGTATCCATGCCTTTTGCCTTAATCTTCCTCCATGCAAACGAATTTACTCATTTGTCAATCTTGAGAATCTAAAGCTTTATGAACCTCTAATGATCTTGGATGAAGACACTAACATTCAAGTTCCATTTGTTGACGGTCTTCCACCATAGTACATGATGCAATCACTAAAAGATGTTATCCTTGATAGGAATGCTAGAACTTCATGAAGAGGACCAGTTGAATACCTTTGAGTTGGATTGAAAGGGATCTATCCAAGAAAGGAAAGATAGATGCAGATTGGTAAAGTGAGGAAACTTTACCCTCATCTACTATCCAACTAATCAAACTTTTGAATGTTTTAAAGATCTCCTATAGGAAGACTTGATCTAGGGGACAATATTGATTAAAAATTAAAGTATCCCCAATGCTCCAAAAATAAGCTCCAAGTCAAAGTTGTTGAGAAAATAGACTCAACACAACTTGAACAGGCAAAAAAGGAGTTGACATGACTGAGATATGGCTGGTCAAAGTTGTGGTCAAACCAGGTAAAGAGACCAAACAGAAAAGGAAAAAAAATTCATCTCAAAATTGGTCAAGCTACAACTATAATGAAGTGGTAGATTTGCTCCAATTACATGTGGATACATGGCATCTTGAGCACAAATGAGGAGGTGCCATGTGGCACCATAAAAAAATTCCACATGGTACCTAAGGGATGAAAGAGTTGTTTGTTTCAAAAATTTTGCAAGCATGGATTCAAACCCTAGACGTCCATATATAACCATCCGCCTTTGCCACTAGACCAGACATGCAATTTACTATAATTTAGAAAGAAGTTTATTTTAACTAATAACAAACCGCTCGAAAGAGAGAATGGAGGCCAGTGGGCATTGAACCGTTGACTATCAGCCACCCAAAATATCTCATTACCATTGCACTATTTATCTATCTTGATTTTTTTTTTGTTAAATTCTATTTAAACTATAGCTAATCCCACCTATCCTTAGTTAAATAAGGATATGGTTTAAATGAAACCCCTTAAATTAAAATGGGGGAAATCAATTGAAATTTGTAAAAGGGATATTGATGAGATAATATGTTTTAAATAGATATTTTATAGTTTTGGGGTTTTATCCTATTTATGGCTAATTTTGTGTATTAAAATGGGAGAGTTGTGCCTTTGTAAGGAATTTAGGTGATCAGAAGGAAATTATAGTCTTCACAACTTTTTATTATTCCTAGACATTAGTGAATAATGTTGCTATTGTGCTTGGAGGGAATGATTTTTCAACACTTGTAATTGATTTTTTGAGTTAATCAGATTAGTGACCTTCTTGGAGAGGGACCCAGAGAAGTAGTCACCCCGAGCAAACTCTATTATTAATTATGTTTTGGCTTCTATCTCTCTACTCTCTTTCTTTTAGTTCATTACTTTTATATGCTTTATTCAATTAAGTATTTAATTTATTTTAATTTTATAATTAATGCTTTGGATTAAATTATGTACAATTAAATTAAGAATTCCTCTATAATTGTCCTAGATCCTAATTAGATCAGATGCATTTCTCAAAATACCAAAATTGGAACCTGTGAATTAAGTTTCTAATCTTAGCTAAGTGACAGTATTTTAAGTGATTGGGAATAGAAGTGAAGGAAGGGAATTACATAAATTTTGAAGGAGGGGAATTTCAAAAATTATGAAGGGTCTAAGTTATCAAGCACAAATCATTAGGATGTGATAGGCTGGTGAAAAGTTTCAACATCAAAGAGGTGCCACGTGCGAGAAATTTATGCTCAGGTTTAGGATAAGAAGAAGAGATGTGAGATTCTTGAAATCCCAATGAATTGTTAGAAAAGAAAGGGAATGACAATGAATTGGATAATGAGTCATCAAAAAAGGCTATAAGGAAGTGCCATTTATGACATTCTGATGAAGCATAAAAAATGGCAATGAAGAGTGTGATTTATGAAACGTCACGTGTCATCAAAAAATAAAGGAAAGTGATGTGTGCTCAAAATCCTGAACTCTGTAGAAAGCCAATGTTGGAAAATGCAGGAAAGAATTAAATTTTTGAATTTCTAAAGAAAGGATGGGAGATGGAGGAAGAGAAAAGTGTCAGAAGATGTAGAGAGGAAGTAAATTTTTTAAATTAAAAAATGTAGCTTGGTGATGCACATTTCCTAAATCTCTAAACAGTGGAACCTTTGGGTAATTGATAATTTTCCATGTGGCTGATTATTTACAAAGAAGGCCGCAAATCATCCTCTGAGCATTTCATGATGGTAGGTAAGTTTTTATTTTTATATATTTTTTTAATTAACTTAATTTTATATATGTAGGATGCAAAGAGTGTGGAAGGACTCATGGAATAGAGGGATGCAAAAATGGTAGATGGAACTGGTCGTCGAGATGAAGATCATAGTCATGGTAATTATCCTTGATATAGAGGAAATTTCTTAGAACACATCAAGGGATGTGGTGAATTTTTTAGGGATTATTCCTTGTGTCCAAATGATTCAAAATGTTATCTTGGGGAGCATTATTTATTCAAGTTTGTTAAGACAATTGTTAGTGGTGGATTAGCAGGTTGCAACTCTTTGTGAAAGGGTATGCCTTTTCTCCCAATCTGAATCCTCATTTATATATAGGGGATCATTTTGGAAAACAATAGACACACTATAGAAAATACTCAATAGAATGAGAAAATTTTGAAAATCCTGACTCTAACTCTTATATAATTCTCTAAAATTTATCTCAAATAGTAATGAGATTAGACTGCACTCTTTTTGAGGTTCTAAGATAAGTGTTCAATTAATTCTCTCCTTTTTTATTTATATTTCCAATAAATATAAGCTAATTTTATTCTTTGTGCACAATATATTATTTGATTATGTTTCAATTTGATCATTAGAATTATATGTGAGTTGTTCAACATCTATTATGTTTTATTCGTCTCTTCCAGTAAGAGTTAAATTCAATAAAACTAATTGGAATACTAATCAATAATTGAAGGAATTAAAGATTAGATGAGTTGATAGAGTTATCCTAGTGATAATCTTAAAAATTGTTTGATAAAGGTTATATGTAAGGGTTAATAAAAATAGAGACTCTATAAGCCAACGGGAAGAAGGCTTTGATCACTTCAATGCATATATAAATCATTTCATAATATGATTTAAATAAGTATTTATTTGTTTGGTTGAAAGAAATTCGATATCAAAGATACTTTGCATAATTCATATTTTGATTTTCTTAAGATTATATTGCCATCTTAAGAGATTATTTGAAGAAACTAGACTATCTTATACAAAAAGTCTCCAAATAAAAAACAATATTGAGGTATTGGCTAGCCCGCCTTGGTTATGTAGAGCCTAAAGTGTAGGAATTCAATCTCACTATTGAGCGAATTTGTTAGCTGGCCAAGTCAAGTGGATAGTTTGATTACAAGGATTGGCATACCTTGCAAACATTCCAATATGTTGATTTAGGAACCAAAACACTTACTGAAGGAATATTTTCTTTAAAAAAATTTATAAAACGTGATTTAGAGCATGGAAAGAAAAATAGAAGTCTCTTTTTACACTCTTTTAAAATTACAGTTGACATTACCAAGGGAGGTATTCATGGTGTCAAGTACGAACATTAATTTCTTGAAGGGATGTCTTTGATGACTTACTTTTATGATCATAAATTTGTCATTTAACAATAAATTACAATCAAGGAGAGTCATAAAGAAGGGGTTAGAATGAAACAAACTTCTTGTAATGTAAACATAAAACTAATAAGTTTCGCATCCATACATTTCTCAATTGGGCCTATATAATTGAAAGTGGTTTGTGCCAACATAAGAATCTCTAAATTTAATTGGAATCAAATATAAGAACAATGTTTGAACATTTAGGGTACAATCATCTCATTGAAATTTATTATCTCTTTTATTTTTATTTGAACATTTTTTATTACTTCATGAATATAATACCTTATCTACTTGAAAATCTTCTTCTAAATTTTCTTTTGTCTTCTTCTCTCCTACTAGCAAGGCTTAAATCATATCTTCTAGAGTTTTTGAAGTGATTTGACTAATTGTAAAAATAACATTGTATTTTGATGATAAGATATTCAACAAGATGGCCTTATCATTATCCTTAGAAATTAGAGCCTTAACCTCTACAAGTTTCCTAATGAGAGATCTCAATTTGCTTATATGGTTTGACATTGTAATCTCATTTTCTTTTTTGAACCTAAGAAGTGAAAATTTTATAGAGAACTTTGTATTGACAACTTTTTCTCCAAATAATTTATTCAGAGTATCCAAAATCTCATTTAATGTTTTTTTCTAAATTAATATGATGTAATTCAGTCTCACAAAGACAAAGACCTATAATAGCGTTTTCTTTATCATCATTTTTACTCCAATTTGATACTCCTTTTTCATCTATACGTACTTTCTCCTTTTTATTTATTATTCTCCATCAATTCGTATTCATCAATTGTATCTAAATTTTTATTTTCCAAATATGAAAATTGAATCCAGAATACTTATCCAAGATAAACTCTATTTAATAAAGAACTAAAATCCAACCATAAAATCACAAAACATCATCACCAATTGGAGCATTAAATAAGTCATTCAATAGTATACCGTCATCGTATATGTGATAATGTCATACATAATTGCTACGAGAAGGGCATATATAGGAGATCTACAATTATCTATACT
This sequence comes from Chamaecyparis obtusa, assembly GCA_027943335.1. Classification (NCBI taxonomy): domain Eukaryota; kingdom Viridiplantae; phylum Streptophyta; class Pinopsida; order Cupressales; family Cupressaceae; genus Chamaecyparis; species Chamaecyparis obtusa. The sequence continues at coordinate 335,540 of BSBK01010828.1, forward strand.
AGTGACTTCATGTTTTTCATTATATAAAGTTAATCTTATATAAAGTTAATCTTAACTTTGACAATCAAAATGCACAACCATTTCAATAATTTGTATCCCCATGCCTCTTTTATATCTTTCACCTTTGGTAGGCTTCTTCTTTCACAATTTCTTTAAATTTCATATACCAAAGTTTCACATTTCTAGAACTAAAGAATAATTTCATGTACCTACCTTCCTATGATATAACTCCAATGGTTTTAGCAATCAAAATATGTATCAACACAACTTCAGAACAAAAAGATTTTCCACTTCATCACTCCCACAAGATCAAATGGCATTGACGCTCCACTCGCCATTTTTTGCACTACAGAGAATAATGTCTCTAGCGGAAGCTGATTTCTTTACACACCATCACAGGTCCAGTCCACGCCCTCAAATTTTTTGTTTCCCTTTCTCGTCAACATCAAAATTTAACACTCTTAGGCCATATAACTCTAAAGAATTAGATACCTCCAAAATTATTTTGTCAATCATTCTTTACACGCAACACAAACTTACAACACAATACAAACATTGTTGTTTAGGTTTGAATTCTGACATTGTGCGACAATCAACAATGTTGTGCTGATCTTCTTCATCTCCTCTTGATTCAAACAACAGTCTTAAGAGGGATGGATAACATATAGCAAACATAAAACTCACATTGTTCTCATGCCCAGTCACATTGAATGTTCTGATACCAAATGTTAAATTACAGGTAAATTTTGCATTATATTTCAATGAGATGGATAAACAAATTATACAGGACCGTTAAACAGTTAAATACTTCCTCCATCTTTCTGTTTTGGATCTAAAGTTACACTGAAATCCCATCCCATGATGAAATTATTTTGCTCCACTTCAAATGATGTTCCTATTTGTGTCCATAATTTAATTTTGTCCCCCACTTTTATCAGACCATATATGTTATAGATGGTATATTTTAATGAGGTACTCCTGCTATAAAGTTTTTTCATTTGAAAATTCTTTTAGTTTGAATTATCTGAATATTTCCATTGTTTAGTCTCCATACAATATCAATCCTTCTTGATTCACGATTGGCTTCCACAAAATGTCATTTCTATTATTTGCAATGTTTTGAGAAATGTCCCTTTCCATTGAGAAAAAATTTGGTTTTTTGAATTACAATGATTTAATTTCTCTTTGACTCTAATTAAGGATTCATCATGCCATCTTTTATTTGGGGCATTTAGGCTCCTACCATTCCAAGAGAAAATTCTCATTGCTTCCCAAAATAAGAGTTCATCCCTCGGTTCTTGATTTGAGTAGATAAGTTTCAATTGATGTTTGCACTCTTTTTTGTGCCTTCTCTTCTCTATTTTGATTGTCTATCATCCTTCCTTTCCATTTTCTATGTTATTCATTATTGATGATTCTAGTAGTAGTTTGGTTTATGCATATGGATTCTAGAATGTCTAATTCATCTATTAATTCTTATGTGTTCCCTTAAAATTATTATTCTAATAGATATTCCAATGAGAATTATTTGGATGGGGTGCTATTCTCATTGTTTTTTTTTTCTCTCCCTTTGCATCCATGTTACTACATAGATCCTCTTTCCTTCTTGTTTATGCTTGAGTATCTTCATATTTTGATATCTTTTCAAAACCTTTTGATATACAATTTGAAGTATCCTTATTTTCTAGGGTGTTTGTTTTGTTCTTGTGATTTGGCCATCTCTTTTCTTTTATTAGATTGCGTGATTTCCTCAATATCAATATCATTTAAATACTTTCACTTTATCAAGTTCACTCAATCCTCCTTTATTTCTCCTCTTGGTTTACTTTTTGATCAATGATATTAATTTTAATTCCAATTATATCACTTGTTTCTCTACATTGATTGATCTTTTCGTGTGGGGTACCTTATGATTTGATTACAATTCAAACAATAAAATTTTGGTTTTTCCTTTTCAATATCTTGTTTCCAAATCCCTATGGTTATAATAAGGTTGATTTTGGATGGGAATTAGATTTATTGAGATAATCTTTATACAAGCGAAGAGGATAGAATATCCTCATTTAATTTTTATGCCTAATACGATTCTAGGCGAACCCACAATAGTGGGTTACAGTTTTTTTTTTTGAATGGACACTAACCTTTACATTTTGAAACAAAAATGATTCAAATGCCTATTATCGTTAAAAACCGTTTGAAATCAGAAGATGAAGTAAATTAGAGTCTTTTTTGATTTTCTGCCTAGATTCTAAATATATTTTTTATTTTTATTTTTTAATTGATTTGAATATTTTTTACCTTCTCCCACGAAAACTAGTATGTTGTTGAAAACATCATTTTCAAAGAGTTACATTGTTTTCATAGACCATAACATTTTTTCTAAAATAGATATCAATGTGCTTCTTTTGAATTTAGTTTTTTAGCATCCATACAAAGGGAATGCAATTGTTTTTATGACATTATCATGATTATTTCATATTTTATTAACATTTGAAGTTGACTAAACTGTAATTTTGACATACCTTGACTACAAAACTTATAACTTCTTGTGTAGTGATCCGATTTCCTTTTTATATTTTTTTATAGAAAGAGAACTTCAATAACTAGGGCATAGATATTTTTATAATTTTTTTCTCTCATTTACTATTTTTCCATAAACGTCAATCATAGAGGTAGACATATAGTGAAATATCTAAGTTTAGTAAAACTAAAAATACAAACCCATGATAAACTTAATATATATTAACATTATAAATATTGGAAAGATTTTTCTTAGCAGTACCTTACTACATAGATAGGTTTGTCAAATGGATTCATTTGATCTGCCAAAAGATTATGTCAAAGTGATTTTTTCTCAGCATTTTAATAGGCGTAAAGGAGACTCCATTGTAGGTATGAATGAGGAGTATAGATGTTATATCAATATTTTTTTTTTATCTAAGAGGATTTGATCTAACCATTTGTAATTATCTATTTCAAACGGAACCTCTCAAGATTTAAATCATCATATTTTATTAAAAATGTGTTATTTCAACAAAAATGAGCATCTCTAAAAAAGTGTAACCCACTATTATGAGGTCACCCTTCAATATTGTGTTACGATTTCTTTAAGGAAATCATGTATCCTCTATATTCTAAAGAATTTTTTTTTAACCTAATGCAAAATGCATAATTTGAGTGAGTTTTGGTTTTGGGATTAATTTCTAAACTTATTTCTACACATAAAATAATTTGTATCTTAACCACCATGGAATTGTATTGACAATTATCTCTTTCTTCTTTACAATTTAGGGATACTATGAAGAAATTTTAAGGAATGAAACATACTTCTGTATTTTTACTCTAATTCCTCTTTGTCCATTCCCTGATTTCTTTTTAGTTTGGATTTTCACCTACAACTCTAGCTATCAACCAATGATTTTCTAAGAAGTTGGACATGTTCACTTTGTCAAATGCTACATTATTATCCTTGATGTTTTTTTAATTGTCTTTGCATGCTTTTTATTTTAAAATAGATTTATTTAACATTGATTTTGGTATCCCTTACGTGGGATTCTATTGACACCTTGGAAAAAATCAAGTTGATATAGTTGAGTCATGAGCATTGCATCCTAACAGCATGAATATATTTTTGTTTCTTATATATTCACTTTAGATTTTATTTTCTTTGTAGAATATGAAAACTAGATCATTAATGGTTTGTTTCAAAAAAAAATTTAAATCAAATTCAAAAATTAATATAATTTATTTATTTAATTCATTTCTTCAAATATTTCTTTGAAGTATTTTCTACTTTTTAAACAAATATTTCTATTATATATTATTTTAAAAAGTTAACTTTTCCAGAGATTTTTTTATTGAATTCAAGCTAAATCAACTTTAAAATTTAATATTATTTTATTGAATTATGTATTTTCATAAAATATTTAAACTTAAATTAGTTACTAAAATCCACACTCTCTAATTTCATAACACAATAACACTTAAAAATTGAAAGTTCTCTTTTGTTTCAACTCTCAAGATTTTTTTCTATGATAAATTACAATTAACAAATAAAATTCAAAAATTAATTATTTTTATTGATTTATTTACTTGTATTTCACCCTAAATTAAATTTAAAAAATCAAATGTCTATTTTTTTAAAATAAAAAGCTTTAGATTATATTTTACATTTAAAATTTTAAAAATATTTTTAATATCTATATAATATTAAAATACTAGAGATATTATATTTATTTACTTGTATTTCATCTTAACTTAAATTTTCAAAATCACACCGTCTAATTTTAAAATAAAAAATCTCTAGATTATATTTCAAAATTAGTTTTTTAACCACTTTTTTATAGATGTATTATTGAAAAGCTATAGGCACATGTATCTTAATTAAGATTAAAATTTTTGTACATTAATTTCATTTGTATTCATAACATACCTTAGATATATGTATCTAGATGCTAACCTAAAAAATGGGCAAGTCCTACATCTTATCTGTGGCTCTAATTAAACACCTATAATACTTGTAGACATTTGATTTCTAGTGTAAGGTATGAAGATTTATTGTTCATGCATCTAAATTAAAAAATTCTTGAGTTAAATCTACAATCAAATATCTTTGCAGTGTGAGTAAGTGAACCAGATAATCAAATCCAAGCTATAAGTCTTACCAATAACACTAAATAACACCATAAATAAACTTCCAAATATCTTTCAACATAACATAACAATAAAATCTAGTTATCTAATCTTAATGATTGTTTAATATATGAACACAAAAGCTAACTATTAAAAAAATAATAAATTTTTTAAATCCACTCAACCCTCAATCCTACAACACTGAAGTTAAACATATAGTGTTTCAAAATTGGATTTTCTATCGTGTGTTATCTGTGAACTTAAAATGAAATGTTTTGGACATTTTAAAAGAGTTAATAATACATACTCAAAGGCTTTTCTCGGAAAAGACATTGGCATATATGGTATGGAAGACTCTTTCATTTGTCAGAGATGAAGAAGCACTCACAACTTCAACTCTCCTTTCTTTCAGCACCATGAGAACATCTAATTCCACATCAACTTTATATGTATCTGACATGTCATCAAACCAAACTGATGGGAAATCCTTATTTGATAATTTAATCTCAAAAATCAATTTACACTAATTTTGGGTAATGGGTGATATTCATATATATAGTTCATAGTCTACATAATTGAAATTTCTTTTTCCTTAGGGTAAATCATAGAAAAATTTGTCTTGTATACATTATGATTTGGACAAACCACTAAATAGGAATGTTTGAAAAATAATTCTAATTTTAAAACTAATATATATATATATATATATATATATATATATATATATATATATATATATATATATATATATATATATATATCATAGTTGAAAAAGTTAAAAAAATAGTTTTGGAGCAAAGCTCCCACAAATAGCCTATTGACTAATTATTATATTATACACTTGTATGATTATATTAAAGAATCAAATATTATCCTATAAATAATAATAAATATAATAAAATAATCTTTAGATTATTCTACAATATATTATAATTCTTTAACACAAATATTATTATAATATTGTAAAACAAAACAAAACTTATTTTCAAAGATTAAAATTAATTTATTTATTATTTTTGTTTAAATGTGGAGGATTGTTCATTAGAACAAGAATTTTAGGTTGAATTTTTTCAATTAGAAGCAAACAATTAAGAGTATCCATTTCATGAAATTTGTGGAGACATGATCTTGACCTCAACCCTTATAATATTGAAATCTTGCAATAACTAAAACTTCATTCACCTGAAATATAATTTTATATGATTTTGAAGATAAACTTATTTCTCTTTCATTTTGAAAAGTGCCCCACCTCTAGGTATTGAACCTTGTATTTTAACCTATGCGGAACCGGCCGAATCTTCACCAATAATTTATGTTTCAGTAACCGGGCCCTATCTACTTATTGTTTTTAACCATGCAATGTATTTTACTATTTGTATCGATTCGAAGAACAACCATTCTCCGAATCTTGCCGCCATCCAAACATTGTTAAATATATTTTGGATTTACAACTTGAGAGTGAATCACACAAAGATAGAGTAGACGAAAACTACTAGGAAACGATAAATTTCATCCTTTTCTGTGATTTTGCTCTATGAATTATTTTATCTAGGAGATAGAAATTATTCGTGTAATTGTGCACCTGGTGAAGGTAGCCATGGCTGAGAGCTTTGCAATATCTGGTTATAAAAATACCCAATGTCAGGGCAGTCGGATGAATTTTCATTGCCACCGTATGATGTTTTCGTCCTGCACTCTCAATTCAACATCGAAATACCCACAAATCTCAAAGTTTTGTCGTCTGAAGAAATCGCGAGACTCGCGGGCACACGGTACGTACGAGGCTCTCCTAATGGCGGCATGGAATCTTGCTTCGTCAATCCTGCTCTCGGAAGGGAAGATCAGCAGGATCTGGAATTGGGTAATCTTCTTTTCACATCTGCAGAGTGCATAATCAACAAACAATATGATCAGGCGGCCAGGCTTTTGACACAGTGTCGCAACTTTTTTTCGCAGTGGGGAAACCCTATTCAGAGGCTCTGCTATTATTTCTCCGGGGCGCTGCGGGAGAGAATCGAACGCCAGGCCTGCGCCGAGTTAAGGAATCCTCTAGAACCACCCCTCAATTTCGCCAACAATTTCAACAGTGTTTATACCAAAGCCGAATTCAATCGGAGGCTCAGCTATTATTTCTCCGGGGCATTCATGTCGTAGATCTGGACATTAGATATGGGTATCAATGGTCAGTTCTAATGCAAAGACTTGCAGTCAGAAGTTCTTCATTTCCGAGTAAGCTTTTGAAGATCACAGCAATAGGAATGAACGCAGATGATTTGAAAGATAGCGGAAGAAGACTTCGCAACCTCGCTCGGTCCTTGAAGATTCCATTTTCATACAGGATGCTGCAGATCGAAAGTATGGAGCAGATTTACAAAGGCATGTTTAATGTTTAATGTTTAGTGTTTTCTATAGGCTTTTATATAACCGGAGTCTTCTGGAGACCGTTGTGGATGTTATAAAGAGATTGAAGCCCCAGATAATGGTGAATATAGACGTTGAAGCTGATAGCAATGCTCCTTCCATTGACAAGCGGTTCGTTGATGTGCTTTTCAATAGCAGCGCTTGTTTTGACTCCATCGATATGATTATGCCGGATAGACATGATCCTCGAAGGGTCAAGTTTGAGGAAATGTTCTGTGCAAGCCAGATAAGGAATATGATAGCCTGTGAGGTGGCGGAACGGAGGGTTAGATATGTTAAAATAGATGTGTGCAGATATTTTTTTAAGCACATGGGATTGAGGGAGATGTGCTTCAGTTATCAAGCTTGGTATGAGGCCAGATTATTGCTGAAAGATATTCCTAATGGATATTACTATTGCCTTGAGGCCATTGGAGATGCCCTAATAACTGGGTGGAAAACAACCCATGTCGTCGCAGTATCTTTATGGACTTGTAGCTTAATATGTTCTGATTTTTAATGTAAACCGTTACTTTATTATGAACGAAAGCATTTTCACTTCCACATTTCTGTTCTCGTTTTTTTTTTCCTGTTCTCTAGAAATTATATAGTCGTGTTGTAGTGGTTTGCTATAAATATTTAGCGTTCCCTAAAGCTTTGTGTAGTTAAACACCTCAGACTAAATAAATTAGTAAGATATTATATTTGTACTAATTGGTTATATGGTGTGAGCTTTAAAGTTTACAAAGTTCGTCTTGAGATACTATGGTGAGATTCAAGAGTGTTTTCGATTAATTGCAAAAGTAGGCTTTTAAGAGATCCGAAACCCTTTACAAAAGATTACTAAATATAATCAACAAAGAAAATAAAACAAAATGCTGCCAGAACCAACAGCCCCAAAATCAGCTGCACAGAAAGACCAGTGCTTGACCAACCAACAAAAAATAAAATAGGGAGGCCTTGACCACAAGGCATGGTCCTTGATGGTAGAGGCCACCTCCTATTTCATCTTAGATATCTTTTGAATAGCCGCCCTAATTTTGATACATTGCTTAGGATCTCGGGGGCTTCCCTTCTATATACTAGCTCTCTTGCGCTTCCTAGGACAAACCACAAGACCAGCTGAATCCCTTGCTTGTGCTTCTAGATTCACCATAGGTATCTCCCTAGGAGACTTGTCCACCTTATCAAGCAGAAAATTCAAGTCATCAACATAGTGCTTAATAGTCTCTTGAGCACGACTAAGAATTGTCTTCATATAATAATCCATTTGCTCTATTCTACAGGTAAGACAAGCAACCTTTTCCTCTAGAATCTCGATAGAGTTATCCTTGACTAGAGATCTTCCATCAGGGGGGCCCTGAAGAAAGTTATCAACCTTAGCAAAGAGACCTTTGTACTTCAGATTGCGACTCTTGATTTCATGGAAGGTCCATCTATCCAACTGAAAGGAGTACATGGACACAATCTTGGTAGTCTAAAGTACACCCAAAGCCAGCTCTTTGTTGTCCTTGAGTTCATGAATCAAAATCTACACATTTAGCTCATTAGTGTCCCCATCATTCTCCAAGGAAAGCTCACCTCTGATAGTATCTTTCTCCAACTTCACATGACTAGTGTTGCCTTTTTTCATCTCCTCCTCACCTTTATTCTCCTCAAGGGAAATAAACATATCATGTTCTGCCAAGATCGCATAATCAACTAGAATCGGAACCTTTTCTTACTTCCTAGGATTCAATTGAGCCTTAGGAGCAACATCAAAAATGGTGTGAGTACTACCATCAACATCATGGTCCAATGAAGTGTCATACTTAAGAGGGATCAAGTCCATATCACCATCTTTCGCTATATCCTCATCTTCCACTTCATCCTCTTTTCTCTTCATGCCCTCCCCATCATCATCCTTAGACTTAACCATAGGGACCAAAAGCTTTGCCTCCTTGGCATCATCATCATTAGTCTCCATGTCCCTATCATCATCATAAGTACTCTTCTCGAGAGTAAACTTGATCTTTTTCATCAATGTGGGATGTCCCATTTCACTTCTCATCTCCTCCCTAATTCTCTTTCCTTTCTGCATGTAATGGCTTAATTCCTCTAACATTCTAGACATTTTCTCCTTAGTATCCACATACTTGATCATAGCCTCTAGAATATTATCTCGAACTTACCAATAGATCAGATACATCAAACCTTCATGGATGACCACCTTACGAGGATTGTTCTTATGAAGCCTAATCCTATAATTGAGAGAGATAAGTAGATAACACATAAAAGAAAATATATTATGCCTAAAATAATTTAGGAGAAAAAAATGGTAAGAGTGCACCCTTGTGTATCTACCCTCAATAGTAATATATTTCATAAGAGCCACTGGGATTTTTCTCCAAATAAGCTTAATATGATCAACATTATAAAAAGCCCCATTTTTAACAAGTTTATCTTTTCAACATCATCTTTAGTAAAAACCTTATTATCTCTATTTGACACTTTCCTATCCCTAAAAATCTTCATACCTTTGTGTTGAAGCCAGTGACTTTTGTAATGAGATCTGTCGATAAAGAAATTTTCTTCCCACACAGAGTAATAGACTCTTCCTTTAAGGCAACAAAAGACTCTTTATTCCATCCATCTAATTTATGCCATTCTATCTCTACTTGTATCTATTTCTCTTCTCTCTATATATACTTACATATACCTACTTCCCTACATACCTCAATTTCTCTACATACATTTCCCTCCCATCCTCTCTTTTCATACCTAGTCCACTCCCTTCTTCCCTTTATCAACCTCTATAGCTATCTAGCTATCTTTAATTTATATCTCTTCTCCCCACTTCTCTCTTTATGTACAATCTTTATCTCTCTACCTACCTCTCCTTTTACCCCTCTCTAATTTTATCTTGCTTAACTATCTATCTCCCTTCCTTAATACTCTTTACCTCACCTAACTCCCTCCCTCTCCCCACCTCTTCCTCCATTTCTCCCCTTCTCTCTCTAAATTACTCTTGATCTTTCTCCTCTATCCCTCTCAACCTCTCTTCTTAAGTATTTTTGTTTCAATTATGGAAACCTAATGCCATGTTAAATTTTGTAACATAAGTGCTTTTAATGATCAAACAACAAATAAGGGACAACTTCTACAAATGAGAATTGGAAGAAATATTTTCTATGTTCCTTAAAATAAAATATTATAGTATGAGAATTATAATGCACAAAGAATTTTTTATAGAAAGAAAGTCCTCTAAAACTGTGTAAAAGCTCATAAAGTTAGAAAATAAATCTAGAATTGAACTAAAGCTCCACTATATGAACTTGTTGCCTAAGTTTCACATCTAAGTGCAAAACATGTGGATTTGATTTATATTTTTAGCCTTTTAGCTCCTTTTGTAAACTATTAGAATTTATATCATGCTATGGAATTAATTTTAGGATTAGATGATCCTTTTGGAAAAAGGTCAAGTCTCATTCTCTCTCTTGTTCTTCATTTCCATTGTCTCATTTTCTTTGCATTCCCTTTATCAATCTCCATTATTTTTTGGATAAAATGATTCTCAAGGTCATGTAGTTTATCTCTTTCTTTAATGACTAAGTTCAAGTTCAAAGACATTTTTTGAATCCTAACACCTCATTTGGAATTTAGTCTATGCCCTAGTCTTTTAAGAATATGGTTAGTGTCTATTAAGTCTATATTTTTTTCAATTTCATTTTTTATTTTCTATCAAGTGCACAAAGCTTGATCCAAAGTTGAATATCATCATTTAATATTGGTTTAACAATTCTATTAGAGCCTAAATCCCAAGATGGAACAATAATTTCAAATTATGCAATTGAGTTTGAGAGTTAAAAGAAGATTATATAATTCTGATAGTCAATTTTAGAATTGGATTTATTCACCAAAAAATCATAAAGATGGCTTCTCAAGACTAGGAAAAGATAAAAATACTATTCAAAGTATAGTGTCAAAAGTATTTTCAGAGACATATGAGAGATTTTGGACACTTTGATAAGATCTCTCTTGTTTAGACAGGTAGGTCAAGGACTACTCACTTTTTGAGCACATGAATTTCCAATTTAATTATATCCTTATAGACCTTCTTTGAATTTTGATTCATTAAGTCTTTTACATATTCCACCCATGATCTTAATGTATGAAAGTTTTTTTATTGTCTAAACATTTTATCATGGGAATGGTTAATACTAGTTTTCCATATGCAGGATTGTATCAGATCATAGCAAAGAAAATATTTTCTTGATCAAATCAAGTAATGAAGAAGAAAAGAGTTAAAGTCTTTATTTTTCAAGGCCCAAGTGATTTGGATAGGGGGCAAAGAAGGGAAATCTCAAAATCTCACCAAGCAATCAGAAATGGTACTAGAAATTGCAATTTCTGAAACTGAAATAGGGAATTGTAGGAAGAAACCCCAAATTATGATATGATTTAAAAATGAAAGAAGGTGATTCTGATTCAGGGGATAATATTCCATTAAATATAAAGTATCCACAATTCTCCAAAAATCAGCTCCAAGTCAAAGTTCTTCAGAAACTAGACTCAACGCAACTTGAAAGGGCAAAGAAAGAGTCCACATGACTGAGATATGGCTGGTCAAAGTTATGGTCAAACCAAGTTAAGAGGCCAAACTAAAAAATAAAAAGAAAATATCATCTTAAAATTGGTCAAGCTTGTTCCCAAACTAAAGAGCAAAACAAGAGCTTTCCAACAATGTTTGTTTCGTAAAAAATGGAGTTCGTATGTGGAAGTTATTGTAGTTTGAAGTTTGAGGTGAAAAGTCTAATCCACATGATGTTAGCATGACATCATCATGTTGATCTCATAGAGTATGCTGACATGGCAAGAAGTATAAGTGGTCCATTCAAGAATTGGCATGTGTCAACATTGCAAGAGGATAACTATGATGATGTGGCATATCCAATCCAATTACATGTGGACACGTGGCACCTTTAGAAAAAATGAGGAGGTGCCATGTGACACCCTCAAACAATGCCACGTGCCACCTAAGAGATGAAATAGTTGTTTATGATGAACTACACCTGATTCAAAACCTTATTGAAGATCAATTATTAGAGATCACCGAGTTGCTGATTAGATATGTAAGATAATTAAATCAGTAATATGTTGTCATTGATGTCAACTAGTTTTGACAAGTACTTATCTTGTAAGTTACTATACCCAAACATCTGTAGAAAGGAGAAAAAGAGATGAAGAATAGATATATCTACATTGAGGAAGATGGATATGATAGATGAGGATAAGGAATACATTGGGTAATTTATTGATGAGTCTATTACCGTATGTTATTGACTTGATTATGTTGCATTCATCTATGATGTTGAAAAGAGCATAAAAGACACAAGGAAGTGTGGTTGGTTAATGAAACATTCTAGTATACAATGAGTAGTGTAGCGTATACCGAGCACAATATAAATCGAGCTTGTGTTCACCGACGCATTTCTTTGTTAACCGAGGATGAAGAAAGGAATTAAATGATCAGTTTAGCTGATAAGAATTGATGAGCTGGAAAGTACCTCTTGATCAGAGTTGGAGATAATGTTTCTTACGAAGATCAATGACTAAAAAAATTCAAAGAAGATCTAAGGGATGGAAACAAAACATGTTAATGAAACATCAGCTGAGGAAGGTTTAAGCGGCAAAACCAACGAAGGAGATTAAGCAGCAAAATCTGATGGATGAAAAGAAAATAGTTTACTTGTCTATTTAAGAGACTAGGGTTTCATTATGAAACTTATGCCAAAAGAAGGAGACTACAGAGATATCAAGTGAACAAGCTTTATGCATGCCTGATCAGACTGGTTAAGGAGAACCGAACTGCAAAGTTTACCGAGTGTCAAAAAGCTATAACCGAGAGACAGTAAGTTACTGAATATTGTTGAAACAGAATTGATATATTGATCAGAGGATTTGAATGAGCATAATATAGATCTGAATATCTACAATAGAAGTTGTATTGTAATTAGATAACCTACTATTACAATTTAACCATTGTAATCAGATAAATCTCTTAAGCAAGTGGACTTGAAAGTCTTGTAATGTCATTCATAGAGTGTACATTTCTTATCCTATCAACCCCATAGTGAATGCTAGTTGGACGATAATGGTTAGTGTTAAATTCTCTAAAAAGGTCACACCTTATAGTGTGTTTTGTAACCTTTAAGAGGGTTGGGTCTTCACCAACCTCACTTTAGAAGAGTGAACAATTTTTGGGTTTTCGATCCCAAATGGTTTTTCCATTTACATGGTTTCCACATTAAATCTCTTGTGTTATGTGTTCATTGTGGTGATTGTTTGATTTTCATACTTTACATATTGCATATTGGATTTGATCAGTAATCAATTTAAGTTATTGACTGGTAATCGGTAAAAGCACAGACAGTTTACTATTTTATGTAACTGAGCTGTAGAAGTTTGTGAAAATTGTTTTTGGTTATACATTTTATATTTGGGACTATGGATAACTGATTCACCCCCCTCTCAGTTATTCTAACAATTGGTAATAGAGCATTGGTTTCTTAATACAAGCTACTCTGGTTGCTTGGAACAAGTTTTAAGGACTTCAGCACAAAGATCATAAAATGTATAAGAGGGAAGTGTCAAAGCTAAATAAGGATAACTTCACAATATGGAAAAGCCAAATGAAGCTGCATGTATATGGAATTGGTAATTCTGCCCTCATTCTAATGGAGAATGGCTACCTTGCACCACCCACTGGACATTTGACCCTTGATCTATTAAGAGACAGACATGAGCATAATGTCACTATGATGGAGATTGTTGCTACTCTAACAGATGCCAAATTTGAAGATATCAAAGGATGTACTACTGCTAAGAAAATGTGGGATAAACTTGCTCAAGTTTATAGTGGTGATGTAAATGTCAAAAGAGCTAGAGTTGAAAGTTTAAGAGGAAGACTTGATGATATGAGGATGAAAGAAGGTGAAAACATAGTGTAGTATACAAATCGAGTAAAGGAAGTTGTTAGTGCAATTAGAGGATCTGATGGTGTTATTGATGAAGACACTGTGGTAAGCAAAATTCTTAGAACCTTATTATCAGTTTATGCAATTAGAATATCTTCAATCCAGGAAATGAGGTCTGCACCTGGTAGTACTCTCACTCTTGATAATCTAATTGGTAAATTGATAACATTTGAGCTTAACAATTATGATAATAGTGTTGTACCGACTGTTGAATCTACTTTCATGACTTCTCTGAAGATTGGTAAGTCCAGTAGTAGACATGATGATAATGACAACAATACTAATAATGAGCTTGATGAACTTCAAGATCTTATGGCCAGAAGATTACCTAAAGGTAAAGGTAGATATAAAGGTAAATTACCTTTAGCATGCTTTAATTGTAAAGAAGTTGGTCATATTGCTGCTAGATGTCCAAATAGGAAGGAAGAGGATAGAAATAAAGACCGATCTAGTGAAGGAAGCTATGGGAGAAGAAACAACAGAAGTTACTGACAATACAAGAGAGACAATTAAGATAACAGTGATAAAGATAAAAAGGTATGTTACATTGCTAAAGAAGATGATACTGACACTGATTCAGATGATGATGTAGTAGTTGTATTTGTTGCTATGAAGGATGATTCTGAGGAAGAAGAAAGGTATGTAGAAACAACACTGATCTCAAAAGTTAATAAAAATGATACATGGATCATAGATAGTGGCTGGACACATCACATGACTGGTGATGAAGAAAAATCTGATTATCTTGAGCAATACAATGGAGGATCTATAAAAATGGTTAATGATACACCCTGTATGGTAAGAGGAAAATGATCTCTGATGATAGAATCAAATGTGATAATTCTTATTGGGTAGAACGACTAGACTATAACTTGCTAAGTGTGGCACAACTGAACAATTTAGGTCACTGAGTTGCTTTTGAGAACAAGAAAGTAAAAATATTTGATGATGGAGGAAGACTTGTCAGAATAGGAGCACAATCGAAAGGTAACTTATTTTATCTTGACAATGATGAGTCTTCTTTCTTAATGATGAAAAATGAGGATGCTTAGTTGTGGCATAAAAGGTTATGTCATGTGAATTTTGATAACATAATTAAGATCAATAAAAAGAAAAAGGTTAGAGGTCTACCTAACTTAACAAACCCTGATCATGTTATGTGTCATGAATGTCAAAAAGGTAAAATGAAAAAATCTAGTTTCAAAAGTAAAGATTATTCAACAAAGAAAATACTTGAGTTAGTTCACACCGACCTATGTGGTCCCATGAGAACTCAGAGTTACTATAGAGATAGATATTTCATTCTTTTTGTTGATGATTACACTAGATTAATGACTATCATGTTCTTGAAAGAAAAAATAGAGGCATTTAAGATGTTCAAGTGGTATAAAGAAAAAGTAGAGAAAGAGACTAGTAAAGAATTTGAACATTTGAGATCTGACAGAGGTGGTGAATTTATTTCTGATGAATTTACTAACTTTGTAATGAGCATGGTACTAAAAGATAGGTCTCTGCACTGAGGACACCTCAATAGAATGGAATTGCTGAAAGGAGAAACATGTCAATTGTTGACTACCCAAGGACATTGATGATAGAGAAGAATGTAGCTCAGACATACTGGAGAGAGGTTGTCAGCATAGCTATTTATGTTTTGAATTGAGTACAACTGAAGAAGGACACTAACAAAACACCCTATGAGTTATAGTTTGGCCACAAACCCACTGTAAGTTATTTCAAAAATTTTGGAAGTAAATGTTTTATTCTGAAAGATGAAATAAATGGGAAGTTTGACTCAAAAGGTGATCAAGGGATATTTCTTGGATATTCTAGTAAAAGAAAATCATACAAGTTTCTAAAAAGAATTACTAATAAAATGATTGAAAGTACTAATGTTCAAGTTGATGAGTTTGATGACAAGAATGCAAAAGAAAGAAGTAAGGAACCAGAAGACTATGGTAGATTAACTTACATTGAACAAATAGAGTATCTACCGAAGCTGCAAACTGTGACAACTAGTCAATAGGGAAACAATGCCAAGGAATATGAAAGAGAAACCGATGAGCGGGAAGGACCTACCGAGCAAGAAAATGAACCTAGACAAGATGAACAATAGAGAAGAGATCAAGTACTGGTGAGATTTGTTAGGAGACATCATCCTGAGACTCAAATAATTGGAGACAGACAAGCTAGCATGATGACAAGGAGTAAGATGAGACAAGGTACATGTTTAGTTTGTGAATATGAACCGAAGAATGTAAAGGTTGCATTGGAAAATGAAGAATGGGTTAATGCAATGAAAGAAGAAATAGAATAGGTAGAGAAAAACAAGACATGGACCTTAGTACCAAGACCTAAGGTCAAGAATGTTATCGGTACTAAGTCGATATTCAGAAACAAGATGAATGAAAATGGAGAGGTAACAATGAACAAAGCTAGATTGGTATACAAGGGATATGCACATGAGGAATGAATTGATTATGGTGAGACCTTTGCACCTATTTCTAGATTAGAAGGAGTTAGAATGTTACTTGCATATGTTGCACACAAAAAGTTCAAAGTTTACCAAATGGATGTTAAATCAGCTTTTTTGAATGGGATACTAGAATAAGAAGTCTACATAGAACAACCTAAAGGCTTTGTGGATCAAAACAAGAAAGATATGGTATGTAGATTACATAAAGCTTTATATGATTTGAAGCAAGCACCTAGAGCCTAGTATGAAAGGTTGCATAACTACTTGTTGAGTATTGGTTTTGTTAGAACAAGTGAAAATAGCAATCTGTATATGAAAGGAAATTCAGATGATACTATCTTGATTGCTGAAATATTTTTGGATGACATAATATTTGTAGGACAAGATCACATCTGTAAATCATTTGTTGATGAGATGAGAAAAGAGTTTGAAATGTCAATGTTTGGAGAGATTAAGTTCTTTCTAGGCTTACAAGTGATTCAGCAGAATGATGGTATATTCATCACACAATCAAAATATATCAAAGAAGTACTAAGAACATTTGGCATGGAAGATGCTAAACCTTTTGGAACACCGATGGCTACTAGATGGAAACTGACTAAAGAGGATGAAACTACAGAGGTAAACCAGACACTGCACAGATCAATGATTGGTAAGTTGATGTATGTAGTTCACAGTAGACCAGATATAGCACATGTTGTTGGGATAGTTGCTAGATTTTCTACAAATCCTAGGGAGTCACACATGGTTTCTAAAAAGAGAATCTTAATATACCTAAAGAAAATAGAGGAATATGGTTTATGGTATCCTAAGGAAGGTAAGTTTGAACTTAGAGTCTACACCGATGTTGATTGGGCTAGAAATATAGATGCCATAAAGAGTACCTTTGGAGGCACATTTTTCTCTAGTGAAAGACTTGTTACATGGACAAGTAAGAAACAACCTTGTATTTCTCAGTTCACTGCCAAAGCAGAGTATGTTGTTGCTGCTACAAACTATTCAAATATTGCATATATCAAGCAAGTGTTGGAAGGTATGAATGAGATAATCACTGAGTATGTGACTATATATTGTGACAACACTAGTGCAATTAATATTTCAAAGAATCCAGTGATGCATTCAAAGACAAAGAACATATCTATTAAGTATCACTACTTAAGAGAAAAATTAAAGGAGAAGTAAGTCAGATTAGAATTTGTTACATCTAAAGAGCAACTTGCAGACATATTTACCAAGCCTCTACTAAAGGAAAATTTTGAATATTTGAGGACTAGACTTGGGGTCCGTCCCCTTTCTATTGGTCACTAATGTGATTTGGATGTTGCATAAGCCTAATCTTATTAGAAGATCATTCATGTTGATGCAACACAATTCACACTTTGGATCCTGTCTAAAGTTGTGAAAAGTTTGAAGATCTGGAACAAATTTGCATAATAATATACAGAGATACAGAGAATGCACCAGACAATAGAGAGTTACATGGCTACTACAAAGGTGTATGTTTATGTGTTTCTTTTGCATTGTTGTCAAAGGGAGAGATAAACAATATAAACTGAGAAGAACACTAGAACAACTATCAAAGGGAGAGAGAGCTGAAATAAAAGAAAGAGATAAACATAAGAAGGAATCTGAGAGCTAGAAAGATCTTATCTGCAGAAGATAGTCTTCACCTGCAATGCTATTAAGTAACGTAGTGATTAAACATATTAAGATAGAGAGAGCTTATACTGAGTTACAACATTTGCTTATAGAGTTGTAGAATACATGTTTGGTATGTGTATGGTACACTTCATATTGCTTGTGTTGCCATCAATGCTAAAGGGAGAGATTGATGAACTACAACTGATTTAGAACCTAATTAAAGATTAGTGATTAGAGATCACTGAGTTTCTAATTAGATATGTAAGATAGTTAAATCAATAATATGTTGTCATTGATGTCAACTTGTTTTGACAAGTACTTATCTTGTAAGTTACTATACCCAAACATCTGTAGAAAGGAGAAAAAGAGATGAAGAATAGATATATCTACATTGAGGAAGATGGATATGGCAGATGAGGATAAGGAATACATTGGGTAACTTATTGATGAGTCTATGACCTTATGTTATTGACTTGACTATGTTGCATTCATCTATGATGTGGAAAAGAGCATAAAAGACACAAGGCAGTGTGGTTGGTTAATGAAGCATTTGAGTATACACTGAGTAGTGTAGTGTATACCAAGCATAGTATAAACTGAGCTTGTGTTCAGTGATGTATTTCTTTTTTAACCGAGCATGAAGAAAGGAATCAAATGATCAGTTTAGCCGATAAGGATTGATGAGTTGGAAAGTACCTCATGATCAAAGGTGGAGATAATGTTTGTTACGAAGATTAATGGATAAAAAAATTCAAAGAAGATTTAAGGGATGGAAATAAACATGTTACTAACACATCGGCTGAGGAAGGTTTAAGGGGAAAAACCAACGAAGGAGATTAAGCAGCAAAATCTGATGGATGAAAAGAAAATAGTTTACTTGTCTATATAAGAGACTAGGTTTTCATTATGAAACTTATGCCAGAAGAAGGAGACTACCGAGATATCACGTGAACAAGCTTCATGGATGCCTGATTAGACTGGTTAAGGAGAACCGAACTATAGAGTTTACCAAGTGCTAGAAAGCTATAACCAAGAAACAATAAGTAACTGAATATTATTGAAATATAATTGATATATTGATCAGAGGATTTGAATGAACATAATATACATATGAACATTTGCAATAGAATTTGTATTGTAATAAGATCACCTATTGTTACAGTTTAACCATTGTAATCTGATAAATCTCTTAACTGAGTGGACTTGAAAGTCTTGTAATGTCATTCATAGAGTGTACATTTGTTATCCTGTCAACCCCATAGTGAATGCTGGTTGGACGATAATGGTTGGTGTTAAATCCACTAACAAGGTCACACCTTACAGTGTGTTTTTTAACCATTAATAGGGTTGGGTCTTTACCGACCTCACTTCAGAAGAGTGAACAATTTTTGGGTTCCCGGTCCTAGGTGGTTTTTCCCTTTACTGAGTTTCTATGTTAAATCTCTTGTGTTATGTGTTCATTGTGGTGATTGTTTGATTGTCATACTTTACATATTACATATTGGATTTGATCGGTAATTAGTTTAAGTTATTGACTGGTAATTGGTAAAAGTAGAGACAATTTAGTATTTTATGTTACTGAGCTATAGAAGTTTGTGAAAATTGTTTTTGGTTATTCATTTTGTATTTGGGACTATGGATAACTAATTCACCCCCCTCTCAGTTATTCTAACAGTTTATTTAAAAATTTTCCAAGTATGGTTTCAAACCTATGACCTCTATATCTAAATTTTCTTTTTTCTGCTAGACCAAACATGTAATTTACTATAATTTAGAAAGAATTTTATTTTAACTAATAAAAAAATGCTCGCAAGAGAGAATGGAGGTCGGTGGGGTTGAACCCTTGACCATTGGCTGCACAAAATATATCATAACCGTTGGACTATTTATATCTCTTGAACTCTCTTTAGGTTAAATCCTATTTAAACTATGGCTAATCCCACCTATCCTTAGGTAAATAAGGATATGGGTTAAAACAAACCCCTTAAATTGCATGGGGGAAAATCAATTAAAAATTTTAAAAGGGATATTGACGGGATAATATTTTGTAAATATATATTTTATAGTTTTGGGGGTTTTATCCTATTTATAGGTAATTTTGTGTACAAAAATAGGAGAGGTAGGCCTTTGTAAGGCATTCAGGTGATGAGAACCTGCCACACTTTTATAAAGGAAAAGGTCAACAACACAAAATTTTTAACTTTAACGACATAAAAATGACATTTATGTTTAAAATTTGTAGATGACGTAAACTAATCAAATGTGTAAAAGTGGATGAAGTTTATGGCTATAATTTTTTTAATTTTTTTTTAACAAGAATTCACATAGTTTTTAAATTTTTTAAGTCCATTTTTTACTTGCTGAAAACGAGGGTCTTGTTCACACCAAAAAAGTATATGCAAACAATATTTTTTTCCTTTGATTTCAAAATATGTCATAGATAACATGTATAGCTAATGCAGAAAAGAAGAAAAATTAGTTTTCAATGTATATTTTCTCTGTTATAACTACTCAAAGTCGAACATACCTGAAATCGACAGTTTTCATCTCATGTCAAATTTCCCCTATCAAATCTACACCATTCAAAAAATAAATTACACACTCTTGAAGATAACTCTCTCCTCTAGTGTTAAATATAAATTTTCAATTTTTTTGATAAGCTTTACTATTTTTTTCTATTTTTGAAGCATCTTGTTCTCGAATGTTAAAATACCTACTTGCAGTATTGTGAAATTATAATATATTAGATCTAATTAAAATACTATAAAAATTATATGATGATAATCTTGCCTCTGTGCTCTAAAAAATGGTATTTATATATTTGTAAAAAAATATCATTAAAAAGAGTAAGAGTTATTGAAACATCACTTTTCTGAAATAATTTTATTTCTTTAGTAATTGTTATAAAACATGCATTTAATAGATATTTCCAATTGGAAAAGGTGAAGAACTTATCTAACTTAGCTAGAATGAATCTAGCTAGACCATATGTTTGACAAAAAATAATTTTAGTTAGAAATACTCAAATTCAGCTATGCTGATAAATTGTCCTGAAATGTGACACAACTTTGTGCTTTTATTGAAGGATATTATGGTCTTGGAGACCTTTTGATTATTCTTACACATTGGAGAATAATCTTGCTATTGTGCTTGGAAGGAATGATTTGTAAACACTTGTAATTGATTTTTGGAGTTAATCAGACTGGTCACCTTATTGCAGAGGGACCCGAAAGTGTAGTCTACTTGAAGGTGATCAAAATCCATTATCAACTATGTTTTATGTTCTATCTCTCTACTCTCTTTCTTTTGATTCATTACTTTTATATGTTTTTTTCAATTAAGCATTTAATTTCAATTCAATATTTAATTGCAATTAAGAATTTAATTTTAATTAAGTATTTAATTTCAATTAAGTATTTAATTTCAATTAAGCATTTAATTTCAATTAAGCATTTAATTTCAATTAAGCAATTAATCTATGTTAATTCTTTAATTAATATTTTGGATTAACTTCTATAATTACGTTAAGCATTCCTCTGCAATCATCCTAGATCCTAATCATATGAAGTTTACCATTAGAGCTCGTGCGTGACTAGTATTGTAGTTTTGAATGCTAACAAGATCCAAGATTCAATGAGTCAAAGGAAATATTGTAGAATATAATCATGAGATTGGAAATTGATGAGTTGTTCCACTATAAAAAAATAGAAGTGAAAGGTGGTTAAAATTGATGTGTAGAGATATTTTTTAAGCACAGGGGATTGAGGGAGATGAACTTTAGTTATCAAGCTTGGTATGAGGCCAGATTATTATTGAATGATATTCTTAATGGATATTACTATACCCTTGAGGCCAATGGAGATGCCCTAATAACTGGGTGGAAAAAAACCCCAATCGTTGCAGTATCTTTATGGACTTGTAGCTTAATATGGGCTGATTTTTAATGTAAAGAGTTACTTTATCATGAACGAAAGCAATTTCACTTCCACATTTATGTTCTCTCTATGTTTTTCCTTGTTCTCTAGAAATTATATAGTTGTGCTGTAGTGATTTGCTATAAATATTTAGTGTTCGCTAAAGTTTTGTGTAGTTAAACACTTCAAAGTGATTAAATTAGTAAGGTATTATATTTGTACTAATTGGTTATATGGTGTGAGATTTAAAGTTTACAAAGTTTGTCTTAAGATACTATGGTGAGATTCAAGAGTATTTTAGATTAATTGCAAAAGTAGGTTTTGAAGGGATTAGAAACCCTTTACAAAAGATTACTAAATATAATCAATGAAGAAAATTTAAAAAAATGCTACCAAAACCAACAACCCCAAAATCAGCTTCACAAAAATACCAATAGACCAAGCAGCAAAAAACAAAAAGAAATAAAAAAATAAGAATAGGGAAGCCTCGACCACTAGGCATGGTCCTTGATGGTAGAGGCCATCTCCTCTTTCATCTTAGACATCTTTTGAATAGCCACCCTAATTTTGATACACTGCTTAGGATCTTGAGGGCTTCCCTTCTATATACTAACCCTCGTGCACTTCCTAGGACCAACCACAAGACCAGTTGAATCCCCTACTTGTGCTTCACGATTCCCCATAGGTAGCTCCCTAGGAGACTTCTCCACCTTATCAAGTAGAAGGTTCAAGTCATCAACATAGTGTTTAATAGACTCTTGAGAATGACTAAGAATGGTCTTCATATGATCATCCATTTTCTCTATTCTTCACGTAAGACAAGTAACCTTTTCCTCTAGAATCTTGATAGAGTTATCCTTGACCAGAATTTTTCCATTAGGGGGGCCTTGAAGAAAGTTATCAACCTTAGCAGAGAGAGCTTTGTTGTTTAGATTTCAGCTCTTGATTTCATGGAAGGTCCATCTATCCAACTGAGAGGAGTACATGGACATGGCCTTGGTAGTCTAAAGCACACCCAAATCCAACTCTCTATTATCCTTGAGTTCATCAATAAAAATAGATACATTTAACTCATTAGTGTCCCCATTATTCTCCAAGAAAATCTCACATTTGACAGTATCTTTCTCCAACTTCACATGACTAGTGTTGCCTTTTTTCATCTCCTCCTCACCTTTATTCTCCTCAAGGGAAATAAACATATCATGTTCCACCAAGATGGCATAATCAAATAGAATGTGAACCTTTTCTTGCTTCCTAGGATTCAATTAAGCCTTATGAGCATCATCATAAATGGTGTGAGTACTACCATCAACATCATGGTCCAACAAAGCCTCATACTTAAGATGGATAATGTCCATATCACCATCTTTCACCTTCTCCTCATCTTCTACTTCATCCTTTTTTGTCTTTATGATGTCCCCATCATCATCCTTAGACTTAACCATAGGGACCAAAACCTTTGCCTCCTTGGCATCATCATCATTAGTCTCCATGTCCCTATCATTATCATAAGTACTCTTCTCAAGAGTAAACTTGATCTTTTTCATCGATGCAGGATGTCCCATTTCACTTCTCATCTCCTCCCTAATTCTCTTTCCTTTCTACATGGAATGGCTTAATTCCTCCAACATTCTAGACATTTTATCCTTATTATCCACATACTTGATCATAGGCACTGGAATATTATCCCGAAGTTACCCATAGATCAGATATGAATCAAACCTTCATGGATCATAGGCTTATGAGGATTTTTCTTATGAAGCCTAATCCAATATTTGAGAGAGCTAAGTAGGTCAAATGGAAAAAAAAAAATATTGTGCCTAAAATGATTTTGGAGAAAAAAATGGTAAGAGTGTGCCCTTGAGTATCTGCCCTCAATAGTAATATATTTCATAAGAGCCACCAACATTTTTCTCCAAATAAGCTTAATATGATCAACATTATAAAAACCCGTGTTTTTAACAAGTTTATCTTTTCAGCATCCTCTTTAGGAAAAACCTTTGTAGCTCTATCCGACACTTTTCTATCCCTAAAAAAAATCATACCTTTGTGTTGAAGCCCAGTCACTTTTATAATTAGATCTATCGATAAAGAAATTTTCTTCCCACACAAAGTAATATACTCTTCCTTTAAGCCAAAAACTGACTCTTCATTCCAAGCATCTAATTTATGCCATTATATCTCTACTTATATCTATTTCTCTTCTCTCTATATATACTTACATATCCCTACTTCCCTACATACCTCAATTTCTCTACATACATTTCCCTCCCATCCTCTCTTTTCAAACCTAGTCCACTCCCTTCTTCCCTCTATCCACATATATAGCTATCTAGCTATCTTTAGTTTATATCTTTTCTCCCCACTTCTCTCTTTATGTCTAGTCTTTATCTGTCTACCTACCTCTCCTTTTATCCCTCTCTACTATTATCTCGCTTAATTATCTATCTCCCTTCCTTAATACTCTTTACCTTACCTAACTCCCTCCCTCTTCTCACCTCTTCCTCCATTTCACCCCTTCACTCTCTAAATTACTCTTGATGTTTCTCCTCTCTCCCTCTCAATCTCTCTTCTTGAGTCTTCTTGTTTCATTAATGGAACTCTAATGCCATGTTGAATTTTGTAACATAAGTACTTTCAATGATCAAACAACAAATGAGGGTTGGAAGAAATATTTTCTATGTTCCTCAAAATAAAATATTATAGTATGATAATTATAATGAACAAAGAATTTTTTATAGAAAGAAAGTCCTCTAAAACTATGTAAAAGCTCATAAAATTAGAAAAGAAATCTAGAATTTAACTAAAGCTCTGCTATGTGAACTTGTTGCCTAAGTTTTACCCCTAAGTGCAAAACATGTGGCTTTGATTTATATTTTTAGTCTTTTTGTTCCTTTCGTAAACTATTAGAATTTATATCATGCTATGGAATTCATTTTAGGACTAGATGATCCTTTTGGGAAAAAGGTCAAGTCTCATTCTCTCTCTTGTTCTTCATTTCCATTGTCTCTTTTTCTTTGCATTCCCTTTGTCAATATCCATTGTTTTTTAGATAAGATGATTCTCAAGGTCATGTAGTTTGTCTCTTTCTTTAATGACTAAGTTCAAGTTGAAATGCATGTTTTGAATCCTAACACCTCATTTGGAATTTAGTCTATGTCCTAGTCTTTTAAGAATACAGTTGGCATTTATTAAGTCTATGTTTTGTTGGCTTTCATTTTTTTATTTTCTATCAATTGTGAAAAGCTTGATCCAAAGTTTAATATCATCATCTAATATTGGTTTAACAATTCTATTAGATTCTAAATCCCAAGAAGGAATAATAATTTCAAATTATGTAAATGAAGTTTGAGATTTAAAAGAAGATTATATATTCCCAATAGTCAATTTTAGAAATCAATACATTCACCCAAAAATCATAAAGATGGCTTCTCAAGACTAGGAAAACATAAAAATACTATTCAAAGTATAGCTTAAAAAGTATTTTCAGAGACATATGAGAGACAAGCAGGTCAAGGACTACTCACTTTTTTAGCACATGAATTTATAATTTAATTATATCCTTATAGATCTTCTTTTAGTTTTGATTCATTAAGTCTTTTACCTATTCCATCTCTAATCTTAATGTATGAAAGTATTTTTATTGTCTAAACATTTTATCATGGGAATGGTTACTACTAGTTTTCCATGTACAGGATTGTATCAGATCGTAGCAAAGAAAAAAAATTCTTAATCAAATAAAGTCATGAAGAAGAAATAAGTTAAGTCTTTATTTTCCAAGGCCCAGGTGATTGGGATTAGGGCAGCGAAGGGAAATCCCAAAATCTCGACAAGTAATTATAAATGGTAACAAAAAGTGCAATTTCTAAAAATCAAATAGGGAATTGTAGGAAAACACCATAGATTCTGATATCATCAAAAAATGAAGGAAGGTGATGTTGATTTGGGGGATAATATTCCCTAAAATATAAAGTATCCACAATTTTCCAAAAATAAGTTCTAAATCAAAGTTCTTGAGAAACTAGACTCAACGCAACTTGAACGGGCAAAGAAGGAGTCAACATGGCTGAGATATGGTTGGTCAAACTAGGTAAAGAGGTCAAACTAAAAAAGAAAAAAAAAACATCATCTTAAAATTATTCAAGCTTATTTCCAAATTAAAGAGCTCAACGAGAGCTTTCCAAAAACCTGTGTTTCGTAAAAAATGGAGTCTATATGTGGAAGTTATGGCAGTTTGAAGTTTGAGGCAAAAAGTCTAATCCACATGATGTCAACATGACATCATTATGCTGAATCTCATAGAGTATGCTGACATGGTAGTAAGTATAAGTGGTCCATTCAAGAATTGACATGTGTCAACATTGGACGAGGACAACTATGATGATGTGGTAGATCCGGTCCAATTACATGTGGACATGTGGCACCTTGAGCACAAATGAGGAGGTTCCATGTGGCACCCTCAAACAATGCAATGTGGAACCTAAGGGACACAAGAGTTGTTTATTTAAAATTTGTCCAAGTATGGTTTCAAACCTGTGACCTCCGTATCTAAATTGTTTGCCTTTGCCGCTAGACCAAACATGTAGTTTACTATAATTTAGAAAGAAGTTTTTTTTAACTAATAAAAAACTAGCCCAAAGAGAGAATGGAGGTCGGTGGGGTTGAACCCTTGAGCACTGAATGCCTAAAATATCTCATAACCATTGCACTATTTATATCTCTTGAACTCTTTTTTGGTTAAATTCTATTTAAACTATAGCTAATCCCACCTATCCTTAGGTAAATAAGGATATGGGTTAAAACAAACCTCTTAAATTACATGGGGGAAAATCAAATAAAATTTGTAAAAGGTATATTGATGGGATAATGTGTTTTAAATAGATAGTTTATAGTTTTGGGGATTTTATCCTATTTACATGGGTAATTTTATGTATAAAAATGGGAGAGGTAGGCCTTTGTAAGGCATTCAGGTGATGAGAAGGATATTATGGTCTTGGAGACCTTTTGATTATTATTACATATTGGAGAATAATCTTGCTATTGTGCTTGCTAGGAATGATTTGTAAACACTTGTAATTGATTTTTGGAGTTAATCGAATTGGTCACCTTATTGGAGAGGGACCCGAAAGCATAGTCTACGTGAAGGCGATCAAACTCCGTTATCAATTGTCTTTTATCTTCTATCTCTCTACTCTCTTTCTTTCAGTTCATTAGTTTTATAAACTTTTTTTAATTAAGCATTTAATTTCAATTAAATATTTAGTTGCAATTAAGTATTTAATTTAAATTAAGTATTTAATTTCAATTAAGCATTTAATTTATGTTAATTAGCTAATTAATGTTTTGGATTAACTTATGTAATTACATTAAGCATTTCTCTGCAATCATCCTAGATCCTAATCAGATCAAGTTTACTATTAGAGCTCTTGTGTGACTAGTATTGCAGTTTTGAATGCTAACAAGATCCAGAATTCAGTGAAGCGAAGGAAATATTGTAGAATATAATCATGAGATCGGAAATTGATGAACTATTCCACTATAAAAAAATGGAAGGGAAAGGTGGTGAAAAAAGTTTTGAAGACAAGAGTATTCATAAGATTCTTTAGAATTTGGAAACCATTGTAGAAGTTCTAGTACATTAGAGAGAAGAAAAGGATGAGAAGATGTGCAACTCGTGAGGACAAAGGGAAAAGATCAAGAGGTTATCATGAGCCTCGAAAAATTCCTCCAACTTCGTCTCATCATTCTTCTCTATATTCTCCTTCTTCTACTCATTCTGATTCTTCTAATCCTTTTAAGGGTGGACAATCCTACAATTAAATTGGATGTAAATTTTAATTTACTGGAGTTTTGTGGGGAATTAAGTGATAATAAATTATATGATAGGATTCAACAAGTTGAAGTATATTGTAGAGTCCAAAACATCTTAGATGATGCTGATCAAATTCAGTTAGCTACTCTTCAGTTAGGAGGTACAGTTTTAACCTAGTGGAAGAGTAGAACTCGAGCTAAAATTCTCAACAGGGTTGAGTCAATTTAACTTGGTCATAATTTGTTAATTCTCTTAAGAAGCAATTCTATCTAATAGGCCATATGTAATAGTTAATGATGAGCTAGAACACTTTTAAGCAAGGGATAGTTTAGTCTATCCAAGAGTACACCCATGAATTTAGGGAAAATGGTTGTTACATTGAATATTCCATTGTACACCTAGCATACATTGCTTAAGTACATAGGTGGTCTTCACTCTTACCTAAGAGATTCTATTTTTGTTTTGAATCCTTTTAATTTGGATGAAGTATGTGTACATGAAACACACTTAGAGTCAAGAGGTAAGGGTACTTTCATTGATAAGTTTGATAAGAAGCCATATAAGTTTGAAGGAAAATTCAAAGATAAAGGGAAGGGGAAAAGGAAGCTAAAATAAAGAAAGAGGGTAAAAAATGCACATCCTCACATTGCAAGAAATAGGGGCATGATGATTCTAGGTGCTGGAAGCTGCATCCGAAGAAAAGACCCAAGAAATATGGTGGAAATAAAGGCAAAAAAAAGACTAAGTTGTTGTAGTTCAATATTATCTTGGATCTAATTCTAGAGATGAGAAAAATATTATTGGTGTCAGTATCCAAGGTAAATGAAAAGGTATATCTATTTCATTAGCTAATTGTTCTTCTAATATAAGTCTAAGTACAAGTAAACAATTTTCTCCTACGAATGATAAGAAAAGGAATGAATTATTCCATATTTAGGTTTTTATCAATCATACTAAGGTTGATACATTATTTAATGCAGTTTCTCAAGTTAATTTGATATTTGAAGAAGTTATTAAAAATCTTAATTTGACTTCAACACCTCATCTAAAATCATACCGTCTTGGATGGGTTTACAATGATGCACAGTTACAAGTAACTAAGAAATGTAAAATAAGATTTTGTATCACTACAAACTTTGTAGATGATGTAGAAGAGTTGATATAGTCCCTTTAGATATTTTAAGTCTTGTACTTAGGAGTCCCTATTTGTATGACCTACGGTGTATCTTCTATAGAGGGGAGAATAAGTGTCATCTTTTTATAGATAAGATTGAATACATTGTACAAACACATAAGATAAAGACAAATATCACACTAGTTAATGATGGTCAAATGAAAAGGTTAGTCAATTCTAGTAAGAACTTTGTATTAATTATTATAAAAGAAAAAGAAGATGAAACATATCAGACATTAAAGAGATGTGATCCAAAACATAAAGTTTAATTAGTCAAAGTTGTTTCCTCTTATGATGACATGTTTCAGGAGATGAAAGGATTGCCTCCTAAGAAAGAGATACATCATGAGATCCACTTGCATCAAGATGTGCCACTTCCAAATATCAGCATGTACCATTTATTATTCTTGTAGAATGAATAAATTAAGAAGCAGGTCCAAGATCTGGTTGAGAAAGGAGTTATCCATCTTAGTACTTCTCCTTTTGCTTCTCCTATTGTGTTGGTTCCAAAGAAAAATGGGACTTAGAGAATGTGCATTGACTACAGGACTCTGAATCAGATAATGGTAAAGAATTTGTATCCTCTCCCTAGAATAGATGATTTACTTGATCAATAGAAATATGCAATTTATTTCCCTAAGTTAGACTTGCATAGTGGATATCATCAAATTTGAATTACAGACAATGATATTTGGAAAACTGATTTTAAGATGAAACAAGGACTTTACGATTGGTTGGTTATGCCCTTTGAGTTTTTTAATGCACCAGCTACCTTATGAGAGTCATGAATGATGTCTTTCATCCATACATTGACGATTATGTCATAGAGTATCTAGATGATATCCTTGTATTCAGTAAGTCTTGGGATGATCATGTAATTTTTGTAAAGAAATTTTGTGATGTGCTCAGAAAAGAATTTTTATTTTAAAGATGTTTAAATGCAAATTTTCTAAGACATCTTTAGTTTACTTAGGCTATATCATAGGAGGTGGTCAATTAAAAGTCAACCCTATGAAGGTCAAATGTATTGTAAAATGGCCTAAGCCAAGTACTGTCACAAAAGTCAGAAGTTTCTTAGGTGGAGTCCAATACTAGAGGAAGTTCATTGCAAAATTCTCTCATATTGCATCACCATTGCATGCACTAACCAGTACCAAGGAAAATATTTAGTGGGGAGGTCCACAGCTGAAGGATTTTGATACTTTGAAGGAAAATTTGAGCATTGTAGCAGCTCTGACTCTACTAGATTTACGTCAACCATTTAAGATCAAGATAGATACAAGTGGGCTATCTATGGGATTTTTACTCATGTAAGGAGGTAAACTAGTTTTCTACCACTTTGAAACATTTTTAGGAGAGGTAAGTAACTATCCCACTTATGGTAAGGAACTTTATGCTTTAGTTCAGAGTGTTAAGAAAAGGAAACACTACTTAATGGGGAAAGAAACTGTAATCCATGTTGTTCACCATCTAGTTTAGTATTTGCACTTATACTGTAAATTGAAACAAAGCAAGAATTTTAGGTGAATGTATTTTCTATAATATATTCACTTAGTAATTAAGTATAAGAAAGGTGCCTATAACAAAGTAGCAGACATGCTCTCTAGGTCTCCTGTTATGAATTCTTTGATAATCCTTCAGAATAGTTCTAATGTTCATGAAATTTTTCAGGACCAATATGTTAATGATGATAATTTTAAGGATATCTATACAAATTTAATCCAAGGTAAACATGTATATGAGAAAAATTACTATGTGTAGGATAACTTGTTGTGTCACTTTGGAGAAATATGCATTCCTAAAGATGAATAGGGACAGGTAATATGGGAAGTGCATACCTCTTTGATTGCAAGACATTTTGGGGTATGTAGGACATTGGCTCAATTGTAAAAATATTATTACTGACATCATATGCAAGTAACTGTCACTAAGTATATAAAAGGATGTGTGATGTGTGTAACTAGAAAACCAAGTAACAGGAAATTAGATTTGTAGACACCTTTACTCGTACCATCTCGTCAATGGGAAAGTCTTTCTATGGACTTTGTAATGGGTTTACCTATGTCTAGGATGGGAAATTATTATTTGTATGTAGTAGCTGATTGGCTCAGAAAAATATGTATTTTAATGCCTTGTAAGAAATAGGTCACTACTAAACTGACCACTCATTTATACTTTCAATTTGTATGGGTTCATTTTGGGCTACCTACTTCTATTATATTAAATTGAGATTATCGATTCCTACGAGAATTTTTCTCATCAAGTTGAAGAAAAGTACAACCTTTCATCCGTAAACTAATGGATATATAGAGTTAGTCAATAGGATAATTGTTCATTTCTACAGAGGTTACTGCATTAAGAATCCTAAGTTGTGGGATTTCATTATGTGCAGCATGCATACAACTATGCGACACACTCTTCTACAAAGAGCTCTCCTTTTGAGACTTTCTTTGGGTACTTTCCTAAGACACTAATGGATTTTTCTTTTGAGAAGGACAATGTTGTAGATGAACACCATGATGCGGAAAGGGATTTGAAGTTCATCTTGAAGATCCAAGCAATCCACCAGGAAGCAGAAGTATAGTTGGAGAAGATCCAAGCAAAATACAAGGTTCACCATGAAAAGCATCAGATTGATCACCATTTCCAAGTTGATGATAGAGTTTGGCTACATATAAGTAACAAAATAATTCAAGGTGAAGGAAGGAATCTCAAGACCATCTAATATGGTCCTTTTGAGATCTTAGAAAATATTGGTACCAATGCATTCTGCCTTAGTCTTCCTCCATACATACAGATTTACTCATTTGTCAATGTTGAGATTCTAAAGCTTTATGAACCTCCAATGATCTTGGATGAAGACACTAACATTCAAGTTCCATCCATTGATGGTCTTTCACTAGAGTACATGACAAAATTGCCAAAAGTTGTTATCCTTGATAGGAATGTCATAACTTCATGAAGAGGACCACTTGAATACCTTCAAGTGGGATTTAAAGGGATCTATCCAAGCAAGGAAAGATGGATGGAGATTGGTAAAGTGAGGGAACTTTACCCTCACCTACTTTCCAAGTAATCTAACTTTCAAAGCTATGAAATATCTCTTTTAGGGAGGCTTGATCTACGGGATGATATTCATTAAAAATTAAAGTATCCCCAATGCTCCAAAAATCTTCTCCAAGTCAAAGATCTTGAGAAACTGGACTCAACGCAACTTGAACAGGAAAAAAAGGAGTCCACATGACTAAGATATGGCAAATAAAAGTTGTGGTCAAACCAAGTAAAGAGACCAAATAGAAAAGGAACAAAAAAATCATCTCAAAAGTGGTCAAGCAACAACTTTGATGGTGTAGTAGATTTGGACCAATTACATGTAGACACGTGGCACCTTCAACACAAATGAGGAGGTGTCACGTGGCGCCCTCAAAAAAATCCATATCATACCTAAGGGAAGAAAGAGTTATTTGTTTAAAACATTTTGAAGTATGGATTCAAACCCCTGACGTCCATATCCAAGTGTTCACCTTTTGCCGCTAGACTAGGGATGTAATTTACTATAATTTAGAAAGAAGTTATTTTCAACTAATAACAAACTACTCCAAAGAGAGAATGGGGGCTGGTGCGGGTTGAACCCTTGACTATCAGCCACCCAAAATATCTCATTATCGTTCCGCTATTTATATCTCTTGAACTTTTTTTTGGTTAAATTTTATTTAAACTATAGCTAATCCCGACTATCCTTAGTTAAATAAGGATATGGGTTAACACAAACCCCTTAAATTATATGGGGGAAAATCAATTGTAATTTTTAAAAGGGATATTGTTGAGATAATATTTTTTAAATAGATATTTTATATTTTTTGGGGTTTTAGCCTATTTATGGAAAATTTTGTTTATTAAAATGGGAGAGGTATGCCTTTGTAAGGCATTTAGGTGATGAGAAGTAAATTATGGTCTGGGAGACTTTGTGATTATTGGACTACACATTAGTGAATAATGTTGCTATTGTACTTAGAGGGAATGATTTTTAACATGTAATGTATTTTTGGAGTTAATCGAATCAGTCACCTTATTGGAGATGGACCCGAAGACATATTCTGCTTGGACGAACTCTATTGTCAATTATGTTTTGCCTTCTATCTCTCTACCTTCTTTCTTTTTGTTCATTACTTTTATATACTTTATTCAATTAAGCATTTATTTATTTTAATTCTCTAATTAATGATTTGCATTAACTTATGTAATTATGTTAAGCATTCCTCTATAGTCATCCTATATCCCAATCGGATCATATGCATTTCTCAAAATACCAAAATTGGAATGCATGAAGTAAGTTTTTTATCTTAGCTAAGTGGTAGTGTTATAAGTGATCGGGAATAGAAGTGAAGGAAGGGAATTCCCAAAATTTTAAAGGAGGGGAGTTCCCAAAATTATGAAGGGTCTAAGTTATGAAGCACAAATCATAAAGATCCAACGGGTTGGTAGAAAGTTTGAACTTCAAAGAGGTGCTAAGTGCGATAAAGTGATGCTCAGGTTTAGGATCGAAAGAAGAGATGAGATTCCTGAAATACCAATGAATTATCAGAAAAGGAAGGGAATGACTGTGAATTCCAATGATTCATCAAAAAAGGCTATAAGAAAGTTCCTTTTTTGACATTCTGATGAAGCGTTAGAATTGGTATCAAAGAGTGCAATTTATGACAACTCACAAATCATCAAAAATGAACAAAAGTGATGTGTGCTCAAAATCCCAAATTTTGTTAGAAACTGCAGGAGGGGAATTAAAATCCTAAAATTCTAAAGGGAATGCACGGAAAGACACTATTGGAAAATGTAGGAAAGAAGAGAATTTATGAATTTCTAAAGAAAGGCTCGGAGATGGAGGAAGAAAAAAGTGTTGGAAGTTGCAGAGGGGAAGTAAATTTTTAAAATTAAAAAATGCAGCTTGGTGATGCAATTCTTGAATCTCTAAAGAGCGAAACCTAGGGGTAATTGATAATTTTACATGTGGCTGATTATTTACAAAGAAGGCCACAAATAATCCTCTGAGTATTCTATGATGGTAGGTAAGTTTTTATTTTTATAATTTTTTTAGTGATTAACTTGATTTTATCTATGTAGGATGCAAAGAGTGTGGAAGGATTCATAGAACAGAGGGATGCAAAAATGGCAGATGGAATGGGTCATCGTGCTAAAGATAAAAGTCATGGAAATCATCCTTGATATAAATAAAATTTCTCATAGAACATCAAGGGATGCGATGAATTTATGAGGGATTAGTCCTTGTATCCAAATGATTCAAAATACTATCTCGGGGAGCTTTTATTTTATCAAGTTTGTTAAGACAATTTTTAGTTGTCTTGCAACTCTTTGTGAAAGGGTATGCCTTTTCTCCCACAATAAATTCTCATTTACATATAGGGGATCATTTTGGAAAATAATAGACATGCTATAGAAAATACTCAATAGAATAAACAAAATTTGAAAAGTCTGACTCTAACTCTTATATAATTTTTAAACTTTATCTCAAATAGTAATGAGATCATACTACACTCTTTTTGAGGTTTTGAGATAAGTGTTCAATTAACTTGTTCCTTTTTTATTTATATTTCCAGTAAATATAAGCTAATTTGATTCTTTGTGCACAACATATTATTTGATTATATTTCAATTTGATCATTAGAATTATATGTGAGTTGTTCTACATCTGTTATGTTTTATTCATCTCTTATAGTAAGAGTTAAATTAAATAAAACTTATTGGAATACTAATCAGTAATTGAAGGCATTAAAGATCATATTAGTTGATAGGGTTGTCCCAGTGTTAATCTTAAAAATTTTCTCATAAAGGTTATACGTACAAGGGTTAATGAAAACAAATTATCTATAGCCCAATGGGAAGAAGGCATCGATCACATCAATGCATATATAAATGATTCATCAGAAAAGGATATAAGGAAGTATCATTTCTGACATTTTAGTGAAGCGTCAAAAATGGCACCGAAGAGTGTGATTTATGAAACCTCATCTGTCATCAAAAAATGAAGGAAAGTGATATGTTCTTGAAATCCCAAACTCTATCGGAAGCTACAGAGGGGAATTAAAATCTTAAAATTTTGAAGGGAATGCACACAAAGACAATGTTGGAAAATGTAGGAAAGAAGTGAATCTCTAAATTTATAAAGAAAGGCTGGGAGATAGAGGAAGAGAAAAGTGCCAGAAGTTGTAGAGAGGAAGTAAATTTTTTAAATTAAAAAATGTAGCTTGGTAATGCAATTTGTGAATCTCTGAAGAGAGGAACATGGGGGTAATCGATAATTTTCCATGTGGCTAATCATTTACAAATAAGGCTGAAAATCATACTCTGAGCATTCCATGATGGTAGGTAATTTTTTATTTTTATAAGTTTTTTAGTGATTAACTTAATTTTATCTATGTTGGCTGCAAAGAGTGTGGAAGGATTCATAGAACAGAGGGATGCAAAAATGGGAGATGGAACAGGTAATTGTATTGAAGATCATAGTCATGGATATTATCCTAGATATAGAGAAAAATTCTTAGAGCACATCAAGGGATGTGGTGAATTGTTGAGGGATTAGTCCTTTTGTTCAAACAATTCAAAATGTTATCTTGGGGAGCTTTTATTTAATCAAGTTTGTTAAGACAATTGCTAGTTGTGTTGTAACTCTTTGTGAAAGGTTATGCCTTTTCTCCCAAACTGAATCCTCATTTATATATAGGGGATAATTTTGGAAAACAATAGACACTCTATAGAAAATACTCAATAGAATGAATAAATTTTTAAAATTATGACTCTAACTCTTATATAATTCTGTAAACTTTATCTCCAATAGTAATGAGATTAGACTGCACTCTTTTTGAGATTTTGAGATAAGTGTTGAATTAAGTCATTCCTTTTTTAATTATATTTCTAGAAAATATAAGCTAATTTGATTCTTTATGCACAACATATTATTCTATTATGTTTCAATTTGATCATCATAATTATATGTGAGTTTGTCCACATCTATTATTTTTTATCCGTCTCTTCTAGTAAGAGTTAAATTCAATAAAAATTATTCGAATATTAATTCATAATTCAAGGCATTAAAGATCAGATCACTTGATAGGTTTATCCTAGTGATAATCTTAAAAATTATCTCATAAAGGGTATACATACAAGGGTTAATGAAAAAAAAGATTGTATAGCCCAATGGGAAGAAGGCATCGATCACATCAATGCATATATAAATTACTTCATAATATAATTTAAATAAGCATCTATTGGATTGGTTGAAAGTAATTCGATATCAAAGACACTTTTCATAATTCATATTTTGATTCTCTTAAGATTATATTACTAGCTTAAGAGAATATTTGAAGATACTAGACTATTTGCTATAAAAAGTCTCTAAATAACAAAGAAGATTGAGGTATAGGCTAACCCACCTTGGTTCTGCAGAGCCTAAAGTGCAAGAATTAAATCTCACTATTGAGGGAATTTTTTAGTTGGCCAAGTCAAGTGGATAGTTTGATCACAAGGCCTGACATACCTGAGAACTTTCCAATCTGTTGATTTGGGAACCAACATGCTTACTAAAGGAATATTTTCTTACAAAAAAATTATAAAGTGTGATGCAGAGCATGAAAAGAAAAATAGAAGTCTCTTTTTACACTCTTTTGAAATCACAATTGACATTACCATGGGAGGTATTCATGGTGGTAAGTACAAACATTAATTTATTGAAGGAACGACTTTGATAGATTACTTTTATGATCATAAATTTTTCATTTAAAAATAAATTACAATGAAGGAGAGCCATTATGAAGGGGTTAGCATAAAAAAATATCTTGTAATGTAAACATCAAACTAATAAGTTTCTAATTCATACATTTCTTAATTGGGCCTATATAATTGAAAGTGGTTTGTGACAACATAAGAATCTCTAAATTTAATTGGAATAAAATATAAGCATGATGTTTGAAAATTTAGGGTACAATCATCTCATTGAATTTTATTATCTCTTACATTTTTATTGAAACATTTCTTATTACTTCATGAATACAATACCTTATCTACTTGAAGATATTCTTCTAAATTTTCTTTTGTCTTCTTTTCTCCTACTAGCATGGCTTAAATCACATCTTCCAGAGTTTTTGAAGTGATTTGGCTGATTGTAAAAATAACATTATATTTTGATGATAAGCTACTCGACAAGATGGCCTTATCATCATCATTATAAACTAGAGCCAAGTAACCTCTACAAGTTTCCTAATGAGGGATCTCAAATTTCTTATATGGTTTGACATTGTAATCCTATTTTCTATTTTGAATCTAAAAACTTAAAATCTTATAGAGAACTTTGTATTGACAACTTTTTCTCCAAGTAATTTATTCAGAGTATCCAAAATCTCATTTGATGGTTTTTCTAAATTATTATGATGTGATTCAAAGTCAGAGAGAAAGAATTATAATAGCCTTTTCTTTATCATCATTTTTATTCCAATCCGATAGTCCTTTTGTATCTATACACAATTTCTCCTTTCTATTTATTATTCCCCATAAATTCTTATTCATCAATTGCATCTGAATTTTCATTTTCCAAGTATGAAAAATGATTCCAAAATACTTATCCAAGAGAAACTCCATTTAAAAAGAACTAAAATCCAAACATAAACTCACAAAATGTCATCACCAATTCGAGCATTATAAGTCATCCAACAATATAGGTTGTCATTGTATATGTGATAATGTCATACATTATTGTTATGAGAAGGGCACATATAGGAAATCTACGATTGTTTATAGAAGTGACTTCATGTTTTCCCTTATATAAAGTCAATCTTAACTATGAAAATCAAAATGCACAACCATTTCTAAAATTTGTAGCCTCGTGCATCTTTTGTATCTTTCACTTTTTGTAGGCTTCTTCTTTCACAATCTCTTTAAATTTTATATACCAAAGTTTCACATTTGTAGAACTAAAGAAGACTTTCATGTACCTACCTTCCTATGATAGCACTCCAATGGTTTTAGCAATCAAAATATGTATCAACACAACTTTAGAACAACAATAATTTCCGCTTCATCACTCCCACACAGATCAAATGGCATTGATACTCCACTCGTCATTTTTTTGCACTTTAGAAAATAATGTCTTTAGAGGATGTTGATTTATTCACACACCATCACAGGTCCACTCCATTCCCTCAAATTTTTTATTTCCCTTTCTCGTCAAAATTAACATTTAACATTTTTAGGCCATATGACTCTACAGAATTAGACGCCTCCAAAATTATTTTGTCAATCATTCTTTACACGCGACAAACACTTGCAACACAATACACAAATTAGTGTTTGGGTTTGAATTCTGACATTATATGATAATCACCAATTCTACACTGATCTTCTTCATCTCCTTTTGATTCAGACACAACAGTCTTAAGAAACATGGATAATAGATAGAAAACAAACAACGCACATTGTTATGATGCCTAGTCACATTAAATGTTCTGATACCAAACGCTAAATCACAGGTAAATGTTGTATTATTTTTCAATGAGATGGGTAAACAATTTATACAGTCATGAACAGTTACAATGTAACTGTATATATGGTGGAAGGAACAACTAGCTATTTGACAATGATAAATTATATTGATACACCCTATAGTGCATTAACGCCAACACTTCCTCCATATTTATCTTTTGGCTCTAGAGTTACATTGAAATCCCATTCCATGATAAAATTATTTTTCTCCACTTCAAATGACGATCTTATCTCTATCCATAATTTGTTTTTGTCCTACACTTTCATTGGGCCATATATGTTATAAATGGTACATTTTAATGAGGTACTCATAGTATAAAGTTTTTCCATTTGTAAATATCTTTTAGTTTGAATTATCTAAATATTTATATTTTTTAGTCTCCATACAATGCCAATCCCTCTTGATGCATGATTGGATTCCACAAAATGTCCTTTCTATTATTGTCAATGTTTTGTGAAATGTCCTTTTTCATTGAGAAAAAAATTAGTTTTTTGAATTGCAATAATTTAATTTATCTTTGAGTCTAATTAACGCTTCATCATGCCGTCTATTTTTTGTGGCATTTAGGCTCCTAACATTCCAATTGAGGGTTCTCATTGCTTCCCAAAAGAGGAGTTCATCCCTGAGTTCTTGATTTGAGTAGATAAGTCTCAATTGACATTTGCACTCCTTTTAGTGCCTTCTCTTCTCTATTTTGATTGTCTATCATCTTTCCTTTCCATTTTCTAAGTTATTCATTATTGATGATGCTAGTAGTAGTTTTTTTTATGCATCTAGATTCTAGAATGTCTAATTCATCTATTAATTCTTATATGTTTCCTTCAAATTCTTATTCTAATAGATATTCTAATGAGAATTATTTGGATGTGGTTATATTCTCTTTTCTTGTTTGTTTTGTCTCCCTTTGCATCCATGTTACTACATAGATCCTCTTTCCTGCTTGTCTATGCTTGAGTGTCTTCATATTCTTATATCTTTTCAAAACCTTTTGATTTACAGTTTGAAGTATCCTTATCTTCTAGGGTCTTTGTTTCATTCTTGTGATTTGGCCATCTCTATTCATTCATTAGATTGTGTGATTTCCTCAATATGAATCTGATTTATACTTTCACTTTATCGATTTCACTCAATCCTCCCTTCTTCCTCCTCTTCATTTACTTGTTGATCAATGATATTGATTATAATGCCAATTATATAACTTTTTTCTCTATATCGATTGATATTTCCATGCGAGGTACCCTATGATTCAATTATAATTCAAATAATAAAATTTTAGTTTTGCCTTTTCAATAGCTTGTTTCCAAATCCCTACTATTTTAATTAGGCTGATTTGGCTGGGAATTAGATAGATTGTAAAGACCAAATTTCCCATAGAAAATAAAATATATCACAAGACTTAAAACTCCATGTAGTTACATGATTACAAACATGATAAAAAGATGTTACAATTTACAATGTTCGACCATATCGTCGATAAGTACAACTAAAAGAATAGTGTAAATACTACTTCATTACAAAATTTTAATCATCTGTCAAAATCCTAACATATAAATCAAATATACAATAAATCAAGAATAATATTTATTCCCCAAACTGTCATATAAAGGGTAATAAGGCACTACACTCTAAACGAACCCTGTCTCCTATAACTCTAGAAAATACGTCCACCTACAAATCTTGAGTTGGGAGTGTGGTCTAGGCGCTTTTTCTGCCCAACCATGGAGTGGTTAGCTCCCCCCGGGGCTTACCTTGAAATATAAGCGCACTGACCCTGCTCAAGGAGACTAGCAACTCGACACTGATGAGTCAGAAGAATATGAAGCAATTATGAATCTATCTACTTATCATTCTTTAGTTTTAGTAGAAATCCTAATCACAGGGAGGTAGAGATAAAATATATAGCTAACCGAGCATATTAAAGGTACATATGTGAAAAATAAAACTTTGGCCAAAGTGTCTTTTTGCAAATCAGGTTGACTAATAGGTAATTAATACTAAATTACCCTTCTCTGTCTATTCCACATTACGCTTATATTCTTAAATC
Source organism: Chamaecyparis obtusa (assembly GCA_027943335.1). Classification (NCBI taxonomy): domain Eukaryota; kingdom Viridiplantae; phylum Streptophyta; class Pinopsida; order Cupressales; family Cupressaceae; genus Chamaecyparis; species Chamaecyparis obtusa. Next base: position 376,196 of record BSBK01010828.1, read on the forward strand.
AAAGGAAATAATAATATGTAATTCTAAACAAAAATAAATTTACACCCTCCTTAGATAAATTCATTTCTTAAAAGATCTTCGTTTAGTACTCTTAACTGAAAGAACATATAGAATGATAAACATATGGTATGTTATATATGTTTAATGGCCAAAAAAACCAAAAACTATAAATAAGATCTGTAATATTTCTACAACTAGTTTCAACATGTTTACTACATTTCCATGTTCCTAATATGGTTTTAATGGTCTTCAATCAAATTTAGATTAAGTCTGTGTGTAAAATAAATAAAGAGATTTGACAGTAAGAACGTTATGCTCCTACAGTTCAGCTAGTAAGAAACGGTGTTTAAAATAATTCAGGGAGCTAAGATTTTGATGGGTTGTCATTTATAAAAGAGCATACATTCTCAGAATTTTTACCCAGTCAAGTAATTACTTTTATGCAAGGAATTATAGTTTATCCTCAAGCTAAGGTGATTCTTTGCAAACAGAATTGCAGCTAAAAGGAAAGCATGAACTTTAATTCATTCTATTCATGGTCTAATTTATTCTTAAACAAACAAATTAAATAGATTTAGAAGCAGTGATTTACTCCATAATAGCAATTAAAATGGATCTATAGGAAGAGATTTACTCCATAATAACAAATAAAATGGATCTATAGGCAGAGATTTACTCCAAATTAATAAATAAAATGGATCTACAGGCAGAGATTTACTCCAAATTAACAAATGAAAAGGATCTATAGGCAGAGATTTACTCCATAATAGAAAATAAAATGGATCTACTGACAGATATTTACTCCAAATTAATAAATAAAAAAGATCTACATGAAGAGATGTATCCCAAATTAACAAATAAAATGGATCTACAGGTTGTACAAAGATAAGGATATTTCCAAACAAAATTTTAAATCTTAAAATCAGACTTCTATTTTTACAAAAAATTATTTGAGAATCAAACAAAGATTCAATTCCAAAATCATCTACGATTTTAAAAACATAGAATTGTAAGATAAAAACTTATTTGTAGAGCACAAAATAGTTGGATTCCCCCTTTTCACACTGTCCTTTCCTTGTAGCACCTGCTTCTTTAATGATACCCTACTCTTTTATATCCAACGCACCTCATTGGAATTTCTCCAACTCCTTTATTTCCAATGTAACCTCCTCTCAAATCCTCCCAGCAAGTGCTTCTCTTTTCTTTTAAAAAAAAATTATTCTTCTTAATTACGCTCTCCTAATTTGCACTTCCCCTTTTTTGTATTTATTATGCATAGCTTCCCTCTTCATATACTATGCAGTCTTCTTAATACTATGCATGCCTCCTTGCAAAATCACGCAGCCTCCTTTCAAACTCCCAGCTCCTTCAAAAATCACATAGCCCCTTCAAAACTCCCAACTCCTTCCCATGTCATGCAGCCTATCTCCAAAAACTGATTTTGATTTAACTCTAATTTCCTCTCCCTTAGTCTCTACGTTAATTCCCTCTTTCTGCTATCCTGCCTTTCAATTACGCCCCCTCTCTCTTTTAATTTCATAATCTTTCTCATTTAAATTCGCACTTCTTTGCATATAATTATGCACTCTCTCCCTTTAAACTCATTCTCTCCCTATTTAAATTAACACTTCTTCCACTTAAATCTAAACTCCTCTCTATTTATGCCAACCAACTGCTGCAAGTTTTAAAAGAATAACCCTATCGTGCTAGCATGATAAGGATAAACCAAAATTTCAAAGTAATTATAAATCTCCCTAATTTCTTTCCTAAAAACTATAGCAAATAATAGATGTTCAAGTAGATTTTGAAAATAGTCAAACACACTCAAACTAATATAAAAAACTATATGCAATACAATTAAATATAAGAGATAAATTCCAATTTCATCGTAACAGTATAATTTATAAAGATTAATAAATTAAAAATCAGCCACACCATCTTTTCTATTTTTGCAAGGATCAAATATTTTGTAAACTTAAACTATAACACATACAAATACGAATGAGTAAGGTGTGTGATTTAGTCAATAATTCTAAACTCATCCTTACTGAGGAGCTAGGCTCCCCCTACCTTGACCACACCCCCATCTTCGGATCCTATCCAAAATCAAAACATTCATAATTTTCATCAGTAGATTAGTTCCCAAATCGAAAACAACTTACATAATATTCATCATGAGCATTTTAATCATCAGAAATAGAAAAGATATTTATAACAATTTAATTCGTTCTTACATGATAATTGATAATCACATTGAATTTTTCATCCTAGAAAAAACATAAATTCATACATAAATATAGTATTCATCAGCTGAAACATATCTAGCAATGTTTAATAAATGGACTTACGTCATCTACCCAGCAACCAAGTCAAAAGTTATCAAAACTCAGCAATTATTTAAAATAGTTATAATGTTTGAAAAATTGGTTATGACATTGATTGAGATAATCTTTATACAAGAAAAGAGGGTAGAATCTCCTAATTTCATATCCATGCCTAATACGATTCCATATTGTGTTACAATTTTTTTGAGGCAATCACATATCCTATATATTTTGAAGGAATGTTGTTTAAGCTAATGCAAAATGCATAATTTGAGTGACTTTTAGTTTGGGATTAAATTTCTAAACTTATTTTTACACATAAACTAATTTGAATCTTAACCACCATGGAATTGTATTGGCAATTTTATCTCTTTTTTCTTTACAATCTAGGGTTACTATGAAGAAATTATAAGGAATGAAACATACTTCTATATTTTTACTCTAATTCCTCTTTGCCCATTCCTTAATTTCATTTTAGTTTGGATTTTCCCCTACAACTCTAGCTGTCAAAATCAATTGTATATAGTGGGATTGTATTGACACCTTGGACAAAATCAAGTGTATATAGTTGCGTCAATGAGAGTTGCATCCTAAGAACATGAATATATTTTTGTTTCTTATAATTTCTTTAGATTTTATTTTCTTTGTATGAGCACAACAATATGTCCCTATATATATAAGTTTCCTTAAATAATTTATACTAGTAGTTATGTATTTTGTACGTGCAACAATGAGCGGATATGAGTTTTGATTTTTAAGAAAGTGATATGTTTTGTACAATATAAAAAGTATATCATTAATGGTTTGTTTCAATTTTATTTACTTTTTAACAATCAAATTCAAAAATTCATATAATTTATTTATTTAATTCATTTATTCAAATATTCCATCTTAAGCATTTTCTAATTTTAAAACAAATATTTCTATTATATACGCTTTCAAAAGGTTAACTTTTTCTCTCTAGAAGATTTTTTTTATTAAACTCAACCTAAATCAACTTTAAAATTTAATATTTTTTTATTAAATTATGTATTTTTATAAAATATTTAAACGTAAATTAGTTTCTAAAATCCACACTCTCTAATTTCAAAACACACATAACACTTAAAAATTGAAATTTCTCTTTTGTTTCAACTCTGAAGATATAATATTAAAAAGCTAGAGATATTCACTAAATGATTTATTTACTTGTATTTCATCTTAAATTAATTTTTTCAAAATCACACGTGTAATTTTAAAATAAAAAGTCTATAGATTATATTTTAAAATTAATTTTTTAACCATTTTTGTATAGATGTATTATTGAAAAGCTAGAGGTACATGTATCTTAGCTAAGATTAAAATTATTTTATATAAATTTGATTAGTATTCTTAACATACCATAGATATATTTATCTAGATGCTACCCTAAAAAATGGGCAACTCCTACTTCTTATTTGTGGCTCTAATTAAACATCTATAATATTTGCAAACATGTAATTTTTAAAGTGTAAGGTACCAAGATTCATTGTTCATGCATTTGATTTAAAAAATATATTTCATGCATTTGACTTAAAAAATATATTTTATTGTCATAAAAAAAATTATACAACAAATTACGAAACAATAAACACTAATCTATAATATCACGTAATAATATTTTACTAAAATAAATATCTTAAATACTTTCTAATCCAACTAAATATTTATTACATCATTAACCTTATTATCCAAATCTTAGAAAAAGAAGTTTATATGTATCTCACATGTAGCCAAATTGAAAGGCTTTAATTAAACTGATTGGAAATTCTCATTGATAATTTAATCTCAAAAATCAATTTATATTAATGAGTGATATTCATATATATAATTCATAGTCTACATAATAGAATTGTTTTTTTCCTTAGGATAAATCATAGAGAATTTTCCTTGTATACATTACAATTTGGACAAACCAGTGAATAGGAATGTTTGAAATATAATTATAATTTCAGAACTAAAAATCTAGAGAAAAAAATAAAATATTTTTCATAGTCGAAAAAGAAAAAAAGGGAGAGACGCTAAAGGGCAAGAAGCTCTAAGAAAACAATAAAATATTTTTCATAGTCAAAAAAGAAAAAAAGGCAAGAAGCTTTGAGAAAAGAGGAAATCTACTGGAAGTAGCGATCCACAATATAGTGGCTTACTGAAGGAGACAAAAACACGGCCTTCTTCCATAGATCTGCTAGTAACCACAAAAGAAAAAATGCCATTAATGTAATTAGGGATGAAGGAGAGAAGGAAGTTATTGAGAAGGACAAAATCAATTAGGTTGCAACAAACTATTTTAAGGGATTGTATTCAAATGCTAGACATATGTGCTCGGTCAATGTTCAAAATCAACTTCTAGATCACATCCAATGTGTTGTTACTCACAGTGATAATGCTCAGCTCACTGAACGTGTTTCTGACGAGGAGGTCAAGGCGGATGTCTTTGCTATGGGTGCCTATAAAGCTCCAGGACCTGATGGTTTCCCCCCGGCTTTCTTCCAAGAATATTGGGATATTGTTGGCTTAGATGTTACCCGTGTTGCTAGATACTTCTTCAGAATGGGGCACCTGTTAAGGCAACATAACAAGACCTATATTGTCCTGGTCCCTAAGAATGACAACCATACCTCTATGTTGGACTTCAGTCCCATCAGTCTTTGTAATACGTTCTATAAGATCCTCACTAAGATCCTTGTCAACAGAATGAAGCCCCTCTTGGACAAAATAATTAGGCCTACTCAGAAAGGTTTTGTTTTGGGAAGGAAGATCCTCGATGCGGCCATTTCCACTCATAAAATCATCCACTCCATGGACAGGAACAATGTTCTAGGTATGGCCTTCAAACTTGATATCTCTAAAGCCTATGATAAATTTAATTGGTCATTCCTCCAAAAAATCCTTAGTACGATGAGGTTTAATGAGAAGATTACTCACATTATTCAAGAATGTACACAAACTGTTAGCTTCTCTGTTTTAGTCAATGGCACCCCAGGTGGTTTCTTTCAACCTAAAAAAGGGCTTAGACAGGGTGATCCTCTCTCCCCCTATTTATTTATCATAGTGGCTGAGGTCCTCAGGAGGAATCTAACTATGCTCTCTTCCACAAGAAGGATAAAAGGTGGCAAACCTGCTTCCACTCTGCAACAAGCTATGTTGGAGCAATTTTTGGATGATACTTTCCTCTTTAGATATTCATCGATGATTGTGGCTAGACAATGGAAGAAACTATTGGAGAATTATGCCTTGGCCTCTGGACAATGATTTAACTATCAGAAAAGAAGTCCATTCTTCTTCAACACTCCCAATGAAATACAAACTAGAGTGCTCCAAATTTTGGGATGTCAGTCGGCTTTGCTCCCCTCTACCTACTTAGGTCTCCTGCTCACGCTCAAAGAGGTTTCCCATGACTTCTAGAACTCCATCCTGGAAAGAACCCAGAAAAAACTTGTTGGATGGAAAGAGAAGATCTTGAGCAACACTGGTAAACTTCAATTGGCGGCTTCTACTCTCCAGGGGATCCCAGTTGTAAGACTCCACATTATTAAGTATTAATCCAACCTAAATTTTGGAATATGCATCATACTAAAATGGTAATATAGTGGTAGGGAGACTATTTCATTGCATGTTCTTTCTATCTCTACATGTACTTATCTTTCAATTTTAATGTATAATTTTCCCATATGTTTTATTAACAAATATCAATGAGCGATCATATATATACATATAAAATATTGATATGATTTGAATACACAATTGTGTAAAATAGATGAATAAATAATTCAAAAGTATGATTATTGCAAATTGGATAAATAACTAATATGACCTATATTATGAAAATCTAATTATACTTGTGGTTTTATAATGTAGGAAAGATGATGTGTAGATAAAGTGAAGGAGAGACAATGATACCCAATCAAATGCCCCATGAATAAGTTGTAGGAATAATTCAATTTCTATAGTTGGAAATGAAGAAATATATTTATTATGCTTTAGGAGTTATTCTAAGGGTCAAATTTATTTGTGTTGAGAATCCTTGTAAAGAGGTTAGGGTTTTGAAACCCTTGTATTAGGTTAAAACTCGTATGGACCTTTTTATGGGTCATTAAATGATGTCGTTTGGTCAATTTCATGAGTCCTTGTGCAAAAATAGGTCCCTATGGTCAATACCTCGGGGTTGGGGACCTTTACAACACGTGATATTGTCCATGGAACTTGATATGACCCTTCAAAAAGTTACTTTTTTCAAGGTGACAAGATAGGGCCTTGGGGAAAGTGTTTTAGGAAGGAGATTCCTATATATCTTGGGAAGATTGAAGATAAGTCCAATTGCCCACTTCTCCTTCTAGAGAACTTATGGCTTGTGAAGGAAGATGAGATGGTGAGGGGAGAAGCATGGTGGATCTTACATATGGATGTAGAGGTCAAGATAATGCTCATAGAGAGATAAGTCATTTCTCCCTTGATATGCTTGGTTTTTGGCATAGATTTTTTTTTCTTCATGTATTGTTCCTGAAGGTAGTTGATAGAGAGAATGCTAGAAATATTTTTTTAACATGAGTAAAAGTGATATGGAAAATAATCTCTCATCATGAATCATAATGGTGCTCCATATCTTTACTTGCTCGGGGGTTGGCTAGGACCCTTGAGGTCTCATGATGTCATTGGGATGGGAGGAGAGCAAGTTGTTGTTGATATTATTCCATATGTAGTATTTCATGAAGTTTATATGTTAGTTGATCGGTAGTCTATGACATAGTTCACCCTATTTTCAATAAAATGTCATTGTCTAATATTAGAGAATGTCTTCTTTTGCATTTTTTTTTTATCATTGAAGAATTTACTTTATGATCATATGATTGTTGAAATAATGCAATTGGAAGAATCATTGTTGATTAAATACAGTCTAAGTACGACTCTCTTAAAGTACTTAGATACAACCTTCATTTATCATTTCTTCGTGATTTTATCCCAAAAATAATAATGCATAGATCATTGAAGATTCTTTATTTGAGTGTAAAAAAATCAAACCCCTTACTAATTTCTTTCTGTTGAAAACATTTATTGATCCTTTTTAAGGGCTGGTTAAAATATTAATGTGGGTTTCTATTTCATACATTTAGAGATGAAATTGTACTATGCATAATAGTGAAAATTGAAGAGGTGAAAAGTTGTACCGAGGAATAAAAATAAAATAAAATAAAACATCCTCTATGATGTGATTTCTTCTCTGCAATATATCTTCTCTAAAATTTCGTATGCATGTCTTCTTATGTGGTTCTCAATGAAGTTTTATCTACTACAGAATTATTGAAAAACTTGATATATGTATTACAGAATTAAAACATATTTATTTCTTAACATTGTACAAGTTGTTACGAGCTTTTATAAAATAAATTTACTCTCCATTAATTCCTATGACAATATCATAGCGGATTATAGAATATTGAAGATATGATTACCTCTTATCCTTGGCATAGAACTACTATCGTTATCAGCTATATTATATTACCTACCATATTGTGATATTACATTTGTTCTAATTATTAGAAGAGAAACACTCTTTTAGTAATGCATGGATCGAGTAAGGAACGAATCAATCCTCTGATAAAAACAAAGGTAACAACAGATATATAAGAATGCGCCTAGATCTACATACATACATGTCTAGAATACATGCTCTGCAAATATGAGTTAATGATTCATGTTTAGAACATTGATCATAGATTCAACAACAGGTGCATGGGTTAGTTCCCGGTATAGACAATATATTTTATAACGCATGAAACGTCAGGAGTGAGGAGGGGTGTGGCTACCAATTTGACTGATAGTTTCCATCCTGCTAGGCATGGTGTTGGCTCTAGAACCAGGATAGATGCGCTGTATTAAGGATTTTCTTAGATGTTTATGAATCTCTCTCTCACCATTAGAATAGTAGAGGAACGTCAAACTAGTTGTGTACATGTATTTTCACATAGATCTGCTTGCTTTGCTACTATTTATTCCACCCACTGCGAAGTTGATGCGGACCAATGATATTCTGAACGTGTTCAGGTCCGGTATCTGCACTGCATTTTCGGTGTTCCCTGCCTGCCCAAGTCCCCAGATGAAGAAGTCCTCTGCTGAAACTACCATTGGGCTTTTGCACACGAATCCGTTCACCAAAACTGCTCAAATAAAATTCAATCAATCTCTCAGTAACTCTTTCTAATGAGAAAATCACTTTAATGTTAGTAAGTCCCCTAATAATGTATAATGTTATGTACTCACCTTGGCTTTCCATATCTGCAACACATAAATCCTGCAAGGGATCGAAATCCGCTGCCATTATACTGTTTGTGTAACAGCATCGATGTTAGTTCAAGGTCATGAACCGAGTCATTGACTGCTTCATAGACTGAAATATCTTTATAAAACCACTTCATGATCTACAGAATCAACAAGATCATATGCTTTCCAGCTGTGCCTTTAAATACCTACACCTTCGTATCCTTTGTATCTATCCAACTTGTGCGTTTTATCCGCTGTACCTATCGCTGCAAAGTTGAGTTAATAAACATGGCCAACTATCTCAGAGAGGAGGTCATGAATTATCACGTCAAAAGTAAAGAATCGATCTTAGTAACATCGTACAATGTTCCCTTATCGCCTCGGGCTCTAAATCCAGAGAAGCACGTTATTGACTTGGATTCTACAGTATCCGCTGAGAAAACTTTGTGCTGTTTAGAGGCAAACCGCCCTAGTTTCAGTACGTGAAGTATTGTGTACAAGTATTTTTTTTAAACTGAGATGAAACCCCCAATTGTGACCTCAAATATTAAATCAACCCGACCGGAATGAATTCCCAGTTGTAATCTATAACACGACTCGGATGAATTTAAAATCAGGTTATTGACATAGGTTAGCTAGTACTAACTGCATGCGTATCATGCTCCATGGTTTTGACCACGCCAACCAATACTCAGGTACAAGGCAGAAAACAAATTATAGAAATGATTTTGATGTCTTTGAGCAATACTCGAGATTGAGTGAATGCAACAGATAAAGAGTAGGCCATAGCCTTTGAGAGTAGGGTCGCGAATCCTCATGTTTGTACATTGATATTAGTACCCACGAAGATAAATCAACTTTTCTTATTGTTTTCTTTATATAGCTCCAGTGTCAATGATCTCCTCTATACTTCGTTGGTCTTCTTGTACCTTATCGCAAGCTTCTCTTGGCATAACATTTTTTAAAAAATACTGACCTTTGTGGAAAGGAAAGTGGTGGAATGTATAATTGGATTTTAGAAAGCTATAAACTTTAACAAGCAAAGAATTTTGGTTAACAAAATATTTTATTACTTCTTGATAATGATATTATCCTTAAAGCTAGAGTGGTATTAATATTGTAAAAATCTTAGTGGGATGTTAAACGTCATAGTAGTCTTTAGTGACACAATTCTCAACTATTAAAAATTGGTGGTAACATTAAATTTGATATTGATTGTATCAATTAGTATTTATTGGCACTATTATAAATGAAAGAATATACATATTTACATATAGATTAAGGTACAATATTTTTACGATATTACCTAGTATAAAAGATAGAGTAAACCATCGCAAATAAGTTAATATTGATGTAATTGATATTCTAAGTGCATCTTTAAGGTCAAATATATGTTCCAAATAAAGGGGAAAAAAATGAATAAATAAAAATAACAATAATAATAGTGAAATTATCATCAACCCTTATATTCCATGTTGGGATTAAATCATCATTTTCTAGACTAATCTCAACTCTAAGGCTGTTATTTAGTTTGATTTATTTGAAGTACACCTATTAAGCTCAACACTAATATAATTGTGATATTGCTATCAAGATTCAACTATGTAGTTTTTTGAATCAAACTCATTGACCCATGATTCATGAGTAGTAGTTCACATGAATCCATCTCTCATGAGAATGAATGGAACACTTAGCACTCATTGGATCTAGGTGATGCTCACAGAGGTGAAGCACCAAGACTTCCCGGGAGGTCACACATCCCAGTACTACTCCATCTCGAGCCCACTTAACTATGGAGTTACCTCCATGGTTAAACCCACTCTGCTTGCATCCTAATTTGCAAATGAAGATGCAAGCAGAGTGGGTTTAACCATGGAGGTAACTCCATAGTTGAGTGCGCTCGAGATGGAGTAGTACTAGGATGGGTGACCTCTCGGGAAGTCCTAGTGCTTCACCTCTATGAGCATCACCTAGATCCAATGCGTGCTAAGTGTTCCATTCATTCTCAAGACAGATGGGTTCGTGTGAACCACTACTCATGAATCATGGGTCAATGAGTTTGACTCAAAAAACTACACATTTCCAAATCCTAATAGCAATATCACAATTCGACTTGCTGTGGAAAATATCTCCTACTTACTAATATAATTATTAATTTACTAATATTTGTGAACAGAAGAATGCCTATTAAGATCATAATGGGAATATCATCATTTTGTTAACTAAAGTTTTTGTTTATTACAGTAGAAATTACCATTTGTCCTACGTCAAGCGGTAGTGATTATCTTACCAACAATGTGGCTTTAATAGAAATAATATTTTTGATAATAATGATGATGCTGAAATTATTAATAGAACATGGTGACCGAGACTAACTCAAATGATAGTTTATGGCCTTAATGCTACTAATAATCTATAACTTGGCCCTAGTCCAGTAAATTGATACCAATATCAATATCCTTTTTATTAATCAAGTTATTATTACTAACAAGGATATTAATGTTAATGTGGATGGTAAACTTAATAATAGCATAATAATGCCATTAATAGGTTAAAGGAAATAGACAATTAAGTTAATAGTATTGTAATTATTTATTCAAAATAAAGCCATACTCATTAGAATATTATCGGCCAAGTAGCCAAAGTATCAATTTAACCGTTTGAGGTATCATTAATAGTATCACTATTAAGTAGGGAAATTATGATAAGAATATGTAGTATGTCAAGAGCACTAAATTGAAGATAATTTACATATTGCTCATGTTAAGTATAAAATTAATGCGACCTTAGTAATATTACACTTGAGACTAATATCCATGTAATGCACTCTGGTGAAGAGGATATGACCCATTTTTGTTATCATTTGATATAGATGATATAACCATTTTGATGTGAGCTCATTAAAAATAAAAGTAAAAATAATCATGTCTAGATAATTGGAAAGTGTTTAGCCAAGGCTTACCTTGTAAAAAAAAATGGTCTATCACCAACATATTTTCTTGAATATGGTTGTACAAGAGCTTGTGTATTATTTCAGAAAAGAAAAAAGAATGCGTACATTTTTTTCACTTAGTTAAAATTTGGGCATTACAAATGGTATCAAAGCAGGATTGCAACACTAGGGAATTGCTTGGGCCCAATAATTACTTTAGATACTCCCAAGTTTCTTTCTAGGAGTTAAATAATATATACAAAAATACTTTGATAAATGAAATTTGAAAATTTATTATGATGATTTAAAGATTAGGCAAATAGCTCAAAAAGGTAATAATAAATGGTGATAAATATTAATGGAGTTGTGATCTTAATTTGAAATTAATTAAATAAGACATGTTGGCTAGATTAAATGAGACATTAGCTTATTTAGAGGATTAATGTGACTCTTAAGTTTTTTTTTAAGGATCAAACCTATAACATGAGCTAAAGGAGTGACCTTATAGTGACAACATTATGTTTAATATTAGGATCCATAAATTGATAGTAGGATTAAAAAGGTACCTATTAAAGCTTCATATTTCATAGTAAATGAGTTTCCACACATATTATAATCATATTGTTTGTACAATGTGCTTAAGAAACATGGAATAATTAGCAACTTTTAGAGATGTGGTTGTGGAAAAGAAAGGTTGATGTATAGAGAAAGATAAATACATGATTTTGAAGACAAAAACTCCTCATGATCCCAGGTATAACATAAGGGCCTAAGATGATATGGGTATTTAGTAGGTGTACGTTTAAACATGTTTGATTATAGTAGATTTTTCTTAATGGTTACATAAAGAATAAGTTATAGGGCTCATATCCTCATATGCATACATTAGAACCACATATTCTCACCTTGTATATAGTATAGTATATCATTATCCTACTAGAATCGTGATAAGAATAAATAGATATTAGAAATATTTTCATTAATAATACAAGCCACTAAACTATATTGTAAGAAAGTATGTACCACTAGAAAAGATTGATTATCTTATATTTTGATGCATGAATTTACCTTTTCAATGAAAAGAGATGACTTAACATAGAGGATAACTCCTATATTAAATGCATAAAATACTAAAGATAATTTTACTTTACTTGGATGATAAAATTGATCATCAATTAAGGACCTTTCTTTTGAATGAAAAAAAAAACAAGACCCATTTTGATAGAGTAATAGAAATCTTACTACCTAGAAATTCTTGGACCTCATACATAAATACTTAGGGGATTTTAAAGAATACAGTATCAAATTACCAACCATATTAGTCTCATTGATGATAGAAAATTCAAGCCAATGCATGTTAAGGTAGAAGTTTTTTTGGTAATTAAATATGAAAAGCCTTATTGAGATGCTTGGTCAGGAAAATACAATCATTGGGATAAAAATATAAATTATAAAACTTTTATGTCCTTGTATATGCTATGAAAAGGATTAATAGGAATCAACAACCTTATTTTATAGTTTTTGAAACTAAAAGAAAAAAATTAATTCAATTAAGGACAAATTTGGTGACTTCAATAAAACCAATTGATAATAGTCTACAAAAAGAGAGCATGAATGATTTGAATATACACATGATATCATTTTATTTACTGGTGTTTATTTAGTGGAACCTTTGTGCACATGAATATAAATGGGAGAATTAATAATAGGTTATATTTCTTAGGAGATTTACTTGTGTGTAGTTTCTTATGTCTTAGGAAAATAGTAGGAATTATGTGAGGACATATTTATTTCTAATGTATAAAGGGATCTATTTCAAAGATTTAGAGATGAGAACTATGTTTGTATAAAGGTAAATGAGTTGTAGAATCTCTATAAGTATGTATGCATTAGTAAGTTTTTTTTTATGTTTTGAAATGACCAAGTATGGAAACTACCATTGAAATTAGGGATTTGTTATGCCTTGTTAGTTAAAAAAAAAAGAACCCTTCTTTTGATATAGTGTGGTATGCTTGTGGGGATGTTCAAAGTAAATATAAATGTTGAAGTATTATTGAAATTGTAAAAACATATGTGTAGTGATGTGATGTAAACTAGTAAATGTGATGACTAATGTGTTTGTGAGAGTAGATGTGATGTATCCCAAGATTTTGAATTTTTCACATAACTTGGGAGGGGAATGGTGGAAATCAAGGTTGATTCAACAAATAGAACCCTTTGTGAAATTTTTATGTGAATGATCACAATGTTAGTTAGGTTAGGAGATGTGCTTGTGATTTTATTGTATTGGTAGTATTGTCTCTTGTCATTTTTTTTATGTTCACAATAGGAGTGTTCTTGTAAATGTTGTAATAGTGATATTCTTATGCATTATTTGGTTAACTGTGTGTTTTTCATTTCATGTTGTGTTAATGTATTTTATGCCTTTTGGGGGGATTTCAAGGATAAACTCACCCTTGGGAGGGAAGAGTAGCATTAGGGGTGAAGGGATTTGCGACAGTCCATAGAGTGCAGAGTCTCTCTTCTAGGAAGAGAGGGATACGAAAGGATTATGGGGTCCTTGTTGTTGTTATATTTTTGTTAATTGGGGGTCATAAGGGGAGTTGGCTTGTAGCCTTGGGGGTCATAAGGGTATTGTTGTTGAGTTAAGAAAGAGACAAAATGATGTTGGATTATATGCCTTGTGAAGGAATTTGTTACTTTGAAAAAGAAAAAAATAGCATTCTCCTCTTGGATACTTGGTCCACCTTCACCCCATTTTTGAGTAACTTAGTGACTCTATGGAAGTCATGGGAAGGGAATATTTATTTTGTTTCATTATTGTTGTGTTATGTGTATTTTTAATCCCTCTTCTCTCTCTGAGTGGCCATAATAAGGTCATTCAGTGCTTGTAATGTGCAATAATTAGTAGAATGTGGGCTATTAATTTAGTTCTTTTATTGAGATTTTTTTTATGCTTTCCTATAATGGTACCAACAATATAATTTCTTTGGGGCTATTTAAACAAATTATATTTTAATGATCCTAATTGCCTCAAGGATATGCCTTTACTTGATTTAAATTGAGAAATGTGGCCACTCTGTAAATTTAACTTTATTGGATCATTCTTTTGAAAATATTGTATCTTGGATTTTATGTTTAATTTTTTAGGCTCTTATTGTTGAATTTCTCTGGAAAAATATGCTCTTTGAAGGTTGTATGAGGGAGAAATTTGTTGGGGAATCTTTTTCCTTTATTGTGAGGATGAAGGGGATTCTGAGAGGTCCCCATCTGATCATCCCTTCCTATGCCACTAATATTATCAATGGTCATCCTCATAAGCCCTTGTGTTGTGTTGTGTGTTAATGTAATATAAAACCAAACTTTGATATTATTATGTAAATATTATAGTGTTATCAATGAATATAATGTGGAATAAGTATAAGCTAAGACTTAACAAAAGTGTCATGTATTATATAGCTTAATATTATATCAATAAACAATGATATTGAAATTTCAAATGTACCAACATCAAGAGTGATGTTTGGGTACAATTGAGATATATTTTGTACAAGGGGAGAGAGATCCAAGTATTAATATAATCTCATGTAACCTTATTTAAAATGGTGATACTTTGGGTGATATTACTTGGAATGATCACATTCTTATGATTAATGACATATATATATAACATATTATTTGAATAAATTGTTCCATTGTATAAGGTTTTATTTCTAAATTTTTGAAGTACTCCAGTCAAGAAAAATATATCCTTAACATGTATTAAATTTTGATTTCTACATTGCTTGAGATTAAATATTTTAAAATATAATGCTTTAAGTAAGATCTTAGGAGATGAATTAGGCCCCTAAATTTGAGCAACTTCCATGAGGAAGACAAAGGCAAGAGGAGGGGGATGTAAGACCCCGCATTATTAAGTACTAATCCAACCTAAATTGTGGAATATGCATCATACTAAAATGGTAATATAGTGGTAGTGAGACTAATTCATTGGATGTTATTTCTATCTCTACATGTACTTATCTTTCGATTATAATGTATAATTTTCCCATATGTTTTATTGACAAATATCAATTAGTGATCATATATATACATATGAAATATTGAGATGATTTGAATACACAATTGTGTAAAATAGATGAATAAATAATTCAAAAGTATGATTATTGGAAATTGGATAAACAACTAATATGGCCTATATTATGAAAATCTAATTATACTTGTGGTTTTATAATGCAAGAAAGATGATGTGTAGATAAAGTGAAGGAGAGACAACGATACCCAATCAAATACCACATGAATAAGTTGTAGGAATAATTCAAATTCTATAGTTGGAAATGAAGAAATATATTTATTTTGCTTTAGGAGTTATTCTAAGGGTCAAATTTATTTGTGTTGAGAATCCTTCTAAAGAGGTTAGGGTTTTGAAACCCTTGTATTAGGTTAAAACTCATATGGACCTTTTTATGGGTCATTAAATGATGTTGTTTGGTCAATTTCATGAATCCTTGTGCAAAAATAGGTCCCTATGGTCAATACCTTGGGGTTGGGGACCTTTACAACATGTGATATTGTCCTTGGGACTTGATATGACCCTTCAAAAAGTCACTTTTTTGAAGGTGACAAGATAGGGCCTTGGGGAAAGTGTTTTAGGAAGGAGATTCCTATATATCTTGGGAAGATTGACGATAAGTCCAATTGCCCACTTCTCCTTTTGGAGAACTTATGGCTTGTGGAAGAAGATGAGATGGTGAGGGCAGAAGCATGGTGGATCTTGCATATGGATATAGACTTCAAGATAATGCTCATAGAGAGATAAGTCATTTATCCCTTGATATGCTTGGTTTTGGGTATAGATTTTTTTTTTGTTCGTGTATTGTTCCTGAAGGTAGTTGTTAGAGAGAATGCTAGAAATATTTTTTTAACATGAGTAAATGTTATATGGAAAATAATCTCTCATCATGAATCATAATGGTGCTCGATATCCTTACTTGCTCAACGGTTGGCTAGGACCCTTGAGGTCTCATTATGTCATTTGGACAGGAGGAGAGAAAGTTGTTGTTGATATTATTCCATATGTAGTATTTCATGAAATTTATATGTTAGTTGATGGGTAGTTTACGATATAGTTCACCCTATTTTCTTTAAAATGTCATTGTCTAATATTAGAGAATGTCTTCTTTTGCATTTTTTTTTATCATTGAAGAATTTAATTTATGATCATATGGTTGTTGAAATAATGCAATTGGAAGAATCGTTGTTAATTAAATACAGTCTAATTATGACTCTCTTAAAGTACTTAGATAAAACCTTCATTTATCGTTTCTCCATGATTTTATCCCAAAAAAGATAATGCATAGATCATTGAAGATAATAACTTAAGAGAAATGATGTGTAGTATTCTTTATTTGAGTGTAAAAGAATCAAACCCCTTACTGATTTCTTTCTATTGAAAACATTTATTAACCCTGTTTAAGGGCTGGTTGAAATATTAATGTGGGTTTCTATTTCATACATTTAGAGATGAAATTTTACTATGTATAATAATGAAAATTGAAAAGGTGAAAAGTTGTACTAAAGAGTAAAAATAAAATAAAATAAAACATCCTCTATGATATGATTTCTTCTCTACAATATATCTTCGTATGCATGTCTTCTTACGTGGTTCTCAATGAAGTTTTATCTACTGCAGAATTATTGAAAAACTTGATATATGTATTACAGAATTAAAACATTTTTATTTCTTAATATTGTACAAGTTGTTACGAGTTTTTATTAAATAAATTTACTCTCCATGAATTCCTATGATAATATCATAGCGGATTGTAGAATATTGAAGATATGATTACCTCTTATCCTTGGCATAGAACTACTATCGTTATCAGCTATATTATATTACCTACCATATTGTGATATTACATTTGTTCTAATTATTAGAAGAGAAACACTCTTTCAGTAATACATGGATCTAGTAAGGAACGAATCAATGCTCTGATAAAAACGCAGATAAGAACAGATATATAAGAATGTGCATAGATCTACATACATACTTGTCTAGAATACATGCTCCGCAAATATGTGTTAATGATTCATGTTTAGAACATTGATCATAGATTCAACAACAGGTGCATGGATTAGTTCCCGGTATAGACAATATCTTTTATAATGCATGAAACATCAGGAGTGACGAGGGGTGTGGCTACCAATTTGACTGATCGTTTCCATCCTGCTAGGCATGTTGTGGGCTCTAGAACCAGGATAGATGCACTTTATTAAGGCTTTTCTCAGATGTTTATGAATCTCTTTCTCACCATTAGAATAGTAGGGGAACGTCAAACTAGTTGTGTACATGTATTTTCACATAGATCTACTTGCTTTCCTACTATTTATTCCACCCAATGTGAAGTCGATGGGGACGAACGATATTCTGAATGTGTTCAGGCCCGGTATCTTCACTACGTTCACCATGGTTACGTCGGAGCGCACTGCATTTTTGGTGTTCCCTGCCTGCCCAAGTCAATGGATGAAGAAGTCCTCTGCTGAAACTACCATTGGGCTTTTGCACACGATTTCGTTCACCAAAACTGCTCAAATAAAATTCAATCAATCTCCGAGTAACTCTTTCTAATGAGAAAATCACTTTAATGTTAGTAAGTCCCCTAATAATGTATAATGTTATGTACTCACCTTTGCTTTCCATGTCTACAACGCAGAAATCGTGCAAGGGATCGAAATCCGCTGCCATTACACTATTTGTGTAACAACATCGGCGTTAGTTCAAGGTCATGAACCGAGTCATTGACTGCTTCATAGACTGAAACGTCTTATAAAACCACTTAATGATCTACAGAATTGAAAAGATCATATGAGTTCCAATTGTGCCTTTAGATACCTACACCTTCGCCGCCTTTGTATCTATCCAACTTGTGTCTTTTATCCGCTGGTCTTATCGCTGCAAAGCTGAGTTAATAACATGGCCAACTATCTCAGAGAGGAGGTCGTGAATTATCACGTCAAAAGTAAGGAATCGATGCAAGTAACAATGTAAAATGTTCCCTTATCACCTCGGGCTCCAAATCCAGTGAAGCACGCTATTGACTTGGATTCTACAACATCCATTGAGAAAACTTTGTGCTGTTTAGTGGCAAACCGCCCTAGTTTTAGTACGTGAAGTATTGTGTACAAGTATTTTTTTTAAACTGAGATGAAACCCCCAATTGTGACCTCAAATATTAAATCAACCCGACCGGAATGAATTCCCAGTTGTAATCTATAACACGACTCGGATGAATTTAAAATCAGGTTATTGACATAGGTTAGCTAGTACTAACTGCATGCGTATCATGCTCCATGGTTTTGACCACGCCAACCAATACTCAGGTACAAGGCAGAAAACAAATTATAGAAATGATTTTGATGTCTTTGAGCAATACTCGAGATTGAGTGAATGCAACAGATAAAGAGTAGGCCATAGCCTTTGAGTTTAGGGTCGCGAATCCTCATGTTTGTACATTGATATTAGTACCCACGAAGATAAATCAGCTTTTCTTATTGTTTTCTTTATATAGCTCCAGTATCAATGATCTCCTCTATGCTTCCTTGGTCTTCTTGTACCTTATCGCAAGCTTCTCTTGGCATAACATTTTAAAAAAAACACTGACCTTTGTGGAAAGGAAAGCAGTGGAATGTGTAATTGGATTTTAGAAAGCTATAAACTTTAACAAGCAAAGAATTTTGGTTAACAAACTATTTTATTACTTCTTGAGAATGATATTATCCTTAAAGCTAGAGTGGTATTAATATTGTAAAAATCTTAGTGGGATGTTGAACGTGATAGTAGTCTTTAGTAACACAATTTTCAACTATTAAAAATTGGTGGTAACATTAAATCTGATATTGATTGTATCAATTAGTATTTATTGGCACTATTATAAATGAATGAATATACATATTTATATATAGATTAAAGTATAATGTTTTGACAATATTACCTAGGATAAAAGATAGAGTAAACCATCACAAATAAGTTAATATTGATGTAATTGATATTCTAAGTGCATCTTTAAGGTCAAATATATGTTCCAAATAAAGGAAAAAAAATGAATAAATAAAAATAACGATAATAATAGTGAAATTATCATAAACCCTTATATTCCATGTTGGGATTAAAGCATCGTTTGCTAGACTAAGCTCAACTCTAAGGTTTTTATTAAGTTTGATGAATTTAAAGTACATCTATTGATCTCAACACTAATATAATTATTAATTTACTAATATTTGTTAACATAAGAATGCCTATTAAGATCGTAACGGGAATATAATCATTTTGTTAACTAAAGTTTTTGTTTATTACAGTAGAAATTACCATTTGTCCTACGTCAAGCGGTAGTGATTATCTTACCAACAATGTGGCTTTAATAGAAATAATATTTTTGATAATAATGATGATGCTGAAATTATTAATAGTACATGGTGACCTAGACTAACTCAAATGATAGTCTATGGCCTTAATGTTACTAATAATCTATAACTTGGCCCTAGTCAAGTAAATTGATACCAATATCAATATCCTTTTAATTAATCAAGTTATTATTACTAACAAGGATATTAATGTTAATGCGGATGGTAAACCTAATAATACCATAATAATGCCATTAATAAGGTTAAAGGAAATAGACAATTAAGTTAATAGTATTGTAATTATTTATTCAAAATAAAGCCATACTCATTAGAATATTATCGGCTAAGTAGCCAAAGTATCAATTTAACCATTTGAAGTATCATTAATAGTATCACTATTAAGTAGGGAAATTATGATAAGAACATGTAGTATGTCAAGAGCACTAAATTAAAGATAATTCAAATATTACTCATGTTAAGTATAAAATTAATGTGACCTTAGTAATATTACTCTTGAGACTAATATCCATGTAATGCACTCTGTTGAGAGGATATGGTCCATTTTTGTTATCATTAAATATAGATGATATAACCATTTTGATGTGAGCTCATTAAAAATAAAAGTAAATGTAATCATGTCTAGATAATTGGAAAGTGTTTAGCCAAGGCTTACCTTGTAAAAGAAAAATGGTCTATCACCAACATATTTCCTTGAATCTGGTTGTACGAGAGCTTGTGTATTAGTTCAGAAAAGAAAAAAAAATGCCTACATTTTTTTTCACTTAGTTAAAATTTGGGCATTACATCGGTCTACTTTCTATCCCTCTTCAAGATCAAAAGCAACATGGAGGACAGATTGGAAAAGATACAAAGAACTTTTCTGTGGGCTTGATCAGAAGAGAAAAAGAGGATTTCCCTAGTCAATTGGGATATGATGTGTCTTCCAAAACGCCTGGGAGGTCTGGGCCTTAGGTGAATTGGCTTGCTGAACAGAGCCCTCACCATGAAAGTGGCTTGGAAGGTCATAGAAAGGAAAGTGGATTGATGCAAGATAATGAAAGCTAAGTACCTTCAAGGGAACCCTTACGGGGTGATGTACCAAGATAATGGCCTTCCCAATGGCTCCAAACTTTGGGCTAACATTTTCAAATGCGAAACCATGCTATTTAAGGGGATTTTCTAGCAACTCGAAGATGGGAGATCCATTAGATTCTGGAATGACTCTTGGATTCTGAATTGCCCTACCCTGAGTAGTAGGTTTAACCCCCTCATGAACTACCTTAGGCCTATCCTTGGTAATAGAACTTCCAACTACATTACTGGAGGGAAATGGAAAGATATAACTAGTTTGGTCAGGGATAGACCAGAATTAAAACACTTGGCTAATGAGCTCATGGAAATCTTAGGGAATGTTAGAACCTTAGGAATTATTTTCCAGGATTCCATCATTTGGGCCCCCATCCAAGCGGGAACCTTCTCGGTCAAGACTGCTTACAACCTTCTTCTGAAGGAAGAGAATAATCTGAGAGATTGGACGAAGGTGTGGATTCCACACCTTACGCCGAAGATCAATTTCTTTCGGTGGACTGTCATGCATGGTAAAGTCTTAACTAAGGACAACCTCATAAAAAGAGGTTTCTCCATGGCTAGCAGGTGTGTCCTCTACAAAAAAGAGGAGGAAATGGTGAATCACCTATTCATACACTATGAATACTCTGCTAATATTTGGTAGGAAGTTATTGGTAAATTGGGGATCCTGTGGGTCTTGGGTAATGATGTCCACTAGTTCATTGGCTCACAATCCCCCTCTAATCACCCTCTACTCCAGATCCTATGGAAACTACTGCCTATGCACATCTGCTAGACTATCTGAAAAGAAAGGAACAACAAGATATTTAGGGAGTCTATTTCCTCTCCTGAGGCTTGTCTCTATCTCGGAACCAAGCTCCTATGTGAGAATGCTGGCTTGGCTAAGTGGAAACTCCCCTTGGCACCCCCCTCTGCCTGGGAGATTAAAATGGTTGATAATTGGAACTTGTTGACTGGCTTCACTAGGTTCAACAACTCCAGGTTGATGGCTAGGAATGCTACCCGATGGGTTGCCCCACCCAATGGCTGGACCAAATTCAATTTTGATGGGATGGAAAATGATTTCACTTAGGGTGGGGGAGGTGTGATAAGAGATCACAATGGAACTTTCCTTTTAGCTTATGTTGGGCCACTTAAAAATAGTACCATCAATCAAGCTGAAGGCATGGCTCTTTTATGGGGCATTTAATTTTCCATTCACATGAACATCAGGTTGCTAGAGATCGAGGGGGATTCCAAAGTGGTTGTGGAGGCTATCAAAAGGGGATCAAATGCAAGGTGGTGAATGAACACCATATTTGTGGAAATTCGGGAGCTTCTCAACAACCACCAAAGCATGATTATTTCCCATACCTTCAGGGAGGGAAATACGGTGGTGGATTCAATGGCAGCCATTGGGCTTAAGCAAACTCGACTGAATAAATAGGAGGAGGTTAGTGAGCTACCAAAGGAGACCCAACAGCTGATTGGACAGGAGAAAAGTGACACCAACAATGTTTAAAATGTGCCAAGCTGTCAATTTTGCTAAAGGCCCCGCCTTGATTATGTGTCGACGTAACTTGATGATTATTGTGGTTATGAATAGGTATGTTCAAAACTCCATAAAGCTTCATAATTTCCTTTTGCGTGAGTACATGTGGAAAGATAGTTGTCTGCATCAGTAGGTAATTTTGATTACCAAGAACACTAAGGGAAACTCTGGCTTAACTTCTAATTATTATGCCTGGAGATCTGATAGATTTCACCATACAAAGCTCATCTCCCCAAAAACCACCCAAGGCCTGCCTTTTGTGTATAATTTCCTCATAAAATAGTTAACTCAAAACAACCTATTTTATGCTCTAGTTTACGAAGCTCAACCCTACAATTCTCAAGAAAATTTGACTCTGGATAAGAGGCTAGTCGACATGGGAGGCAAAACCTTGCGCATTGAGCCAGATAAAATTAATGAGGAATTCACCTCTAACACCCTAGTGACCCACTACTATAAAGAAAGTGGTATCTGGGGTTTCATGGAGCATATGGAGGCCATGACTAGCAAATTTCCAAGCAGTTCATCTCCTCCTAGAGCCACAGGAAGGTGTCAGTTGGGGGCCGTATTCACTTCCAAATAAATGAGGAGGTTATCGCTAAAGCGACGAGGCTTTCTAGGGAAGGAAGAAAGTATAAGAAAACCAGCAGGACGCCAGACCCCACCATCCTTAACCAATTCTTCAGGAAGGGGGAGAAACCTGTGAAGAAGTCTAGAGGATTCAATCACGAGCTACTCCTGGAGTTTTGGCCCAAGGTGTGTCACATCGTTATGAAGTAATTCATCTTGGAAGGTAAATTTACTATGTTTTACTTTTACCATATGTCATTCCTTAATCATATAAGGTATAGGGATCTCATATCCATCCCATTTTACCTTCTCCACTCTTTGGAAAGCAACATCCTGGATATAAGAGAAAATAAAAACCCTAAAAAGCCGATCCCCATCCTCCACCAAGGTCTTTTGCTTTGTTTGTATAACTTCCATAAAGCCATCTGCCCTCTGCTCCAATCCCCACTTTTTATTCAAGATGTCACCTAGGAAGCTTCTCCTCTGAAATTCGATAATCCCCCTCAGTACCCCTCCTAGTCTATCTAGGAGATCCAGGAAACTGACCTTGTCCTAAAAGACGGTAAAGGCCATAAGAGATGCATGAAAAACCTATTTAAAAGGGCGGAGCATTTAGAGGAATCCCATGTCTCTGAGACCTTGGAAGCTAAGGATATGAAGGAGACTGATAGTACCCCCGAAATCGAAAGGAAGCCCAAAAAATAGAGGAATTCAAAAAGCCAAGTCAATTTGGAGGTGGATTTGGGGGCCACTGTCTAACGTTCTAACAGAATTTTCAAGGAGAAATGCAAATCAAGAATCAAGAAAATGGCTTAGGAGGAGAAATCCATTTTGGAAGATGGAACCTCTTCCTCCACTGAGTCAATTGAGGGCTCCTCTGATGATCACCTGAGCTCACACAGGACTAGTACCACTCCCCCCTTGAACCCCCAACCAACTATGGAGGATATTCCTTGCAACAATAGCCCGCCTCCATCCTCCCCACATGACTAGCAGACCAAGTCCCCTCCTGCTAAGCACAATTCTACGGCTTTGGATAGGAATGATAGGTTTAAGGGCTCCCTTAAGTTGAAGTTCACTAATCTTGACAACGAGATCTTGGGCCTCAAGTAGGACATGTAGGACATCAAAGCCCACATCATTGATACGAACAAGTTCGCCCTAAAAGTCATGCATGCGTCGACAGTGACCCTGTGCACTATGCAAGAGAAATTGGTTGGAGGCAATTTGGAGGCTGATGAAGATAACAAAGACCTCTTCTTGTTCTTGCAGGAAGAGTGGGTCGTGCCCTTGATGTCCAAACGTCTGGGTAAGAGACCCTAGCTGCCACTCCTGCCATGAGGTTTTTGTTATGGTTCGGGCATGATGGACCTAGTTTCTATATTTTTCTTTCCTATTTTAAGGTTATTTTGTCTAGTTTCTGGTTTAGCCATGCGTGGCATGCTACTGTTAATATGCTCTTTACTCTCTGCTTAAGATACTTTGGTTCGTTATTTTTGTAAAGAGCTGTTAAGTTTGTTTTTTATAGAGGCAGACTAGACACTCTTTTTTCTGTTGACTTCCTGCTGATGACCTGCTATATGACTAGTGCTATTAATATGGTGTTAATGTGCTTCTAGTCTCTCTATACCACGGGCCAACACCCTCTTGCTGCTTCTTTCTATCAAAAACAATTTTCTTAGGAGAAATTTTAGGCTAATTATTATACTAAACAATTATATAATTACATTAAAGAATCAAATATTATCCTATAATAATAATAAATATAATAAAATAATCTTTTGATTATTCTACAATATATTATAATTCTTTAATATAAACATTATTATAATATTGTAAAATAAAACAAAATCTATTTTTAGAAATTAAAATTAACTTATTTATCATTTTTTTGTTATGTGGAAGATTGTTCAATAGAACAAGAATTTAGGTTGAATTTCTTCAATTAAAAACAAAGGACTAATAATATCCATTTCATAAACCTCAAACCTAATAAAATTAGAATCTTTCAATAAGCGGAACTTCATTCACGTGAGATCTTTAAAAAACTTTTATTTTTCCTAACAAATTAAAAGCCCATTGACTTTTTTTTAAATTAGACAACACCACAAAATAAAATAAAATATAATTTTATATTATTTTGAAGATAACTTATTTCTCTTCCATTGGTATTGAAGCTTGTATTTTAACCTACGCGGATCCGGCTGAATCTTTACCAATAATTTACATTTCAACAACTGGGCCCTATCTACTTATTGTTTTTAACCAAGCATTGTACTTTACTATTTGTATGGATTTGAAGAACAACCTTTCTCCGAATCCTATCGTCATCGAAACATTGTTAAATATATTTTGGATTTACACCTTGATAGCAAATGGCTCCAAGATTGAGTAGACAAAAACTAGGAAATTGCACAAAGATGGAGTAGACGAAAACTACTAGGAAATGATAAGTTTCATCCTTTCTATGATTTTGCTCTATAAATTATTTTATCTAGGAGATAGAAATTATTCCTGTAATTGTGCACCGGGTGAAGGTAGCCATGGCTGAGAACTTTGCAATATCTGGTAATAAAAATACCCAATGTCCAAGTATATACGAGGGCGATCAGACGGTGCTGAATATAATGTCAGGGCAGTCAGATGAATTTTCATTGCCACCGTATGATGTTTCCATCCTGCACTCTAAATTCAACAACGAAATACCCAAAAATGTCAAAGTCTCATCGTCTGAAGAAATCGTGAGACTCATGGGCACGCGCTACATACGAGGCTCTCCTAATGGCAGCATGGAATCTTTCTTCGTCAGTCCTACTCTCAGAACAGAAGATCAGTAGGGGCTGGAATTTGCTAATCTTCTTTTCACATCTGCAGAGTGCATAAGCAACAAACAATATGATCAGGCGACCAGGCTTTTGACACAGTGTCGCAAATTTTCTTCGCAGTGGGGAAACCCTATTCAGAGGCTCTGCTATTATTTCTCTAGGGTGCTGCAGGAGAGAATCGAACACCAGGCCTGGGCCGAGTTAAGGAATCCTCTAAAACCACCCCTTAATTTTGCCAACAATTTTAACAGTGTTTATACCAAAGCCAAATTCAATCAGGTGCTGGCGTTTTATTATACGGTTTTGCCCTATGTGAAAATTGCGCAATTAACATCTGTTCAGGCAATCATAGACAACATTGGAAACTCAAGCGAAATTCATGTTGTAGATCTGGACATTCGGAATGGGTGTCAATGGTCAGTGTTGATGCAGAGCCTTGCAGTCAGAAGTTCTTCGTTACCGATTAAGCTTTTGAGGATCACAACAATTGGAATGGACGTGGATGATCTAAAAGATAGCAGAAGAAGACTTCGCAACCTCGCTCGGTCCTTGAAGATTCTATTTTCATACAGGATGGTGCAGATCAAAAGTATGGAGCAGATTCACAAAGGCATGTTTAATGTTAAACCTGGGGAGGCTGTTGCAGTGTACACTCCTACTGTTTTCCATAGGCTGTTATATAACCCGAGTCCTCTGGAGAACATTGTAGATGTTATAAAGACATTGAAGCCCCAAATAATGGTGATAGAAGAGGTTGAGGCTGATAGAAATGCTCCTTCCTTTGACAAGAGGTTCGTCAACATGCTCTTCAATAGCAGTTCTTGTTTTGACTCCATCGATATGATTATGCCGGATAGACATGATCCTCGAAGAGTCATGTTTGAGGAAATGTTCTGTGCAAGCCAGATAAGGCATATGATTTCCTATGAGGGGGCGGAAAGGAGGGTTAGATATGTTAAAATTGATGTGTGGAGAGCTTTCTTCAAGTACAAGGGATTGAGGGAGATGAGCTTCAGTTATCAAGCTTGGTATCAGGCCAGATTATGGCCGAAAGATATTCCTAATGCAGATTGCTATAGCCTCGAGGCCAATGGAGATGCCCTAATAACTGGGTGGAAAACAACCCCTATCGTTGCAGTATCTTTATGGACTTGTAGCTGAATATGGGCTGATTTTTAATGTAAAGGCTTGGTCACTTTATTATGAACGAAAGCCTGTTCACTTCCATATTTTTGTTCTCTTTTTTTTCCTATTCTCTGGAAATTATATAGTCGTGTTGTAGTGGTTTGCTATAAATATTTAGCGTTCACTAAAGTTTTGTGTAGTTTAAACACCTCAGAGTAATTAAATTAGTAAGATATTATATTTGTTCTTATTGGTTATATTGTGCGAGCTTTAAAGTTTACCAAGTTTACCTGAAACCCTTTACAAAATATTATTAAAGATAATCAATGAAGAACACAAAACAAAATGCCACCAAAATTAAGATCCCCTAAAATTAGTTCCACAGAAAGACCAATAGACCAACCAGCAAAAAAACAAACAACAACAAAAACAATAGGAACAGGGAGGCCTCGACCACTAGGTCAAGTCCTTGATGGTAGAGGCCACCTCCTCTTTCATCTTAGACATCTTTTGAATAGCCTCCCTAATTTTTATGCACTGCTTAGGATCTTGAGGGCTTCCCTTCTATATACTAGCTCTCATGTGCTTCCTAGGACTAGCCACAAGACCAACTGAATCCCCTACTTCTGCTTCCAGATTCACCATACATATCTCCCTAGGAGACTTCTCCACCCTATCAAGTAGAAAGTTCAAGTTATCAATAGAGTGCTAAATAGACTCTTGAGCATGACTAAGAGTGGTCTTCATAGAATTATCCATCTGCTCCATTCTGTAGATAAGATAGGCAACCATTTCCTTTAGAATCTTGATAGAGTTATCCTTGACTAGAGATCTTCCATCAAGGGGACCCTGAAGAAAGTTATCAACCTTAGTAGGGAGAGATTTGTACTTCAGATTAAGGTTCTTGATTTCATGGAAGGTCCATCTATCCACCTGAAAGGAGTACACGAACATGGTGTTAGTAGTCTAAAGAACACCCAAAGCTGACTCTCTATCATCCTTGAGTTCATCAATCAAAAGCTACACATTTAGTTCATTAGGTTCCCCATTATTCTCCAAGAAAGGCTCACCTCTACTAGTATCTTTCTCCAACTTCATAGGAGTAGTGTTGCCTTTGTTCATCTCCTCCCCATCTTCATTCTCCTTAGGGGAAATAAACATATCATGGTCCATTGAGATCACATAATCAATTAGAATGGTAACCTTTTCCTACTTCCAAGGATTTAACTGAGCCTTAGAAGTGTCACCAAAAATGGTGTGAGTACTACCAGCCACATCATGGTCTGACAAAGCCTCATACTTAAGAGGGATAGACTCCATATCACCATCTTTTGCCTTCTCATCTCCCACTTTTTCATCTTATGTCTTCATGTCCTCCCAATCATCATCCTTAGACTTAACCATAGGGATATAAATCCATACCTCCTTGGAACCATCATCATTAGTCTACATGTCCCTATCATCATCATAAGTACTATTCTTTAGAGTAAACTTGAACTTTTTGGCTGACGTAGGCTGCCTCATTTCACTTCTCATCTCCTCCGTAGTTCTCTTGCCTTTCTCCATGTAATGTCTTAATTCCTCCAGCATTCTAGGTAGTTTCTCCTTCTTAGTATCCACATACTTGATCATAAGCTCTCGAACATTATCCCAAATATTCTCATAGATCAGATATGTCAAACCTTCATAGATCACAGGCTTATGGGCATTGCTCTTATGAAGCCTAACCCCACAATTAAGAGAGATAAGAAGATAAAATGGAAAAGAAAAATATATTTTTTGCCTAAAATAATTTAGGAGAACAAAATGGTAAGAGTGTGCCCTTGTGTGTCTACCCTCAGTAGTAATATATGCCATAAGAGACACCATGATCTTTCTCCAAATAAGATTAATATGATCAACATCATAAAAAACCCCATTTTTAACAATTTTATCTTTTTCAGCATCCTCCTTAGGAAAAACCTTCGTAGCTCTATCCGACACTTTCCTATCCCTAAAATAACGTGTATACTAAGAAAAGTATCTTCATAGAATTAAGGTTGAACATCAATAATAAATGAAATAGTAACTAATTTAAACCACAATAGAGCAACTATTTAGCAAAATTAATGATCAATTAAGCATCCTATAGCTCTCTAACTAAGAATGTTAATGCAAAGCTCTCAGCAAGCTCTCATTAATGACAGTCCTAGAATGAGAATGATAAAGATAAACATTGCTAAAGCTAACAATTATCAAGATAAATGCTAATATGCTCTCAAATGTCTTTCTAAACTCAAATTGCAAGAGGTTCAATGCAATTCATAGATATGTGGGTGTTAATTGTGAAGGAATTTGGTCTTCCTTTTATAGATTTTCCCAATGCTAGGGGGTGTAGTTGTGTTTGATCATGATTAAGCCTTGGTTGAGTTTTTGGTTCCACCCTTTGAAGACAATACAAAGTTTGTGTCCTCAAAGCTTGGGACAAGTAGACAAAATCAATGGACAAGATTCTCTTTCACTTTGAGTGATTGAGATTGAATTAGGCTTGATCCATGTGAAAGTCTTTCCTTTAATCTCATTGGCTGATTGATTTTCCTCCCTTTTGTGGTTGTTGAGAGTAATTGAGATTTATTAATTGATTTAATTGATTTATTTTAGCCATGTACCCCTTGAATGGGTTGGATTTAATTTAATCCAAGACTATACAATTAATTGATTTAATTGTATTTTGATTTGATTGCACTTGATTAAAATGCTCTCAATTTTGATTGATCTTGAATTAGGATTTGATTTTTGTTTTGATTGGCTAATTATGCATTGTGATTCAATTGATTCAATTTTGTTCTTGATTTGCTTTGATTTAACTTGATTTGCTTTGATTTGATCTTTGTCCATTTTTAGGTGATTACAAATGCCCCTCTTTGAGTTGACGTGTGAAGCATGTCGATTCAAAGAATACTCTAATCTTGCTTGATAAGGTCTTGATTCATTGATGGTCGATCTTTGATGCTCATTCTTAATTTCGATCCTTTGATTTTTGATACGAGATTGCTGCAAATAATGATTTATATGAAACTCTCCTGATTGATGTGGTTCTCTGATGATCATTCCCAATATGATGGTTGATTTGATGATTGATCCTAATATGATGGTTGATTTGATGATTGTATTCGATATGATGCCCCTTTCGTTTGATTACAAAAAAATTTCTGATTAAAGCTTTCACCTTGATTTGATGATCAGTCCCTTGATTTTCAATGATGTTACTGATGATATTGATCTAATTATCCAATGGTATGCCCCCTTAGAAATAAAACATATTGCTATTTTGGTTTGATAAATTTGACTAATTGATTGATATGTTTTCATTTTTGAAAAACACTCATGATATGCCATACTTCACAATTTGCCCTAGTTAATATGATAGGTTAATATAGGTCGAAGTCAAAATTTCACCTCAAAATTAGGTCAAATTAGCTTAAATAGGTTGAAAAACCTAGATTTACTATTCATTTTCACTTTTGTCTTTGGTGATTTTTCTTTGGTTCTCCTTTGATTTTCGAGATGGTTGTCCCTATTTGAGAGCATCGATTCGAGAGGTGTCGGAGATATGTGAGGCCACCTGACTATGGACCTCCAGTAATTTATTTGAAACTCCAATATTGCATTTATTGCTCATTTATTAGTATTTATTGCAATTTTTTATTTCATCATTGCTTAGAATATGTAAAATCACGCCTAGGAATATTTCATTGTTGCCTATGCATGTTTACTTTCGCATCCGCACATTTTACTCATGCAGTCATGTAGTTAAATGTTGCCTAAGAAACTTTTGTTATTGCCTCCAATTAGAACGTTCACACATATAATTAGGTTTTTTAAAACTAGATTGCATATGTTTTTACGCTTAGTAAACCCTAGCAATTCACTGTCGCCTAGGCCGATTTCATAATCACCTAGCTTAATTCCTTGTCACCTATGCGTACTTTGTTGCTTGAGATAGAATTAATATCTCTTAACAACATTTTTGCATCGCCTAAGAGAAATATTGCCTAGAATGATTAAACTCATGCCTGCAGCCTTTTTTCCAAATTTTCACTTATACTTGTCCTTTTTTTGTGAAAAATTTAATAACTCAAGATGACCGATTTGAATGATACTATTAGGTCTATTTCATTTGAACTAAACAATTGATTAGAATATCAGTATAGTAATACCAATGAATGTGATTTGTCAATCTGTTATGATAGGTTGATGGTTTGATATTTCACTCTCAAGACCTAGAGAGTTAAAACAATGATTTTCCTTCCTCAAGATATAGAGTTAGGAGATTTGATGTGCTCAAGATGAGCAAATGGATATTAGAATAACTTGATCAACATTAGACGTTCCTTGATATAATATGCTGATATGATTCTTTTGTTTTTCCAAATAGGCTCACTTTCCTGTGTTATACATCCAATCAGTTGCTTTGTGGGTCATTGATCTCGGGTAGGCCCTTACTCTAGTAGAGTACCATGTCATCAAGATTTGTGGTTTGGTTTTTCTTCTCGATCTTCCCTGGTTCCAGTTGAACTGTGGGTTATTGACAGTTGTGGCGGAGCATTGGCACTCCAACCACAATACTTTTCATCTTCCACATGGTGAGATGACGATCACGATGAAGGACATGTATCATTTTCTATGTATCCCATGCCGAGGAGAGATAATCTATTATGATTATGTCTATGATTCTACTATCTACCGATGAGTGTTTGGGGACAATACTATTGATGATGATACAATCACA
Organism: Chamaecyparis obtusa; assembly: GCA_027943335.1. Classification (NCBI taxonomy): domain Eukaryota; kingdom Viridiplantae; phylum Streptophyta; class Pinopsida; order Cupressales; family Cupressaceae; genus Chamaecyparis; species Chamaecyparis obtusa. Next base: position 408,039 of record BSBK01010828.1, read on the forward strand.
TGGTTGTAGTTTGCTTCCTTTCCTACATTGCTTGCAATACTTGGTGCATTGATTGGTGGTTTGCTTCTTCCCGACCGACAAGGTTGTGGTTTTTCTGTTGGTTGGGGTAGGATATTGGAGGATTTACTAGCACAACCTCGATGTTTCAATTGGGGTTCCTGTGTGCTAGCGCAGTTATATCGAGATCTTCATGAGGTGGTATATAGAGAGTTCTTCCTTATCTGTAGGTGCCTTGGTTCTTCAGTTATGGATTTGGGAGCATCCTATTACCAAGCCTATTTCTGATAGGGTTCGGCCTCATGGTTTTCCATATGCTTTTCTATATACTGGTATGGTGATTCAACATCATTTAGGTCATTTGGATTATTGGCGCCGGGTTATAGATGATCTTGATCAGGTTTAGTGGCAACCATACATTGGTTGTGAGGGTTGGAGAGAGGATGACGATGAGTTACCATACATGTTCGCTCCTCGTTGGATGATTGGCAGGTCTGATACCACTATTGAGCGATTCTATTTTGGTAGAGTGTAGGATATGCCTCAGGGTGTAGCATTAAATGCTTAGGTACTAGCTAAGAGATCTATGTGGGATCCTCTTATTGATTATTAGTTTTCCTTGGATCAGATTGCTAGTATGGTTGATGTGGGTATGTCTCATGAGTATCGAGACTGGTGGTCTCATAATATGTTTCCTCATTTTACGGATCTAGCAGAGCCTATTCCAGGTCAACATGATGGTGGTGGTGGTGGTGGTGGTAGGAGACATCAGAGATGGTGAGGACGTAGAGATCCTCCAGTTATTGCTGGTAGAGGACAGGTGAGAGATCGAGCTAGAGGACATGATGATGCAGTTGATGTTCATCCTAGAGCAGTAGATAGACAACATAGAGTTCATAGATATCAAAGAGCTCAAAGATAGGCTCATGTAGATGTTGCTAGGAAGATTCTGGGTGGATTGGATCCTTTAGTTCAGTTACAGAGAGTACCTTTGGCTTAGCAGGATGATGCTCCAACACAACAAGATCAGATTCTGACACAGCAGGTGCCTCCACAGGTTCAGCAGCCACAGGATCGGGGACAGGGTTCACAGGATGTTCCCACTATTGGTACTTTATCACAAGATGTGCAGTCACTACGGACAGATGTATCCACTATTGTTGGGCCTTTAGATTAGGGTGCTACCTTGATGCATTAGTTTATGTCAGGGGTGGTTTAGAGACATACTGGAGTGAGTACTTCTTAGGCTCCTCCTCCATAGGATGATAGAGGTCCAGGTGGATCTGGTGCTATGAGATCTTGTTTGATTGATGACAGATTCACTCAATGTTGATGTCCTTTGTTTCACATTTCATGTTATTTGATTGATCAGAACCTTTGATGTATCACTTCCATGGCATTGTATCTTGATATACTAATTTGATGGATCATTGATGAACACTCTTTTGATGATATATGATGATATATTCCTTCATTCTCCTTGATGAGTTGATTTATGAGATTATCTTGGTATGCAACTATATGATGTTTACAATGCATTTACTTGTGATTATGCGATGGATGCAATGTATCTTATTTTTATGATATAGATAGATGAATGCATTGATGTATGGATTTATGAGATGTTATTCTATTTTTCAATGTATGGATGCAAATTGTTTTATGGCCATATGGATATGGATGATCCTATGTTTTTTATTTTTCAAATGTATGCAATTCTATCTTTAATTACATGTATGCAAATGATGTATGAGTAATGATTCTTTTTCTGCTTTCTTCATATTTATGAATAATGATTAATGTTATGTATGAATGCAAAAGATAATCTCACTTTTGTTGTTTGGAATCAAGGATAATGATGTTTGAATTGAACCCCTTATTTCATTTTTCCCCTTGCAACTTAAGCTAAGAAAGGCAAAATAAATATATACAATGCACTTAATCTAACATGTATGCAGCTAATTGTCATTATTCAAGATTTGGAGCGTATAATCATCATTAGGCATTTTTGGAATCTCATTTTTAGTGCAACCATCACTAGTTCAACTATGATGATATGAATACTTTTTGCCTCTTTGTTTGCTTTCTCATCGGTCTCTTTGGTACGACTATCATTGATTGAAGCCAATCATGAGAGTGTGAATACCAATTTTGTTGGATTCTATGTTGCAAGTGGATGTTGCTATTATGATATGGAAGATAAAAATACCCAAGGTATCCATTTGCGTAAACAAGCAGAAATCTCCATTTTATCCTATGTACAAGTCCTCGATGATTCTTTGATGATCATGTCCTTAGACAAATAATACATGATTTAAAACTTTGATTTTAAGACAATCATTCCAAAATCAAGAAAAATATCATCCTTTCATCATAGCTTGTCTAGTCTAAAACTTTCATCAATTCGCTAGAAATAAATGATTTCATCAATTGAGTCAACACTTAGAAAAATTTTGCAATGTTTTTCAAATCCATAGTTCAAGTGTGGTTCCATCCATTTCATACTTTTAATCCTAATAAAGGTAAGGTCATTTAAGTTCTTGGATCAATTTTTCATTTTTAGGCTCAAATTGGATTGGGATGTAGATTTTCTTAAGTGTTCCTCTTTCAAGTGTGATGAATTGATTCTCTGATTGAATAAAGCTTGTTGATGAATCCTCGCTCCTTTAGAGTAGATTGCCCCCAGTTTGATATTGATTTCATTTATGGGACTTAGGACAATTTTTTGATTAGGTGACCAAAATCTTGAGGTACTTGCAAATGCAACTGTGGGGTTTTATTATGCAATATATAAAAATGCTGGTGAATGCAATATTTACAAGGTGACCTTCTAGGTATGCGATTGACTTGGACTTTCAATGATGCTTATTTACCAAGTTTTCACCGATTGAATGGATCAAGCTCTTTTTTCTATTTTTAAAACTTTTTCTCTTTTTTTTTGCTACCAAGGTGCCTATTTGCTAGGTTTTCACCAAGGCACTTTTCTTCTTCTTCTCCTTTTTTTTTTTTTTGTATTTTTCCTTTTTTTTTTCTTTTCACATCATCAAGGTGCCTATTTGCTAGGTTTTCACCAAGACAACATCTTTTTTGAGGATCATATATGAATGTTTTTGCTTTCTTCATGCTTAATTTTTTACTGTTTTTGATCTTTTCTGCTTTTCAAATGTTTTTGGTATTTTCAGAATCTCTTTTAAACTATGTACAATAAATATGATGCTCTCCATCTGATACTCTTTATACTCTTTCATGTACCTCATGTATAGAACCTCTTTAGATGTATGCTATTTATAGGTTCTTGTAGCTCTTCACCATCACAATCTACTAGCTTGTATGTGTCGATCCTGAAATCTTCAACAATGAGAAATGGTCCTAACCAATTTGCTTCCCACTTTCCTTTCTTTTCCCTTTCTGCTTGGTTTTTGGGATTTTCTCAAAAAACTAGGTCACCTATTTGGAATGTCCTTGGTTTTATGTGCTTATTGTAAGTCCTTGACATTCTATTATGGTACACTTTTAAGTGATCAAAGGCTTCCTTTTGTTTTTCATCCAAGAGTTCTAGTTCTTGAAGCCTAGCAACCCTATAGTCTTCTTCATTTATCAAACCATGCATAGATATCCTTAAATATGGAAGTTCTACCTCCAAAGGCAAAACTGCTTATGTTCCAAAGACTAAGGAGAAAGGTGTAGCCCCTGTTGGTGTCCTTATGCTTGTTCTATAAGCCCACAAGGTCGGGTTTATCTTGATATGCCAATCTCTACCAGAATTATCCACTGTTCTCTTCAAGGTTTTCAATATGTTTTTTTTTGTTGCTTCGGCTTGTCCATTACCTTGAGGGTAATAGATTAAAGATGAATGATGGATCATGTGAAATTTGGTGCAAAATTTCGTTATGTCTTTGTTCCTGAAATGCTTTGTGTTATCCATTATGATGGCATGAGGTATGCCATATCTACAAATTATATGATTTAGGATAAACAAGGATATTTGTTTGCCTATTGAAGTTGATAGGGGTATAACTTCCACCCACTTAGTAAAGTATTTAGTGGTTGTTATGATGAATTTATGCCCATTCGAAGATGGTGGATAAATCATTCCTATTAGACCTAGACCCCACTGATAGAATGGCCAAGGTGTTGTCATCAAATGAAGTTCTTGTGCTGGTGCATGTATCAAATTTCCATGGAATTGACATTTCTTACAAGTTTTTGCAAAGTTACATGAATCTTTTTCCATGGTAGGTCAAAAATATCCTATCCTTAGAATTTTCTTAGCTAAAGATAATCCATTTGAGTGTGATCACAAATTCCTTCATGAATTTCTCGTAAGGCTAAGTTTGATTCTTCCTCTTCTAAACACCTAAGGAGCATTCCGTCAAGACTTTTTCGATACAATGTTTCAGAAACTATAGTATATTTGGTGGCTTTTCTAATGAAGCTTTTCTTTTGGTTTCTGGTTTGGTTAATAGGAAGGGTTTGATCTTTCAAATAGGTGTAAATTGGTCCATACCAAGGTGATTCAGTTGTAGTTAGTAGGAAAATGGTATAAGGGTGGTTTGGTTCAAACGCGGGTTGAATCACTTCTACCAAGAACTCGTATCTAGCACTCTAATCAGGCATCTGCAAAAGTGAAGCCAAAGTTGCGATAAAATCTACTGCTTTGTTCTTTTCTCTCGATACTTGCTCAAATGTGATGATTATGAAATACTTCTTGAGATTTTCCACCATGGTTTTGTAGGGTACCAATTTGTCATCTTTCGTCTGATATTCTTCATTGACTTGATTTATGACTAATTGTGAATCTCCATGCACCTTTAATTCTATCACTTTCCATTCTAATGCCAACTTGATTCCAATAACCAAGGCTTCATTTTATGCTATATTGTTTGTGCATGGAAATAGCAATTTTTATGACTTAGGGATAGCGGAGCCTTGAGGCATGATTAGAAGTATGCCAAATCCTAATCCATGATGAGTGTAGGAACCATCAAAATAAAGTTGCCATGTTTTTGCCTCAACATTCACAATCTCAGAATCTAGGAATTCAACTTGTATAGGATGATCATCATGAAGTGGTGCTTCTGCTAATTGGTCTACAATAACTTTCCCTTTAATTTATTTTCTATCAACATATTCTATGTCGAATTCGCTTAGTATCATCACCCACTTTGCTAGTCTTCCATTCAATGTTGTTTTACTTAGTAGATACTTCAAAGGGTCAATTTTGGCAATGAGCCTTATCTTGTGGGCTAGCATATAATGGTGTAATTTTTGGAAGCAAAAACTATAGCTAAGCATTCCCTTTCCATGAATGTATAGTTAAGCTCATATTTGACTAAGGTTCTACTAATGTAGTAAATTGCCTTCACTTTTCCAATTTCATCCTCGTGTGCTAAAAGTGCCCCCAATGAATTCTCTATTGTTGAAATGTGCAAAATTAAGGGCTTGCCTCTGATAGGTGGCATCAAGATTGGTGGATTCATGACGTATTTCTTCAATATATTAAAAGCTTCTTCACATTTTTCATCCCATTTGAAGATTGTGTCTTTATGCAAAAGTTGGGTGAAATTATGGCATTTTTTGGCCAATTGGGAGATGAATCTCCTAATGGATTGTATCCTTCCTTGTAAAGATCTCATCTGACTAATGGTTTTAGGTGCTTCCATTTCCATTATAGCCTTCACATTAGTGGGATCTACCTCTATCCCTTTTGTAGATACAATGTAACCTAGAAGTTTGCCGGATTGGACTCCAAAAGCACATTTCTTTGGGTTAAGTCTCACTTTGAATTCTTCTAGCCTTTCAAAAAAAATTGCCAAAATAGGTAGATGTTCTTTTCTTGAGTGGGATTTAGCTAGTATGTCGTCCACATAATCCTCCATGAACTTATGCATCATATCATGGAATATTGTATTCATTGCTCTTTGATAGGTTGCTCCGGCATTTTTCAAGCCAAAAGGCATGACATTCCAACAAAATGTGCCCCATGCACATGTAAAGGCAGTTTTATCTTGGTCTTCTGTTGCTATCTTGATTTTATTATATCCACTAAATCCATCCATGAGTGAGAACATGGAGTTTCCCGCTGTTAGGTCTACAATGGCATCAATACTTGAAAGTGGGAAGTCATCTTTAGGACATGCCAAGTTTAAGTCTCTAAAATCCATGCAGATTCTGATGGATTTGTCTACTTTTTGATACTGGCACTATATTTGAGATCCATTGTGCATAATCAATGGCCCTTATAAATCCCACCTTCAATATTTTTTCTAACTCCACTTTGACAAGTAGTGCTATATGAGGATGCATTTTCCATAACTTTTTCTTAACAGGTTTGACTCCTTCCTTGATATTGAGATGATGCATTATCAAATTTGGGTCTAAACCCAGCATATCATCATAAGACCATGAAAAGTTAACTTTCTTTTCCTTAAATAACTTGATGAATTCTATTCTTTCTTCACTAGATAGGGATGTTGCTAAGTGGATGATCTTTGGCTCTGTTTCTGATCCAATGTTTATCTTTTTTGTTGGCTCAATTAGGATTGGAGATCTTTCTTCATAGTGTTTTGATAGAACATCCAGACTCCCTTCCATAGGTCCCTCAGTTGGGTTTTCACCTTTGGAAACATTCTTTTTTTCTTTTTTTCTTTCTTTTGGATGTAATGTTTCCACAACGTGGTTTTCAACGCTCGATTCTTTTCCTTTTCTATTTTTTTTTTATTTTTTCATTTTTTCTCAGATTAGAAGTTTGGATGTTCCCTTTGATCATTTTTTCTTGATATTCTTTGATAGAAGAAGGTTTAACCACGTTGAGGTATTGGGACACCATGTTTTCATTTAAGAAAATTGGCAAGGTAGTTGGTTCAATGGCATTCCATTCAATTAGGTCCGGACGGATGAGAGTTAATGGGTCAACACTTGAGTTTTTCTCGATAGGGTTTAGGGTGTAGATCTCATTATTAGAGGGTTCATACATTGTATCATGAAAATCTTGAGCATGGGTTTCCTCTAAATGTTCTAAAGAAGAAGGATCAAAGTCCTCCTCACTAGACTCCAATAGGGTTTCTATTGGATATAACTCGTGTGGATTAAACCTAGTGTTTGATTCTTCCATAGTAGGTCTCCATGAAGGAATGTATGGTTCACCTACCCATTGATTTACTTATGTTTCTATGCTTGGCACATCATTTAGGACCACTTGACTAGAACTAGATGCTTGATTTGTACTTGATTCTATTATGTGTCCTTTATTTTTGGTAGAGGCATAGGTGTGAATAACATCAATGCCCTTATCTTGGCATGACTCATCAGATAGAGTCTCTCATTCCCATTCATTAGAATCCTCATCACTATGAGATTCTAATTGTAATATTTGATCATATAGTTTAGGATAATGTTTTTGTGTGTATCCTTCTTCAAGATATCCTAAACCTATTTTCTCCTTGGAATCTCACCATGTTAATTCTAGGGGTTCAATCATCCCTTCATTCTTTGTGCCCAAAGGTCCTTGACCTTTGTAACCCATCTTTTTCATGATAGAAAACCCTTTCCCATATTGATGTGTGGGAATGGTTATATTTAGGATATGTTTGACATGAGCACTTGATTCTTCATCTTTGTATAACTAGTTCAAAATTGCATTATCTTCTTCATCCATGGTAGATGATGTACTTTCCCTTACAAAGTTATCATTATATCTATGAGGTAGATTTGGAGGTTTTCCAAAGGACTTGGGTGATAAAGGTAGGTCCATCATAGATAAGGAGTATTCACCTACTCCTTGTTGTTTAATCTTGCATTGCTTATCAAAGTTTTTCATCATTTTGTGCATCTTTTGATAATGGGCTTCTTTAGTGTACACTTGGATGGCTTTGGTAGGGTCTTCTTTTGGCTCTTCAATAATATTATCCTCATTAACCTTCTCTTTTCCTTTAGTCGATGTAGTTAGGTTAATGAGTTTTGGTGTATCTTTAACAACAATCTCTTCTTCTATCTTTTCTTTTCCTTTCAACAAAGGAATGTCCTTAGAACTTTGACCTTGTTCCATTTGATTGGGTATAGACCCTTCAGCATTCTGTGGAACCAATGAGTCATTGATAGGCTTGACATTATTACAATATTGGAATGGATTTAGGTCTCCACTTACCATTATCTCTTGCCCTAGATATGAGAATTTTAGGCATTGATGATAAGTTGAAACAACGGCTTGCATTTTGTGGATCCATGGCCTTCCTAACAAAATATTGTAAGTCAAATTTAAGTCCAACACTTGGCATATGGTCTCTTTTTGCATGGGACCAACTCTTATGGGTAAGATTATGACTCCTTTTGAGGCTCTTTCTTCATCATCGTAGGCTTTTATGGTTATCTTTTTCTTTGGGTCAATAGCCTCCTCAAAAAATCCTAAGGCTTTTAGCAAGCTAAGGGTACAAATATTTAGGCCAACACCTCCATCTATAAGGACTCTTTTCACCCTATGTTTGTGGATATATACTTCTATGTGTAAGGGAAGATTTTTGGGATGATTAAGAGACATATCATCTTGTTCGGAAAATGATAGGCAATGAGGTGCAATTAGGTGCCCCACCATATTTTGGAATTTTTCTACCTCTAAATTTAGAGGAACATTGGTTTCCAACACGGCTTTCTCCAAGATATCCTTATGAATTGGTGATAGTTTGAGCAACTCAAGAATAGAGATTTGAGCAGGAGTTCTTTGCAATTGATTAACCAAGTTGTATTGTTTTTATGATGATGTGGAAGCTTGGTTTGACAACACAATTTTGGGGCATTTGCAGGTATGAAAATTTTTTAGGCTTTCCCCCTAGTGACAACATTTGATGATGCTTCTCTTGATTTACCTTTTACTATGACAACATTTATACTTTGATCCTCTTCCCTTAGAGTATTTATCATGTTATCATAAGTATGGGCAAAGTTCACTTTCTCATTACCCTTTTAATAATTTTGATTCACATTGGATGACTCACTCTTTTCATGATTCAAAAAGGGGTTCTTGTAGGCGTTATGGTCCTCATTTTTTTGAGATCCTTCAATTTCAATGGTTCCATTATCAATTAGATCTTTCACCAAGTGCTTCAATCTCATGCATTTGTTGGTTGGATGACCTCTATTTTGATGATATTCACAATGATGAGATGTGTTCTACCAATGTGGCTTAACTTGAGGTTCATAACTTGATATGTCGAGTAATGTTATAACTTGATTGGCAACCAAGGTCTTTAGTACATTCTCCAAAGGTTCACCTAAGTAGGTGAATTTATTTTTATTATAGTTGGAGTAAGATTTTGACTTATCCCAAGCCTTATTGTTGGAAGTGTTGGAATTGTTGTTATTAGAATTGTTGGAATTATTGGCATTATATGGAGCTTTTCTTTCTTGATTAACATTATTTGAAGAATTAGCTCCATATGGAAGAATAAAAGGGGTAGATTTCAAGTTGTGTGACTCCACAACCCCATTATTCACAAGGTTTTTATTGTTATTTTTATTCCATGATTTAGATTTATCATTGTGATTGTTGGACCCTTGATTATTGAAATACTTATGAACATATTTATTGTTTTTGTTGTTGTTGTTGTTGGATTTGTTGTCTTTAAATAATTTGATCTCACCTCTTTTGACCAAAACATCTTCAATCTTGACTCCATGTTCAATAAGTTTTTCAAATGTTGGAGGACATTGAAGTTGTAATCTATAATTCATTTTTGCGGTCAAATTATTGGTGAAGATCTCCATCTTCTCTTTCTCGGGGATACTTCATGGATACCTTGTGAAAATGGCCTTCCACCTTTGTAAGAATCCTAAGAAGGACTCTCCCTCTTTCTGTTTGGTATCAAACAACTTGAGCATAGTAATTTCATGCTCAATGTTATAAGAGTAATGGGCTACAAACTTTGAGGCTAACTCCTCAAAGGTCTTTATTCCTTGGGGTAGTTTTGAAAGCCACTCCATTGTGGATCCTCCTAAGCTTATAGGAAAGAGTCTCATTAGATATGTATCATTGTGCATGAACTCTATACTTAGGGAACAAAACTCTCTTAGATGATCCTAGGGGTTTGTTTTACCCATGTACTTATCATATTTAGAAAAAATGGTATTGAAAGGAAAAGACACCATAACTAGGCTTTTGTCGAAAGGGAAAGGACACAAAGCTTCAATGGAAAAAGCCTTAGGTTTAGCTTCCTTCTTTATGGTATCAATTTGTTCTTGGAAGGCCTTAATCTACCTAGTCATAGTGTTCATGGGATCATCTTACTACTGGTCTTTCTTAAGTTGGTCAATATCAAATTCATGAGGAAGCTTCACTCCCTTTTGGGCTAGATTTAGGAAAAAGTTCTCCTTACCCCTATCTATTAATTTCTCCATAACCTCTAGGAAATCTAGGTCTTGGGTAGCCTTATCAACTCTTTCCTCAAGTGTACCCGTAGGATTTTGATTAGCATTGTTGATGTTTTGATTATTTCCTTGTTGATAATTGTGATATGCTGAATTTCTATCCATCTCTCCAAGTTTTGGTTCGAATAAATTTGGAAAAATTTCTTCTTGGTTATGACCTTGGAACACACTTTGGTACTCAACCTCTTTCCCTTCGTTTCCAACAAGAGTGTTATTGCCTTGCAATGATACCCTATATGTTTGGGAGCACGTGGAAACTGGCATCCAACAAGGGTTCATTTTGGAATGATCCTTGATGTGAGAATTGTTGATTTTATATTGAAGAGATTTAAAAATATAAGATGATTTTCAATGGATATCTCTCACTTGTTTATGTATTTCAAACACAGCAATCATGCATTCACTTTTCTCTTTTTACCCACTTAAACACAAAATGTTTGATTTGAAGAACGTTGTCATGGGTTTTTCACAAGAAGACACTTCAAGCACCTACCTAGCACAAGATTTGGTTCATAAACATGGCTCTGAAAGGTGGTCTTTGCTATTTTATCAAGGATTTATTGTGGATTCCGTTCAAAATGGACTTTAATCTTTCATCCCCCAAGTATGTTAAGGGGCTTCTCACACGCACCAAGGTACGATTTTGCGCAATCCATGAGGACTACTAGAGGAAGTTTGAAAAATTTAAAATCCTTTTGTCATGCACCCCATTAAGGATACATGTGTTTCTTTTTATAGTGGGTTGGATCCCCGCAACAAAAGCAAGCGTATCCCACTTTGGGTTGTCCCTCTCATCAGCCTCGTTAAGGAAAACTTAGGAGGCAAGCCCACTAAAGTTCTAGCATGTTCATTTTTAAAGCAAGGAAAATGGAATTAAGGTCAAGCTTTTGGGAATTTGGTTCACCAAAAAGGTGAAGAGCATATCCCTAACTTTCCCTTTAGTTCCCAAACATAATTAGCAATGTTCAATTGATTTCACCCACTAACTATAGGGATTTGAGTATTTCTACTCTCTTCCACAAACAAGGGGCTTTGATTTATGTGTTTGATTCCTTAGCTTCTCTTGTAATTACTAGATTTTGAAATGCACCAATGCCACAAATTAAGGGAAAATATTGACTAGTTGAGGCTTACCTTTTCTTTGTAGCTAACCGAAGTTAGGGGCAGTTTTGAGTGATTTCATTGTTTTTATCCTTACCTTGGCAATAGCTACTTCCAAATGTGCTTTTCCACCAGCAAGTTAGTCAACACTTACAATCAAAATGAGGGGAAACCAAATCAAAATGGATGAAGCAAAGAATTATGTAATGAACTTTAAGCACCTTATTTACAAATTTTCAAGGAAAAACTTGAGCTAAGGAGTAAAAATCCACTTAAGAGAAACAAATTTTGTTTTGTAAGCTTCAATAATTGCAAGATAGTTTTGGTATACTTGGTTTTCTTCCTCTTGTGATGTCTCAAGAACAACCTTGATATGTGCAAAGTTTTCCTTCTTGATCCTCTTAGCTAGTGCCTTTTCTTCTTGATTAAACCTACTTTCTGGCTTCTGAACGTTTCTGTACCTGCTCATTTACACTCAAAATGTACAAACAAAGAGTTAGATAAATGAATTGATCAATCTAACAACAAATTAAGACAACAAATAGAAAGTGACATTGTCCAGCTAATACGCGTGATCAAATTGTTTGTAGACGTAACTTTAATGATACCAAGTGACACTTTCCAGTGACATAGGCGACACCGAAAGTTAATCAAGTGTAAACAATTTATTGTTAGGTGCAAAGAGTATTGAAAATTGCATAAACTAATCTACTCAAAGTGACACTTTAACAATAGTAAGCGTAAGATAGTTGATACTAGGTGTGACTTTGTCTGTAAAGTGCTTTTCAAAGGTCTGTCATAGGCGACGATAGCTAATCGATAGGTGACACTTCTTAATTCACAGGTGTGACTTTACGAGCAAAAGGCATGATAACTTTATCTCACAAGCGTGAGCATCTAGGTTGCAGGCGACAAGAAAGAAATTAAGACATAATAGAAGTTATTGACCAAGTGCAAATATTCAGCTAATAGGTGTCGAAACAGAGATTACAAACGTCATCCAAATGATTGTAGGCATGACTAAACTGATTGTACACGTGACTTCACCTATTTTCTACAAAATATTCACAAAAAATTGAAAATACAAGCATACCAAATATGATCCAAATGATGAAATTGATAAAATAAGGCTTAGAGCCCCACAGTGGGTGCCATTTTGTATACTAAGAAAAGTATCTTCATAGAATTAAGGTTGAACATCAATAATAAATGAAATAGTAACTAATTTAAACCATAATAGAGAAACTATTTAGCAAAATTAATGATCAATTGAGCATCCTATGGCTCTCTAACTAAGAATGTTAATGCAAAGCTCTTAGCAAGCTCTTATTAATGACAGTCCTAGAATGAGAATGATAAAGATAAACAATGCTAAAGCTAACAAGTATCAAGATAAATGCTAATTATGCTCTCAAATGCCTTTCTAAACTCAAATTGCAAGAGGTTCAATGCAATTCTTAGATATGTGGGTGTTAATTATGAAGAAATTTGGTCTTCCTTCTATAGATTTTCCCAATGGTAGGGGGTGTAGTTGTGTTTGATCATGATTAAGCCTTGGTTGAGTTTTTGGTTCCACCCTTTGAAGATAATGCAAAGTTTGTGTCCTCAAAGCTTGGGACAAGTAGACAAAATCAATGGACAAGATTCTCTTTCACTTTGAGTGATTGAGATTGAATTAGGCTTGATCCATTTGAAAGTCTTTCCTTTAATCTCATTGGCTGATTGATTTTCCTCCCTTTTGTGGTTGTTAAGAGTAATTGAGATTTATTAATTGATTTAATTGATTTATTTTTGCCATGTACCCCTTGAATGGGTTGAATTTAATTTAATCCAAGACTATACAATTAATTGTATTTTGATTTGATTGCACTTGATTAAAATGTTCTCAATTTTGAATGATCTTGAATTAGGATTTGATTTTTGTTTTGATTGGCTAATTATGCATTGTGATTCAATTGATTCAATTTTGTCCTTGATTTTCTTTGATTTAACTTGATTTTCTTTGATTTGATCTTTGTCCATTTTTAGGTGATTACAAAATGCATACCTTTGTGTTGAATCCTAGTGACTTCCACAATGAGATCTGTCATTAAATAAATTTTCTTCTCACACAGAGTAATAGAATTTTCCTTCCAGCCACCAACAAGCTCCTTAGTTACATTCTTAACAAATCCATGAAGGCTCTACAAATATGGTGTAATTCCTTCCATCTCAAGTTTGTTCTAGACCATGGGTTCCTTCCTCTATTTTTCACAATTAGACGAATCTTCACATTTCAAATATCCTCCCATGGTGACACTTGTAGCTCTTTGAAAAAAATGGTGAATAGAGAACTCTCTTTGGACTATCATTAAAGATAGCAGCAACTTTGATGCCCTTAGTGTTATTCACATTATTATTAATAATAACTCCCTATTTATAAATAGTCTTCTCATATCACAAAAGCTATTTGATGTCCTCACTCAAATCAATTTCAGCTTGCCAAATAATCATATCCTTTTATTTGACAGCCAAGTTGGCAAAGGCATTGGCCACCACATTAGCCTCACAGTACACATTTGAGATATACACCTCATCAAAAGAATTAATGATATATAGATTCCTTAATTATGTGACTAATCGACCAAGAGACCTTAAAGTCACCTTTTAGAAACCTTATCATATTATTAGAGTCCCCTTCGATTTAAATCTTTTTATGATGTTGATTATCAATTAAATTCAAAGAGAAACAAATTCTATTAGCTTCCACCACATGGATGGTTTTGATTCCCAAAGGAAAAGCAATAGCCCCTCAATAATCGACACTAGAGTCACATAACTAATCACCACAACTAGCTTGACTAGGATTTCCCTTGGCCACACCATCAAAATTAACTATCACGTAGCTAGGGGGATGAGAGAACCAGATCACCCCTTCTCTCTTTTTCATTTTATGTTGATTCTTGAACAACATTGCCAAGTTCTTGCATATATCAATATCCAACACACTCTCAAAGCCAACATTCAAGGAGCATATCCAGTTCTCTTTAGTTCCTCTTAAAGCTTTGAAAGAAACCACATTCGAAGTCGAGGCCTTGTGACATAATATTCAATTATTCCATTCTTTCCAAATGTTCCACAACACATGAGGCACTATCATCATCTAGAGAGGTTTATCCCAAAAAATGATAGCATAAATGCACCAATTAAATAAATCTTGGACAAAACTCTTGGAAAAATTTAGCAGATGTCCCATATCTAAAAAAAATTTAGGCCAAACCTCCCATGAGATAACAATGGTTAGGCATAATCATACCTTTTTTATGAATATTATCCACTATTAATATTTTATTATAAATGGAAAGCTAGTAGGACATATTAATATTAGGAACAAGATATTTGATCTAGGAGTGTGACCAGAAGGGACGTCTATCAATAACAGGGTCTTCCAAAGAAGTTGCCAAGGACAAAGAAAATTTACTTGAAGAGGTCACAACCCATATTAAGGATTCCTCTATATCCATTCTGACTTTCTAAACTTTTAGAGAAAGCATTATAGGATCTAAAGAAGGGTCAATCGGAGAGATATTCACCCAACTTTAATCTCCCCAACAATACTTAACCATGTTATCATAACAGGTTTTGCATATTACCATAATATGATTATTAGGAAGATAATCATCAAGAGGTTTATCCATTATCCATCCATCCTCCCAAAATTTGATTCTATTTCCCTTGTCTAGGATCCATCTACTACCCTTAGTCACCAAATCTTTAGTTTGTTGGACACAATTCCATATGAAAGACCTATTAATGGAAAATGTGGGATTCAAAAATCAACAAAACTATGGCAAGAGTAGAGAAAAAAAATTTCCATATGGTATTCCATTCCTTTCTCTTTCCAAAAGTCCTCCAGGCATGTTTGGCTAGTAGATCTTTTTTCATGGATTTGAGAGATCTTATGCCTAGCCCTCCAAGTATCTTAGGTTTGTTAAAATTCTACCATGCATCAAGAGCTATATCCTTATGTTGTCTTCAACTCCAGAATAGAGAAAATGCTTTCGAATCCTTTCAATAATCTCTACAAACTTGGTGGGAATCTTAAAAATACTAACGAAATAGATAGGAAAATTTTGGAGAGTGTCCTTCAAAAGATGAACATTTCTAGCATGACTTAAAAGAGTACCTTTCCATCTAGAAATTTTTCTATTAAATCTCTCTATTAGAGAAGTCCAAAAAGAATCAGGAGGTTTCAGACCCAGAGGCAAGCCAAGATAGGAAGAAGGAAACTGTAGAAACTGATGAAATATCAGATTCAACTCCAAGATCCAGCTGCATGCAATAAACCTGTCACAAAGAATGAAGCAAAAATATGGAAAAAGCAAAACCCTCTTGTGCTCAAAATGTTAGAGCTCAAACTGTATTAAGAGAGAATGAAGGAAAAAAATACAAAAGCGGCTTATAAGAACAGAAACCCTAAAGCCACAAAAAACTAGGTTGTGCAATAATAATTAATAGAAATATTAATTATTATGCACCTAAAAGAGATAGCTTAAGTGAAAAAGAATAATAGAGGACTTAAGTAATTAAATCGAAATGATTTAATTATAAAGTCAAATATATCTATTACTCTAACACCCCCCCTTAAGCGTAGCTCAGGAGGAAGCTAACCTAGCACAGCTAAGAAAGCAAAAAAAAAATGGGTCCCGGCAACAAGGCCTGATCAGGTACCCAGTACAAGGAAATCTCTATAAACCGGAGTAAAGGAGAAAACCCAGTGGGAAAAACTCCTCTCCAAAAAGAGATGTAAAAGCAAGCAAAGACAAAAAGAAATGACTTCAAGAGACTCTCTCAAAGCCATAAGTACAATGCGTGCTGCCAACCCCCCCCCCGAGAGAGAGGGTCGAGGCTCCAGAGCCCCCCAGAATGAAAGAACCCCTGGAGCAATGAGCAAACCACTGTGACTCCAATGCAGAGGAGTGAAGGTCAGTGGGTGCTGAAGAGGTGACCTCGAAGGATGAGGTGTCACTGGAAGGCCGAGCTGATGCTCAAATGAGAAGACACGAGGATCCTGAAAGGGAATCCCCAATGTAGGTGGTATGACAGGTGTGCTGACACTGTCATCAAAGAGGAGATGAATGTCCTCTGTAGAATCCTCAACAAATGCACCTGGTGGCTCGATGACTTGAGCTAGAGGGTCAGGCAGTGTTGTAGGAGAATCGTGCTGAACAGAAACGAGCTCAACAGGTGGTGGTAGGGCAGTCATAACAGTAGTCTCAGGAACCACACAAAGGTTCAAGCGACCTGACTGTACCACATGATGCTCTCTCAAAGTAGGAGAGTTGTGCTCTGGCAAAGGTGGACCAAAGTGTGAGAAGGAGTAGAGACGGGTGGAATGATCAACTGTCCCTGTAGCAACAATACTTCCTGTCATACTATCTCGGATGAAGACTGAATCTGGAGTGAACTCAACTGTCTTCCCTGACCCACTGTGAGTAATCTGAAAAACTGAGAGAAGGTTTGAAGACAGAGATGGAACATACAACACATCATTGAATGTGCCATCCTGAATGCATACAGTGCCTTTCCCACAGACAGTCATAACAGTGTTATTCCCAATGATAATATGGGAAATAGGAGAAGCCTAAAAAGAAGAGAAGATCTCCCGAGAAGATGCCATATGGTGAGAAGCACCTGAATCCAGTATCCAAGGGACCTGTGAAGGGGATGCAACAGAAGCCCGTAATGCATGACCCTTTCCAAGATCCTGTCCAGCTGTAGAATAGATAGAGGAAGACTGATAAGCAGACCCCTGTGAGCCAGAAGAGGATGGAGAGGAAAGATTGCTCTGCTGAAGAAGAGCTTGCAAATCCGCTATCTGTTTCTCGTAACCATCAAACTTCTTCTGATAGCAAAGTGACTCATCATGTGTTCCCTTCTGACAATAGGAACATGAAGGGCTCTCAGTCTTCTGTTTCTCCTTCTTAGAAGAAGATGGTGGGCCAGTAGAGTGATGAGAGGAGGAATCAGATATCTGCTTCGGTTTCTGCTTCTGAGAATCCTGAAGTGTCTTGGCAAGCAATGCCTGTGACTGTGAACCTGCAAGTGAATCCATCTGAGTGATCTTGGACTGCTCACGAGTCAACCTGTCACAGAAAGTCTCAAAAGAGGGCATAACATGTCTGGTACCCAAAGCATCCATGGTGGAGTAGAAAGTGGAAGAAAAGATCTGGTACTGTCCTCGCAACTTTGAGAGTATCAAATAGATACACTCATCATCTGTCTTGATTTTTCCACATCCCTGCAAAACTGTACGCAAAGACTTGAACTTCATCAAGAAGTCCTCTATAGTGGGGAAATTAGAAGGAGTCAAAGAGGTCAACTCTGCATCAAGCTGAAGCTTTCAGAATTTGTTGACTGTACCAAACAAGGTTGAAAACTTGCTCCAAATAGCCCTAGGAGTGGTCAAACCTTCCAGGTGAAATAAGAGACTGTCAGAGATGTTCAGTGCAATCAAACCCATGGCTTCATCCATTTTGTTCCTGTGCTGAAGAATTTCAAAGGGACGCTGCAGAACAGGTTGGTGTTCATCCAGACATGACCATAAGCCACGTGACATGAGCAGCCTGGTCATGTGTGCTTTCCATGTATGGTAATTGTGCGGTGTCAACCGGGCCACAGAGGGGTCCGACATTGAGAGAAGAAGAAGACAAGAGGAGAAGGGTCTTTTTTGAAGTAAATTATAGAAATGAAAAACACCCCCCCCACAATGTATAAAACAAACCCCCGTACAGCAAATAACTGAAAGCACAAAGAATGAGGAGAAAACCTGGACTCCAGATGCAGAGAAGGAGGAAAGGAGAAGCCTTGACTTTGACGCTAAAAAAGAGAGCTCAAATGGCTGAATCAGAAAACCAAACTAGCATCATTGCGTCCGTCTCAGAAAGACCTTTCCGACGATATATCATATGTCGATTTTCGAGTCCGTATGAACCCTGTAGGAGCAAAAACGCCCAAGTACCCCCAAATGTAAGCTCTCTGGAAAAAACCAGGGACGGCAAAAAATTTGACGGCCGTATGACCGTCACTGGGCCGTCGCTGACGTCAGCATGACATCATAACCGTACGGTCGGAAAAATTTTAAATTTCACCGGAAAAATTTCACGGCGCCAGAAAAAGGTGACGTCAGCAGGTGACGTCACCTGCTGCGGTGGCCGGGCGGAGCAGCGGTGGCGGCCGAGCGGAGCGGCGGCGGCGGCCGGGCGGCCGGCCGGGCGGAGCAGCGGCTGCCGGGCGGAGCTGGGGCGGCGGCCGGGCCGGGAGGAGGCGGGGCGGTCCGCGGGCGGCGCGGTGGCGCAGGGGCCGAGCTCCGGTGGCGCCTGGGTGGTGCGGCGGCGGCGAGTTGGCGGCGCGCTCCGGAGCGCTGAAAAAAATGGCATTTTTCAAATTTTTTTTAATATTTTTTTTTTTGAAAATCGTGCCGTACGGCCCTAATAGGGCAAAAAAAATTTCTCAGATGTCCCGGATGCCAAATAGGTCAAATTTTATATGGAAATAGGGGTTTTTGGGCCTTCTGGATGCAACCGTGAGGTTGGTTTTTACCCAAAGTGCTCCAAAAAAAAGTAGCCCCCCAAATCTAATAAAAAACAACTGAAAAAACCCCAGAAAGAAAGGGCTGGATCCACAGCTTCAGTAAACTTTGAACAAGCTGTAGTAGCAAGGCTCTGATACCATGTAGAAACTGATGAAATATTAGATTCAACTCCAAGATCCAGCTGCATGCAATAAACCTGTCACAAAGAATGAAGCAAAAATATGGAAAAAGCAAAACCCTCTTGTGCTCAAAATGTTAGAGCTCAAACTGTATTAAGAGAGAATGAAGGAAAAAAATACAAAAGCGGCTTATAAGAACAGAAACCCTAAAGCCACAAAAAACTAGGTTGTGCAATAATAATTAATAGAAATATTAATTATTATGCACCTAAAAGAGATAGCTTAAGTGAAAAAGAATAATAGAGGACTTAAGTAATTAAATCGAAATGATTTAATTATAAAGTCAAATATATCTATTACTCTAACAGAAACTCACCAATAGAGCATCCCAAAATTCTTGAAATTTTCCTTTGTCTCGCTTAAGGAGTGTTCACATAAAATAGAGAACTCTTGTTCTAGTTAATCAATTGGTGAGTAGCCATCGTATAGATATTAAGAGCTATCTTCATATTCCTCACTTTTTTTATTGACTAATTCTCCATAAGGCTGGTGTCATCAAAAAAATATTCATGGGAGAAAATGAGCTCTGTAGAAGATGGCCTAACACCATGGATAGACCCATCCATCACCTTGTTCTGGAAACATCTACCATGATATTCAGACATAATGTCAAAGAGGATAGGTGATATTAGATCTCCTTACCTAAGCCCTCTAGAAGGTTTAAAAATGTGGGAAGATGAAACATTAACAATAATAGCAACAGAATAAGTAGAAATAAGATTCATCACGAGATGCAAAAACATGTCCCCAAAGCCAAAGGCTATTAGAACTTTATAGAGAAAACTCCAGTCCACCATATCATAAGCTTTAGATAAATCTAGCTTAAGAAATAAATCATGATTTTTAGACATTTTCAAGGAATGGATTACTTCATGGACTTTTATAATGGAGTCCAAGATTTTATTTTTAGGAATAAATCCATTCTATTGAGGGAAAATAATAGAGGGGAGAAGGGAAAGAACTCTAGCCGTGAGAACTTTAGAAAAGATTTTATAAATGGAGTTGCACAAGCTAATAGTTTGAATAAATTTACAAAGTATCTGCTACTAGTTTCTTGGGAATTAACACCAGAAAAGTCTCATTAAGTTCCTTCAGCATAGATCTTGATCCAAAGAATTCTTTAACAGTATTAGATATATCTTTTTCCATAGCAGTCAATTACTTTTGGAAGAAAAAAATATGGAAGCCATTAGGTCCACAAGACTTCTCGCCTTCAAAATAGAAAACCACATGCTTTTAAGAAAAAAAGTATAATAAAAGAAGAAACTTGATTTTTTAAGGATTTATAACAAAAACTTTTGTTTTAAAATTAGAAAGAGTGGTTATGTACTTATTTTTATGATCAATAAGATAAAGAACTTAATTTTTTTTCATATTTCTATCTTTATTTTAGTATATTTTATTTTGGGACATTATGTCATTTAGATTCATTTAAGTACATTTTTTGTATATATGCTAATAGATGATATAATAGAAATATTATTAACATATTAGAAAAAATATAGAAAGATTGCATTTATATCTAGAATTTAGTTTTAAATTTATTCTCAATTTATTTCAACAAAAAATATTAGTTTAATTTTAGAATTTCAAATGATTTGCATGCAAAAAAAAAAAAAATATTAGAAATGGTGCTTATATATATATTTATTTCTATTTTTTTCAACTTTACAATTATAAGAACATTCTATCAATTAAAATAAGCATATCTATCAACATATATTATAAGCATCTTACACACTTACCATTAAAATTCTTCAAATGAAAATTAGTTTTAGATTTTGTTTAGTTATTCAAATAATACCCATGGTGACATAATTATATATCTTTGAGATTAAGGTTTTCTTTCACATTTATTATAAATTGATGCATAATTAATTACTAATTGAAACATAATTAATTAAAATTTGTTTGACATTTTTTAATTTAAGAGGGATTTTTTTTGGATGGTTTTCTATAAGATCCATCTCTCTTTTTAAAATAGACATCTCTCCGCTTATTTTACATGTAATTTTAGTAAATATAACTCTAATAAAAGCTCTAACCATAATCATACTCATAATCATAATCATAATCATAATTCAAACCCTAAATCCTAACCCTGACTATAATTCTAATGCTAAATCATGAACTCTAATCCTTAGATTGTTGTAATTTACAAACCAATATTGTAATCATAAGCTTAATCCTTGTCCTAAACCCTAAATCC
This sequence comes from Chamaecyparis obtusa, assembly GCA_027943335.1. Lineage (NCBI taxonomy): Eukaryota > Viridiplantae > Streptophyta > Pinopsida > Cupressales > Cupressaceae > Chamaecyparis > Chamaecyparis obtusa. The sequence continues at coordinate 429,517 of BSBK01010828.1, forward strand.
TAATCCTAACCCTAACCATAATGGTGACTATTATGTAAACCCTTACCATAACCATAATCCTAATCCTAATCTTAAAAATTAATTTTAATTAAAATCCTAAACTTAAACATATATTAGTTACCATGATGCAAACCCTAACTCTAACCATAATTTTAACTATGATCCTAAATCCTTATCCTAATCATAATCAAAACCCTAACCATCATCCTAATATAATTTAATTATATATTAGCCCTAATCATAAACCTAACAATAATCCTAACCCTGAATACTAAACCCTAATCCAAACATTGAAGCCTAACTCTAACCATACCCTTAATTCTAAACAAGATTTTAAATCATTCCCTAAATACAAGTATAACCCTAACCATGGTGTAAATCCCCTTATATTAACCCTATCCTAAATCCTAACCCTAATGCATACCCTTACCGTAACCATAATTACAACCACTATATAAACTTTAAAGCTAATCATGATCCTAATCATAATCCTAATATGAAACCCCAACCCCAATCCTAACCCTAACCTAATTATTAAACCCTAACCAACAAAAACTTTAGTGGTGATTATTCACCGTTTGGCGAATGTCGCATGTCGACAACCCGCAATTTGGTGAATATATTGCACATATGGGATTGACCCGATCGCCTTGAATTTATTTAAAATTGGGTCCAATGCCCAGGTTCATTGCCAATTAATTTATTTAATTTTGTCTATTTCTTTCACATTATCACCAAAGGAATATAATTTTTGGGCATGAAAATTTTGAAACATTCGCCTATAATTTCAAAGCGGCCCCAATTGGGAAGACTATATTCGCCAATAATTTTATACATATATATTTATAGGTGGCCCCAAATTCTCCTGACATTTTTTAGACACGTGTCTCAAATAGATGCATTTTCTCTAATTTTATTAATCATACCAAGGTATTGGATGACCCATAATCACCTCGAAAATAACACAAGATGTGTTATAATTACATGGGCTTTGCCAAATATTTGTAGAACTAATACCCCTTGCCGAATTCACCAAAAAAGGATTAGTATAAATACATTCATAGATCAATGTTATTGTATGCAATTTGGTTTGGTTCAATTTGATCGATAGCGAAGTTCAGACTATTGAGTCTTGACTGCATTGGTGAGTCATGACTACAATTGAATTTGAGGCAAAGGTAAGTGTTTATTATTCTACGACTATGTAAATTTGAGTTCATTCTTATTTAGTGGGGACCAGTTAGTAAACAGTGGTGACTAGGGAGACCTTAGACATGATTTAAGGGTCAATGAATCATATATATATATATATATATATATATATATATATATATATATATATATATATATATATATATATATATATATATATATATATATATATATATATATATATATATATATATATTATAGTTCTATTGTCACTTCTTCAACATGTAAACAATTTTTTTTTTGCACTGGTAGGTTGGTAGCCTTTATTTTGTTGAAGAATCAAGATGTTGAACAAGAATAAGGGTAAGGCTCCTGCATATGGGGAAAGCCATGAGAGGCCAACAAAAAGTAGAACCTTATCATCTTACTTTGGTCATGGTGTTGGAAATGTTTCTAGCCAAAATCGGGAAGCTACTTCATCACAAGAAGATTTTCAAGATTCACAACCTAAACCTATAGGGCATATTAAAGAAGTCAGTGAACCTAATATCTCACATCATGAAGAACTTGAAGAATATTTTTAGTTAAACACCCAGAGTAGCTATAATGATATAATCAACTTGGATGAGATTGAGAATGTCAGAGAAGATGATGGTGTAGGGAAGAAGAAAAGAAAATACAATTCAAAGAATGATATAGAATCAAAAAAAGATTGGATGTAGGATCTGTTGAGGAATTTTCAGGTAGAATGGGTGTCAAAGTATCCATTCATTGAACCAGTGGAAAATCAAATTTAAGGTGAGCCTCTGGTAGAATGCAGATGTAAGATTTGCACCAAGATAAATAAGACGGAAAAGAGGTTGCAGCTAAAAATTGACACCATAGAGAAGCATACGGGTAAAGTTTATGAAAAGAAAACCACATATGGAGTTTAAAAATCAGTGATAAGATGGAAAACAAAGGAGGAATCACAGCATGTTAGGAATGCATAATTATATGAATTTCAATAGAATATAAAGACGAAGCCTAGTGAAGTTAAAGGCTCTATTGAAGCTTGTTTTGGAAAAGTATTAGAAGTAGAACTAATGGGAAAAGTTGTTCAATTAAGTGTTGTTTTTAGTATTTTTAGCAGACGATGTCCTATGATAGACTACACATCATTAAGGTCTTTATTACACTTTCTAAAAGTTCGTAACTATCCTAACAGGCACTGGTCAGTAAAAAGTGGATGGGAATGGGAAAGTTGTCTTTTCGAGGTTGAAAAAGAGGATCTAAAGGCAAAAATTAAAGAGTCAAATTTTATTGCAGGGTATGTGCAAGATCACGAGGGGCCAAACTATGCCCTTAAGTGGCAATGAAAAATCAGCAAATTAGGGTTAGTCAACTTGACATGAAAATTTCAACTAGCTATGAACCTAATATCAAAAAGTTGTAAGAATAGAATCTATAGAAAATTGAATGTAGTTTCTAAACTACTTGGCCTTTTTTGAGAAAAAGTTAGTATGATTGGTGAAAAGTATAGATTTCAATGCAGCAGTACAAAAATTTCAGGAAAAAAATAAGTAGGTGTATGTCTGACCACCTTAATCATAATCAAATGATAATATTTTATTATAAGATTTTATATATAAGTAGTAGACTCATGCCCAGATGTGACACATATTTTTTTGTAATTTTATTCCAAAAAAATAATTAATTATGATTTTTTTGCTACAACATTTTTAGAATAAAAAAACTCCCATGTCTGACCACCTTAACTCATTCAAAAACTTTACAAAATTCAATTTTATTTTTATTTTCCTTATATTAGGCAAAGCATAGAATGTGACACATTTTTCAGATTTCAAAAATGTTATATCATCTGAAAGTTATTATCATTTTTCAATCAGTATATAAATCAGCACTTTAGAGGTAGCTCAATTAGAAAATAACTAATAATTACTTACCGAATTCAAAATTTGACAGCAATTATATCGATAGAAAGCTGATAATCTCCTTAAGATATCCTTTTCATTTTATCAAATTTGGGTGAAAAAAAAGTCATTAGCTACATTGTCAAAGTTTTGAATTGACTTTGCCACTTTTTGGCCCCTCATGATCTTGCACATACCCTGCATTGTCTTTAGACGAGGTTACAACAGTAGATAATACTTCCTGGGTATGCATGCATGTTTATACTGTACACAATTTTGTTCACCAACCTCATCTACTAACTGTTGCTAAGATGAAGGATAATGCGATAGCGGAAAATTTATTTGAACTAGTAAAGAGTTCTCTAATTGAATATGGAGGTATAAATGACATGACGATTGCCAAAAATTTGGTGTGTGTTGGAGCGAATGGAGCTTCAATAATGCAAGGCCATAGGGGTGGTCTTTACATAAAGATACAATCTTCTTGTGCACCCTACATTACTCCCATTCACTATGTGGCCCATAGAGTGAATCTAGCTTTTGGAATTGTTAGCAAGCATGCTCTAGTACAAAAAATTGAAGTTTTAATCAGAGAGCTAGCTACCAATACTTCTTTCAAAGTCTAAAACAATTAAGGGAATTTCAACACTTTTTCGAAGGATTAACCGATGGGAACAAGCTTCTTAAGGATAATGATACCAGATGGATCTCTTTGGATGGACCAGCGCATCGAGTTTTTTCAGAATATGAATCATTTCTTGGTCTATTTAAATCAAGTCATGACGAAGCAGGGCTACCAAAATTTCTTGCACTGCTGCTAATATTAAGTAATGTAGAGACACTCTTAACATTAGCAGATCTTCTCCCCATGCTTGAGGAAATGAGAAATTTAATGAAAAAGTCCCATCAAAGAGTTGTGTACATTGTAGAACATTCTCTATTACGTAAATTAACATGCATGACACTCGATTATCTCTATCGATCATTTGATGATGTAAAATTTTTCTGCTGGCTGAAAATCATAGATTTGGAAAATCCTGATAACTTTTTAAAAATCAATGGAAATGGGGAGTTATGTGCTAAAGTTTGCAGAGTTGTGATACAAATGCACTACTTTTCCAGGATAGAGTATGAGGAACTAGGAAAGAACCCTAGGAAGTGAGTATCAAGTATTAAAGGGAAGACTTTACCAAGATCATTGAGTCTATAATAGCTTTTGTGAAGCACATTGCCTATGATCTTTCCACACAGATTAGAGAAAGATTCCCTCCAGTCAAACTTCTTGAATCCATGGCTATTGTGTTTCCTCGATATTGGAGATAGAACATATCAAAATATTTTTTAACTAAGCTACTAACTTTGATAGATCATTTTTGCAAAACCAAAGACTTAAATGGAGTAACTCTAAATGGAATTTTAGATGAATCTTATTTGAGAGAGAAATCAGGTCATTTTTTACTAGCAATGAGCGAACAATATAATATTATGCAGAACCCTCTCGAAGATGGATCGGTAACAAGGCTTTGGAAAAATCTAGCTATGAGCGAAATGTTGATTGATTCAATATCATAATTTTTCAAACTTGTTGATTTATGTCTAACCATGATATTGGGGTCGGTGGAGGATGAGAGAGTTTTCAGCGCTTTTGGATTCCTAAAGTCAAAGATAAGAAACAAACTAGACAAGAATTTGGAAAATTGTTTGAGGCTCTATACATCCAGGTGTGAAGTTAATACTTTTCCTTACGAAAGGGCACTGAAATTGTGGAGGAAGAAATGTCAGAGAAGAGGTTTAAGCAACATTTCAAACCAAAGTGGGAGTGCTAGAGATAATGATATCATTGACTCATGTACTAGTACCCGGTACTGCTAGCAATGAACATTAGTTAAGAAGAGGTATGTCGAGTGAAGAAAATATATTGATGAACCAATGAAGCTATGAAGTTGATGGTGATGAATCTGAGGATCCCAATAATGATATGATGTGGCATCTTGAACCATTGTAGAAGTAGTAGGTCCTAGGTATTTATCAAACTTTTTCCTATAGTCTACTATCAGTTTCTATATCTCATCATCAATCATGGATACTAGCATATTCTAATGTTAAAAACATGAAAGTGGTTGATAATGACATCAAGATTCAATTCCACAATTAATAATGGTTTTCATTTCAATTGTTTAGCTCATATGGTACAATTCTTGTTGATTTTTCATTTTTTTTACAACATAGCAATTTATATGTTACAATTATTAGAAATATTGATTCTCATTAATTTAATTACAAATATGATACAATGTAAAAATTAATTCATTAATATTAGTAAGAACACAACTCTATAATTTTATTGGGTATGTGCAAGATCATGAGGGGCCAAAAAGTGGCGATGTGAAAAATATTCACTTTTCACTCGTCCAAAAGCGCATGAAAGCGCTTGTTGACTTTTTAGTAGGCCTGGGTGTCAGTACACCTAGGCAAACTTGCCACCAAAGCACAAGCCTAATCGGGTACCCGATATGAAATCGGGTACCCAATTTCATATCAAGTATCCGATTTTGCTCAGTATGAAAAAACGGCGGGAGTATATGAAAAATTTCATCTTTTGAAATTGGGGAAATCAAGTACCCGATTTTGCCAAGTATGAAAAAACGGCGGGAGTATATTAAAAAATTGAACTTTTGTATATAATGTTTAAATACGTATTATATGTATAATTATATATTAATTTATATATTTTATATTATAATATCTTAGGGGTTTTAAATTGTATTTCATATATATTTTATATTATATAAATATATGTAATAATTATATATATATATATATAACATTTAAGGGGTATTAAGGGGTATTATGTAAATTTTTTAATATATATTATATATAATTATATATTAATATATATTTAATATTAAAATATTTTATATTATAATATCTTAGAATGTTTAAATTGTATGTCATATATATTTTATATTATAATATTTTATATTAATATGTATTGTATATTAATATATTTAACGAACTTATATTATATTTATATGTACAAATTATATATATATATATATATATATAACGTTTAAGGGGTATTATGTAAATATTTTATATATTTTTTAATGTCTTATAGATATAATTATATATTAATATATATATATATATATATACATATATACATATACATATACATATACATATAA